>CM040127.1:116556603-116968403 GCA_022559845.1 Amorphophallus konjac | reverse complement strand
GAGAATGGCATGCTGGGCATTGGGGTCCACAACCCGGTGCAGGGATCAAATACTTCAGCTGATTGCAAAGGTGTTAATCCACCTCTACCACGACTCACCCCACCCACAACATAGAGCTTGTTGTTCAACAGGCCTGTTTTACAATAAGCCCTGCCAACACTCATGGAATTGACTTCTTGCCATGCATTTAAGCGGGGCTCATATTTCCAAACACATCTCATGGCAGTAGAACGCGAGAAACCCCCAAGCACATAGAGACAGCCATCAACAGCTCCAATTGCACAGCCGCAGAAAGGCATCTGATCCAGGGCATCCTTGCGTCCAAGCCAACCCTTTATGACATCTGCAATCTTAATGCTAGTTCCAACTACATTCCACATGCGAAGCCCAGACAGACCTCTCTTTGAATCCTCCTCATAAACAACATTGGGCATTGGTGGTAACCTTTGCCATTCTCCTGACAAAGGGTCCAAAGCATGCCACAGAAGTTTATCTTCTTCAAGTTTTGTTAGAATGTACAACCATTCCTCTGTGGAATTCAGTTCTTTTCTCAGCTGGAAAACTTCACTACTTGTGATAGCAGCTTTCCAGCAACGGGAAACCAGTTTCAGATTCAAGTAGAAGATCCTAGGAACTCTTGCAAGAATTTCAAACGAGATCTCATCAGGAAGGCTGGGAATGAGTCTTGGATTCTCATCACTATAGCCGGATGACATCCTCAGCCTCTTGCAGCCTTCGTTTTGAGGAAGCTCACACTGATCTCCCACATTGGTCTTAGAACCTGGAAAGCTCAATAATGATCCCATGGGAATCCTTGTAGCTGCTCTATTTCAGGTGTACAATATACGTGAATCTATAGCAATCTCTTTGTCTACAAAGAGGAACCAGGGTTCCAATCATTTCCTATTTCAGCGTGTATGCCCAAATGAGAACCTGATAAGGATAAGAGTGGAAACAGCACCAGAAACAATATGTATGTCAGCATCAATACGAAGGAAGCTAAAAGATAAGATGATGGTTATAAAGGACGTGCATAGGAAATGCATGATCACTCCTGGGTAGTTAAATCTGATGCACCATTTGGTTGCAATATTAGTTTTGCACTAATAGTTTTAAAGTCTAGAATATTAATATTGTAGCATGGTACAGGAGGAGCAGGGAAGGTAGGGAAGAGAGAGAGTTAGTGATGCCGGAGAGATGAATTAGAGTCTTGAACCTCTTAAAACCTGAATTGTAACATTCTATACAAGTGCAAGTACACGTTAAATTTATCATAATAATAAGCATCTCTAATCCGTGGATATTAAACCTGATAGAGCATAACCAAATACCTACTGTTAGTAAAAATATCAAAATTGCTACTGATACAAATATTTAGTACAGTAACCGAAGAACCCATAGATATCATGCGTTCTATCATACAAGAAACTACAAGAAGAAAAAAGAGAACGACGCAAAAAAATGCTTTTGCCAGTCCATCAACAGCACTCTCAAAGAGATGAAGTTCAAAGCGACACCTTAGCATATGCAAATGCAAATTCAAACTAAGATGTGAATTTGCCCACTAGCATTAATATAAAGAATATCCAGGAAAAGCTCCAGGTCGTTTGATCTAAAACTAAGCGGTATGTGCATACCCACGACGAGATTCGCAGAAAATTAATCACAAAAGTCCCCACCTCGCTCAAAATTTCCACCTTCCTGAAGAGGAATAAATGAAAGGGAGAAGTGGGGAAGAAGAATCCCCCAGATAAAACAAACTGCGTCAATGCAAAACCGACGCGCAAAACGGCACCCCCTTTTTCCCTCGCATACGTGAAAAATCTCCTCCAATCTCACCAGTACCATTACAAATCTCCCCCCCCCCCCCCCGCAAACCAGAGCAATTACCCAAGAACCAAATCAACCTCCACCCCAAAAACAGGATAGCAAAAGCCTTACCGAATTCTCCACCCAACAAGCAAACAGAGACAGGAAACAAATCCAAAAGCACAGGAAAAGAAGAACGCCAACAGGAAAAAAAAACAGCAAAAGAACCCAAAGAATTCTAATTTTGAGAGCGGATGAGAGATTACGCGACCGACCCAGGCGACCTCGATCGGGGCCCTATTCTCCCCGCTTCCCAGCGACGAAAAGGAGGACGGAGCGCTCCCTTCTTCCACTCTTCTTCCTCTCCGCAGTGGTCTGGCTGTGAAAGCAACGCTCTAGTTAGCGTGGGCTTCCGGTCGTCTCCCGTCCCCTCACCTCCCCACCTCACCGATACTTAAATTCCATTTAATTTATTTTTATATCACGGCCTCCTCCACGTGTCTACTCCTTCGCTCCCCATCAAGATCCGACGGTAGTCTGGGCTTCCAACCAGTCATCTCCGTTTGCTCGGTGGGGCATCAGGGGACATTGATGTTATCGGTGGGTGGTGTGAGCGTCAAGAGTGAGTGTGATCTAAAGTTGTCACTAACTTTAGTCTCGTATTAAATTTAAAAAAAAAATGAATCACCTTATAAGAAAAAAAATCATCTATCTCAATGATTATATTTTGAGGGAAGATAAATAATTTTTAATAAATAATATCTAAACTTAAATTTTGTCAATTCAATGTGATATATTAATACACATTTTTTAACTATTACGTATGAAACTGACGTAATCTTAATCGGCATCTAACCGACGAGAGCATGGACCTTGTAAAAGAAATGATATTATTACATATGGATGATGTGAATATCTAGAAGAAACCTGAGGCCCTCGACCAACTAAAATTATCAGCGACTTTAGTCACATATTTTTAAAAAAATAGACTAATTTATTAAAAAAAGGCAATCCAATGTCTCAATGTCTAAAAATATAAAAAATTTCTAACAATTGCACGTGCGATAGACCGAGGGAAGCACTCACAGCTTCGTTTACTAAGCGCGGGGTGTGGGATGAGAGGAATTGTCGGCGTTGGACGGGAGGGCGCGCAACCCAGCAGCGGGGGACGAGGAAAAACCAAGTGGGGGGAGGGGGGGGTCACGCACGCGCGCACGCACGCGCGCAGATGACGACCACGCGGGATGGCTACTCACTCACTGAGGCGAGAACAGATTCGAGTTCGGACACGGCCGGGTCTCGATCTGAATTAGGTCTACTTGTGGCTCGGAGTCACCTGATCTTGATCTGACGGCTCCCTCTATTATATGTTTACATGGTGCCGGCCGCGATGTGGCACTCTTATTCATATACGATCATATCTCTTATAGGAAAAAAAAATAATGTAAAGTTTATCAACTTACCATGAACTGTTATAACGAGTGATGGTGGACATGATGATCATAATAATCCTTCAAAGGATTTTTATAAATAAATTATTATTATAAGTGCTTTTGTTAAAAACATATTTTTAAAAATATATTAATAAATATATTGCTGCTTAATTAAGCGTAAATTTATATTTAGGGATAAGACTAACGAAACATTCTTCACTTGTTTATTGGATGAAGATGACGAGAGCGACCTAAGTGTGCCCTTCGAAAATTTCTAACGCGCTTCGTGGAGGAGATGCGGTACCGGTCTACTTCGTGCACCTGTAAATAGACGTTACCCGAGAGATCACGAAGGACCTGTCAATTGGAGTCACATCAGAAACAATGTTGAGAAAGATGGTCAACAGTTTTATGATCTTCATGGTAGTTTCATAATAGCGAGAATATTGGATATGTGACCTCGTCAAGGTGAAGACCACGTGTCCTTTCATCTACAAGTTTTTAACTCGCAGGCATCTGTATTATAAACTTATATTCAACCTTTATCTCATTAACCTACGATCAACCTAAGACCCGGATAACCAAACGTTAAAAATTTGGTTGGAAGATTTTGATACGTATATATTTTAAAAATATAAAATTATAGCGTAAATTGCAGTATGTAAAAACTGACATGGGACAGTGGAACTCTCCGGCCTCTAATTTGCCCTTCGATCTAATGATCGCCAGAATCCAACTAAGCTAACCAAGAACACGCGACTCACCGCGTGCTTTGGAAGCTGGCATGGGCTATGGAGAGGAGAAGATTTATTTATGGCCCAATGTTTCACAGTCTAAAGTCCTATGAAGACTTGCGTGGCCCAAAAAGTGATAGCCCAACTCCGCATTGAGGGTCCAGTTATTATAAAATAGAGGGCCAAGGGCCCAAACGAGGCCCACCGAGCCATGACACAGTCGCCCATGCGAAAGCCTCCACCATGCTCGGGAGGAACCCAGACGCGCCACGATCGAGCCAATAAAAGGCGAATAAGATGCTCCCTCAAGGATACCTGGGGCTGAAACGTCATGCTCGAAGCTCGGAACTAAAAGGGAGATGTCATGACCCGAATTTTCGGATTGCATCTCCGTGAGTTTCGAATCGATTTTGTGAGTCCCGGATCGCATTTTAAAAATAAAATATAGAATTTATGAATATCGGGTCTTCGGATCCCTAAATGAGAAATGGTAAATTGTTTTGGGCTTCGTGACGTAACGGGTGAGTTGCATATTTTCCGAGATTCACGGGGATAATTTTTGATAATTTTTAAAATTTTTAAATTTTTCAAACCCGATATTAAATCCTATAATATAAATAAACCTTTAAACCCCCCACCCCTCTCACTCTCTCATTTCCTCCCTCTCTCCACTGTTTTACCCCTTTTCTCTCCCTACCTTCTCCGACGCCCGACGGTGACGGTGGCGGGTGAGGAGGCCGGAGCTACGGCGGTGAGGATCAAGGGAAGACGTGGTCGGTGGCGGTGGTGCAGTTGTTCGTGGTTTTAGTACACCGGGTGTAAATCGAGCGACAATTTCGGTGTGGAACGGTGGTGGGGACACCGAGTCTACTACTGGGCCCACTACTCGGAGCCGACGCCGCACCGCACCAACTGCACCGAGCTTATGGCTTGGAGATTCGATTGAAGACTCGGCATCCTGAGCATAATATTTATTTGTGTGTATTTGTATTGTGCGTATTGGTGTATTGTGTGTAAAATACATGTATTATTTACTTCTGTTTTATTAGGCTAAGTCATAGTCAAATAAACATGTGTGTTTTATATATTTTATTTGGTTAAAACATATAAGTCAAAAGTTAGGTAGGTGAGTGTGTTTTATTAGGCTAAGGATATATATGTCATTTGTAAAAGATTGAAGGTGTATGTGTAATGGGCCTTTCCTATAAATAGGAGGCCAAGGGATGTGTTACGTATGTTGTATAAATGAATGAAAGCTTTTGTGTTAAAGGAGCCTTGCCCCTTTGTTCACCCCTCTCCTTCCCTCTCTTCTCATTTTCGTGAGATCTGAGTGTCGCCCGGTGTGAGACCGTCCGGCGTGAGGCCGAGCTGTGTGAGATAGCAGTTATCCGTTCCCGTCCCGTCCGCGTCCCAGAGTGCCGACGATCCGTCTTCCACGTCGCCGCCGCGTCAAATTGGTATCAGAGCCCAACAAACTGCGCCTCCGACGACCCGACGTCCCCGGCATCGTCTCTCTTCCTCTCTCTCCGTTGTTAGAAGTGAAAAAAAAAAGAAAAGAAGAGTAGCAGAGAAGAACTTGGTTGAGAGGGATTTTGAAAAAAAATATAGAAAAAAAAATATATCAGAAGAGGCTTACGGTTGGGAAGAAGAAAGGAAAAAAAAATAGAAAGAAAAAAAAAATTTCCCTCTCCCGTTCTCTCTCCCTCTCTCTACTTTCTCTCTCCCTCGTTCTATCTCTCTGTTCATTTCTATTTCTCTCTCCCTTAATCTCTCTCTCCCGCTCTTTCTCTCTCTCCCGTAATCTCTCTGTCTCTCTATTTCGTTAATCTCTCTCTCCCGTTAATCTCTCTCCCCCCCCTTTTTTCTGTTTCTATCCCTCTCATCTCTCTCTCGTTCATAGTAAAGCAGAAGAAAGAAGATTAAAGAGAAAAAAATAGAACAGAAAAACCTGTTCGCGTGGCCGGGCCTCGTCGCCCGTGCCACAGTTCAAAAAATAGAGCGGCCGCAACGGCCAGCTCTTCCCGCCCCTGCCCTGCAGGCCGCCGCCCAGGGTCGCCCGCTCCGCCACGCGCCCGCCGCCGTGCCCACCGCTGTCGCGCGCACGAGCGGCCTGCGCTCGCCCTGCGGCTGCACCCGCCTGGCTGTGCCCCCCGCGCCTGGCCCCGACCGCCCGGCCCGCGCCTGCGCCCGGCGCCTGGCCCCGCCCGCACCGCGCCCGGCCCCGCTCGCGCCCCGCCCGGCCCGCGCCTGCGCCCGGCGCCCAGCCCTGCCCGGCGCCAGCGCTCGCCTGCGCCTCCCCGTGCGCACGCCAGTCGCCTCAACGCCAGCACCGCGCCTGGGTCGCCCTCCCGCGTGGGCCGCCGCCTTGGCTGACCATCAGCCGCGTGAGAAACACGCACATGGTTTGAAAAAAATCAGAAAAAAAAACGGGTGAAGTTTGAAGATTGAAAAAAAAAGAGTTTAAAAAAAAAATAGAAAAGACAAAGAGAAGTCAAAAAAAAAAGGGGAGTTGATATATATATATATTTATGTTATATTTTGGGAAAAGTCAAAAAAATGGGTTTGATTAAAAAGGAGTTAAATATATATAATATATATATTTGAGATATATATAATCATATATATATATATATATATATATATTTATATATATTGTATAGCTTATCAATTGAGGTGGCACCCGAAGTCTACAATTACGACTCGATCAACGGTTGAGTCATCGGATAGTCGACACAGAGCCGTAATTTATGGGAAGTGGGTACCTCTGAGTCTCCCTGCGCAGAGAAATTTGACTGATTTGTTCCCCTACGTGGGAAAATTTTAAGTCACGTGGTTTTGTAATAATTCAATCCTCCCTGCGTGGAGTGAATGCTTTGTAACTGCTCAAGCTTCGTCGACGCCGTGCGGGCCCGCACGTCCCCGCTCGCCTTCGTCTCCGGTCGGAGCTTGACTTTTCAGTCAGCTAGGTACGGGCTCCAATCACTTGCTCATTTAGTATCTTTTCGATTGCCGCGCGACGAAGTGAGAGAGAGCCCGATCCATGCAACCAGTCTCCTGAGTGCATCGCTGTGGACGGCAAGAGAGAGCTTGTATGCGCCTATCCTTTAGGCCCTAGACTGTCACATTAGGGCACCCTAATTGTCAGGAGGTAGTTCCACAACAACTTCGCCTACGGGCAAGCAACTCCCCCTGACCGGTCCCTTCAAATTGGCCCTTTGCCAATTAGCCAACAAAATTTGGGTCATAGCTTGCTAATTATCGGTCCCAGGACTGCATCATCTAGGTCCGAGGTCGTGCATGCCACGTTGGTCTAGGAATTCATCTGGCCGTCTAGAGCGCCCCTCAACGCTACCCATGGATCAAGAGAGCGTGACTGCTATGCTAGTCCAGCTCGAGCATAATCTTGTGGCCCACTTTGAAGAATCCATAGGCCAGCTACGGACGGAACTCGATAAGAGGATCCGAGCCTTAGAGGATCGATTAAAAGGGGAGGAAGGAAGAGTGAATGGCCACGGCCATCCAGTAGCCAATCCTAGGGAGGAAAGAGAGCAAGCCCGCCCGAATCAGGCTCCCCAAGGTAGAGAGCAAGAGGCCCGTGTGCCTCGAGAGAGAGACCACGACGATGAAGATATCATCCTACGGAACGTCAAGATTGACGCTCCAAGTTTTGATGGGTCCCTCAACCCCGCTACATACCTTGAGTGGGAGACCGGGATGGACCAATATTTTGATTGGCATCACCGCATGACCCCTGCTACCAGGGTGAGGTTTGCCAAAATGAAACTTTTGGGTCAAGCCAAGACCTACTGGTGTAATGTTGAGAATCTCCTAGCACAGAGACGAGAGGAGCCTATTAGCACGTGGGAAGAAATGAAGGAGAAATTGAGGGAGAAGTATCTGCCACCTTCCTACCATCAGCGTCTTTTAGACCAATGGCAGAAACTCACCCAAGATGGAAAGTCTGTGGACGATTACATCACCAAATTTGATGACTTCTTCCTTCGGAGTCGAGTCATGGAGGATGCCTCCGTCACCCTCTCTCGGTTTAGGGCTGGCCTACACGAGAGTATTCAGCGGGAATTATTCTTGCGGGAGGTTAACACCCTCGAGCACGCCTACCAGGTTGCACGAGATGTTGAGAGGTTTCAAAGGGTGGCCCCACCTCGGGTTCCCATCTACCGCCAACCTGAACCCCGCAACCCCATAGTCCGCTATACTGAGAGAGCTGGCCCCTCCACCTCCTACGTCCCTACTGCTACCCCACTTAGGGCCGTTGCCCCTACGGCTCCTTTCCCACGGAACCCATTACCTGCACCCGCAGCTGTGCCTAGGCTGGAGTACACTCCACCGGTTGAGAGGAGAGATGACAAGGGAAAAGGAGTCGTCCCTAGCACCTCCCAACCAGCCCCTGTCTCGGGAGTCCGATGCTTCAGATGTCATAACCTAGGGCATATTGCCACCAATTGCCCAACCCGAGCCTTGGTTATCACCGACCCCCAGTTCATGGAGCTTCCACCTCAGGAAGGAGAAACCCTTGAGAGATATGAGGCCGATCCCGACCTCATCACCCAGTTTGAGGAGTTAGATGCAGGATATGATGGCACGCATGTCGAGTACATGCAAGTGGGAGATATTGCCGAGAGTTCTAACCATGAAAGATTGGGTGTGGTCCGCTGCATCCTAGCACACCCACAGGAGGACGACTGGCGTCGAACCTCTATCTTCCAAACCTATATCATGGTGAAAACCCAACCCTGCAAGGTGATCTTCGACAACGGGAGCTGTATCAATGCAGTCTCTTCAGACTTTGTCTCCCGTCTAGGTCTACCTACTCATCCTCATCCTAGGCCATACAACGTGACTTGGGTTGACGACACTTCTATTCCAGTCACCACTACGTGTGTCATTCCCATCCAATTCCAGTCCTACCAAGGACAGATCCTATGTGACGTAGTGCCCATGAAGGTTGGTAGCATCATCCTAGGACGACCGTGGATCTACGATGTAGACCTTACTACATTCGGTCGGTCCAATGAGTGTTCCTTCTCCCACAATGGGAAGAGGATTCAGTTGCTCCCAACACCCCCAAAGGTGGTCACGGTAAAGAGTCCTACCTCCACACCCACTGCACCCCCCAAAATTCGGGAGAATGCTCCAACCCCCACCAAAGGGAAGCTTCCCATTCCCTCCTCTCCTACACCTGTCATGTCCATCCCTAAGGCCCCTAAGGTTGACCATGACCCGATTAGGCGCCTTAACTTCATAGGTGTTCGTGAGATGAATAGAGAGGTTGCCGAGGGTGCCCCTGTCTGGGCTGTTGTCGTCACCATTACCTCTGAGGAGTCCCAGGTCTCCGTCCCCCCCGAAGTCCAGGCAATCCTGCGGGACTTCCAAGACATCTTCCCGGAAGACCTGCCTTCAACACTCCCTCCCATGCGTGATGTTCAACACGCCATTGATCTTGTCCCTGGATCCACCCTACCCAACCTTCCCCACTACAGGTTGAACCCCAATGAGCATGCTTAGCTCCAAAGGATTGTCGAGGACCTTATCCACAAAGGTTTCCTCAGGGTGAGCAAGAGCCCATGTGCTGTTCCTGCCTTGCTCACACCAAAGAAAGATGGCACCTGGCGGATGTGTGTTGACAGCCGCGCCATCAACAAAATCACTGTCAAGTATAGATTTCTCATTCCCCGTCTTGATGACATGCTTGACATGATGAGTGGAGCCGCCATCTTTTCCAAGATTGACTTGAAAAGTGGCTACCACCAGGTCCGGATTCGACCTGGGGATGAGTGGAAGACAACCTTCAAAATAAAAGAGGGTCTGTATGAGTGGCTTGTCATGCCTTTTGGGCTATCCAATGCCCCTAGCACCTTCATGAGGCTTATGACTGAAACCCTTCGCCCCCTCATTGGTCGTTTTTTTGTCGTCTACTTTGACGACATCCTCATTTATAGCCACAACCCTCAGGACCACATTCACCATTTGAGGGAGGTCTGCGAGACCCTGAGGAAAGAAACCATGTTTGCCAACCTGACTAAGTGTGAATTCATGACAGATCGGGTCACTTTTCTCGGATTTGTGGTTTCAAGTCATTGAGTGTCTGTGGACCAATCCAAGGTCCGAGCCATAGTAGACTGGCCAGAGCCCCAAAATGTCCATGACATTCGAAGTTTCCACGGGCTAGCCACCTTCTACAGACGCTTCATCCAGGGATTTAGCACCATTATGGCACCCATTACGGATTGCATCTGTAAGGGAATTTTGAGTGGACCAAAGCCGCCTCCCAGGCTTTTCTTGCCATAAAGGAGCTTATGACCAAAGCCCCTGTCCTCCGCCTACCAGACTTTTTCAAAGTCTTTGAGGTTTCCTGTGATGCATCTAGCGTAGGAATAGGTGAAGTGCTTAGCCAGGAGAGCCACCATGTGGCTTATTTTAGTGAGAAGCTTTCTGATGCAAAGCTTCGATACTCCACATATGATAAGGAGTTTTATGCCGTGGTCCAAGCCCTCAAACACTGGAGACACTATCTCTTACCACAAGAGTTTGTCTTATACTCGGACCACGAGGCTTTGAAATTCCTTAGTTCTCAGAAGGGTTTAAACCCTAGGCATGGTCGGTGGGTAGAATTCCTCCAGTCTTTCACTTTTGTCCTAAATCATAAGGCTGGAAAGGACAATAAGGTGGCCGACACCTTAAGTCGAAGGGTCTCCCTTCTTTCCACTGTTCGGGTAGAGGTCACGGGATTTGATCGCATGAAGGAACTCTATGGAGAGTGTCCTGATTTTGGCCCTACCTATTCTGCTCTGTCTGCTGGATCCTCGACAGCATTTGTTGACTATCTACTCCAGAATAGTTTTCTGTTTCGAGGGCAGCAACTCTGTGTCCCAAGGACTTCTGTTCGGGACTTTCTAGTCTGGGAAATGCATGCTGGAGGTCTTGCTGGTCACTTTGGCCGTAACAAGACCATCCATTCTGTAGAGGAGCACTTCTATTGGCCTGGCCTAAAGAAAGATGTGGCCAAGATTGTAGCCCAGTGTAGGACGTGCACGATGGCCAAACAGGTCAAACAGAACACTGGTCTCTACACTCCTCTCCCCGTCCCTGATCGACCATGGGTTGACGTGAGCATGGATTTTATCCTTGGATTACCACGCACTGCTCACAAGCATGATTCCATCTTTATTGTCGTTGATAGGTTCTCTAAGATGGCCCACTTCATTGCATGTTCCAAAACATCTTATGCATCTAGAGTAGCCCATTTATTCTTTGATGAAGTCGTGCGTCTGCATGGTCTTCCCCAAACCATCGTGTCTGACTGGGATGTTCGGTTCACTAGCTATTTTTGGAAGACACTTTGGCACCTAGTTGGCACCAAACTGAAGTTTTCCACTGCCTATCACCCCCAAACTGATGGGCAAACTGAGGTCGTCAATAGGAGTTTAGGGAATCTGTTGAGGTGTCTTGTAGGGGAATATTCTGGCACTTGGGATCTTCTTTTGCCCAGAGCCGAATTTGCATACAACAGCTCTATCAATAGGTCCATAGGCATGAGTCCATTTGAGGTCGTGCATGGCTACAAACCTAGGAAACCTGTGGATCTCATTCCCCTTCCCCTCGAGTCTAGAACGTCCAAATCAGCTGAGGAATTTGCACAGCATGTCAAAAGTCTGCATGAGTCAATTAGCAAGCAAATCAACCTCAGTAATGAGACTTATAAAAAATTGACTGATTCGCATAGGCGTCACCATGAATTTCAAGAAGGTGACTTGGTTATGGTACGGGTCCGACCCGAACGACTCCCCTCGGGAGCCGTTAAAAAGTTGCAGGCCCGTAGTGATGGACCCTTCTCAATTCTGCGGAAGATTGCCTCCAATGCTTATGTTGTGGACTTACCTCCCGAATATGGGATTAGCTCGACTTTTAATGTGACAAATCTAGTGGCCTACAAGGAACCCACAGCGATTCCTAGTGACCCTTTCGAGCCTTCGCCTCCCATTGAGAGTGAGCCCACACCTGTGCGTCCCACAGCCTCGAGAGTACCGCGCGAGCACATTGAGAGGATACTGGATGAGCAGGTGACCACTACACGGAGCAGGGTGTACCAGTGCTACCTTGTCCGCTGGCAGGACCGTCCACCTTCTGACGATTCCTGGATCAGCCGGGAAGATCTCCAGCGCCTCGATCCAGATCTGCTGGAGCACTACCACAGCAGTGTCCCCCCTTACTCGACGGAGTCGAGTTCCAGCCGCCCCGGGAGGGTTGGTGGGGACACCGAGTCTACTACTGGGCCCACTACTCGGAGCCGACGCCGCACCGCACCAACTGCACCGAGCTTATGGCTCGGAGATTCGATTGAAGACTCGGCATCCTGAGCATAATATTTATTTGTGTGTATTTGTATTGTGCGTATTGGTGTATTGTGTGTAAAATACATGTAGAAATACATGTATTATTTACTTCTGTTTTATTAGGCTAAGTCATAGTCAAATAAACATGTGTGTTTTATATATTTTATTTGGTTAAAACATATAAGTCAAAAGTTAGGTAGGTGAGTGTGTTTTATTAGGCTAAGGATATATATGTCATTTGTAAAAGATTGAAGGTGTATGTGTAATGGGCATTTCCTATAAATAGGAGGCCAAGGGATGTGTTACGTATGTTGTATAAATGAATGAAAGCTTTTGTGTTAAAGGAGCCTTGCCCCTTTGTTCACCCCTCTCCTTCCCTCTCTTCTCATTTTCTTGAGATCTGAGTGTCGCCCGGTGTGAGACCGTCCGGCGTGAGGCCGAGCTGTGTGAGATAGCAGTTATCCGTTCCCGTCCCGTCCGCGTCCCGGAGTGCCGACGATCCGTCTTCCACGTCGCCGCCGCGTCAAACGGCAGCCAATCGTCGCGGATTCTTCTTGAAAGGTAGGGGGATGGTGTAATGCCCCGGATTTTTTTCGGATATTTTTCGGATCATTTTAGTGGGTCTCGGAGTGTATTTTGTGCTTTACACGTGTTTTTCCCTGATGTGCCTTCGGAACTCTTTGCAGGGCAAACCGTGGCGTTCTCCGACTCCGGGACTTTACCACTGCGTTGTGTTCCTTCCGAGGATCGCGGAGGTAATTTTTCGTAATTTTCTGAATTTATCGAATTTTCGGGTTTTCCTATATACTAACCCTTTTCTCTCTCCCCCTCTCATTTCTCTCTTCCCTCCCTCTCTCTTCTCTCACGCCCTCTTTCTCCCCTCTCTTCTCCGGCGGCCGACGGAGCGAGCGGGGGCGAGGCGGAGGCGGCGCGGGTGAGGACGCGGGCGAGGATGGGCGAGGATCGAGGCGGTGGAGGCGCGTGGGAGCTCGTGGCGCGGTCGCGAGCCGGCGAGGGTTTCACGGCGTTTCTTCGCGGATCGGCGAGCTCGGGGCGCGAAATCTTCGGTGGAGGTAGGGTGATGGTTCCCCAGCTCGTGCACTTCCTTTCCCGCGAGTTTCGTAGGCCGTGGTGAGCCGAGCGGGTGGAATCGGGGTTTTTTGGGCAAAACCCATGTTTTAGGGCTTGTGGGCCGATCTCCCGTTTCATTGCGTTTTTGGCCGATCCGAGGCGTAGATGCATGCTAGGGGCTTCTGGGGAGCTTCCCCCTTGTTTTCCCCCCTCTCTTGTGGAGGTATGGGGGCGTGGGACGAGTTTTGGGTCGTTTCCGCCGTAGCGTTCTCGGAAGGAAGTGACGGTCCACCAGAAACCGCTACCATCTGGTCACGGTCCTGGGAGAACCGCTTTCACCCTTGTGTTTGGGTCGGAAGGCTTTCGAGCGTCGCAGTCGTGCGATAGACCACTTTGGCCTAGTCGCCGTCAGGGGATGACCGCTACTGTTTGGTCGCGGTCCTTGGGCGACCGCTACCATCAGGCTTGCGCGAGGCTGGTCGCGGTCGCTAGATGACCGTGACAGCATGGTCGCGGTCGCCAGTCGACCGCTACCATCTGGTCGCGTCACCAGGTGACCACTACCATGTTCTGGTTCCTGTTTGCGCCGTTTTGACCCCCGGTCAACCCGGTTGTGACCCAGTGGTTGACTTTAGGTCTCGTGAGTGTCTTGGACACCCCGTGGAGTTCCGTGACCGTGTCTTTGGGTGTCCAGAGATTGTCCCACTTACCTCATTTTGCGTGTCGTGAGCTTAAGGGTCCGGGTGACCTTTTAGCGTCCCGATTGTGTTGTGTTGGTCTTCGGTCGACTCGGTTGGGACCCAGTGGTCGACCTCCGGCCTTGTGAGTATCCCGGACACCCCATGGGTTCTGTGTCTGTTTTTTGGGGTGTCAGGAGGGACCGTGTTACCTCGATTAGCGTGCCCGTAGGTGTGGTGGGTCCGGGTGACCCCACGTGTTCCGGGCTCTTGTGTTACGCTTGATCGAGTCACCGTGTGTCGGTGTGTGTGCGGTGGGGTCTCCCCCGCATATCGTGGGTTCCTTTGGAAGGCGATTCCCGTGTGGGCCATGTGTTTGGCCTTGGACTGTGAGTCCAGTTATCCGGCCTGGGGCTGGAGGTTTCCCGCTTGCTTCAAGATGGGAAATCGTCGTGGCGGCTTGTGTGCTGCCTGGGAATCGTGCTTCTGTGTTTTCCGTGTGGCCCGTGTGAGTGGCCTTAGTCCCTTGCGTTCCCTTCCCGAGGGAGTGGTCTTGGCGACTCGTGTGTTGTCTCGGTACTTGTGCTACCGTGGTTTTAGACCTAGAGATTGGACTAGATTGACGGCCTTGTGCTGTTGCGTGCAACGGTCTTGACCCCGAGTCTTGTGACTCAAGGACCGTTGGGTGTAGTGCGTCTAGAGGACTGTCCTAGAGTCCAGTGGCTTAGTGCCACTTGAGTTTTCTCGACTCTCGCGCACGGTGCGTGCGTGGCCGTGGACTGTGAGTCCTGTTTCTTCTCCGACTGTGGTCACCGTGCGACGGGGCCGGTACGTGGGGTGGTCCCCGTACGTCGTCGGATTCGGACGTTGTTTTCCGTTGAGTTGAGAGTCTACTCCTTCAGTGACCCTCCACTAGTCGTAGCCTACCAGTACGCGTGTGCTGGTCGCACCAGGGAGTGGTGTACGGGCTTACCCTGAGGACGGTTAGACTGGTTTCCGTCGGGCCCCTCGTCGTAGCCAGAGTCCGGCTGCGGGGGAAAACCAGTCAGAGGGCCAGACCTAGGACGCGTGGTCTGTGTGTGCACACGTGGTTGGGGACTGTGGACGCACGTCGACGGGCGTGACCCCAGCTAGTCACTTGTTTGTGGTTACTTGTACGGTGTTCGCGCCTCGGGTAGGACCTACCACGTCAGGCGGTTCACCTGCGGTGCGGTGTAAGACGTCAGGGGACGCTACCGGCTGTGCTTCTAGTGGGTGGTACTCCTGTCGAGTACGGAGTGACAGACTGTCAATCTCTGTGTCTTTGACCTTCGGGTTTTCGGTCGTGTTGACCGTTGAGCTTCGGTCGTTCACCGTGGCCGTGTGTCGGTTTTCGCTCCGTGAGATTAGTGCTAGTGGCTTTACCGAGGTTGGGTCTTGTTGTGCGGTACCCGCGATCGGATGGTCGGGGTTGCACCTTGGACAGCGTGTCCAGGTCGGCTGTGTCCGGGGGACAGGCCTCTACGGCGTGGTTGCCGTGTGTTCTTACTTCGGTAGGTGGTACTAGCGTGGTTCGGTAGCTTCGACTGCGTGATCGAGGTCTGCCTTCTGGCAGTAGGAGTAGCTGTAGTGCCGAGTTTTGACCGGCCACCGGTTGCTGTTCCTGCTGTAGTTGTAGCTCTCCTTTCCGCTACCGCCGTTGTTTCCGGTTGGGGTTCCGCGGGATCCCTGCTGAGTCTCTGTTTTGGAGACTCATTCCCTGCTTTTCAGGTGTGGCGGTTCTTCCTCGAGGTTCGAGGGTGCGGAGCGGAGGTTCTCAGTTGCCAGCTTGCCGGGCCGAGTGTTCACTTGGCATGTGGTACGTTTTACTGCTTTAGACTGTACTTTCTGTTGGACTGGACTCTGTTGTAGCTGTGTTGTTCTTTCTTTCAGCTTGTTGTTGTTGGTTGTCCTGCTTTATTTCCTATTTCTTTGTGCCTCCACACTCCTTTTAGCCCTTCCGAGCCCTCCCGGCTCGTGGGCGGCGGTGCGAGTCTCGGGTTATCGGGCCTTCCCGGTAATCGGATTCTCGGGTCGTTACAGCTGGTATCAGAGCGGTGGTTGTGGACGTACATAGGAATTCGAAATATTGCAGTGATCAGAGTCCATAAGGTCGAGTACAGTCGGCAGCTGGCTTAGGGTTTTGTGCTTGTTTTCCGCCTTGTTTCTCGCTTGAGAGCTTGGGTGCGCTGTGCGGCGCTGTGAAGGTGGTTGCTGTCCGCGGCTTTCGTGCCAGCATGGGGTCTAAGGATCGAGGTCGAGAGCCTTCTCCCTCATCGGTGGTGGCCCTGGTTGTGCTGCGTTGGGCAGAGGTTGCTGGCAGGCGTGAGCTCGCGGTGCTGCGTTCGAGGAACCTGCAGCGTGGTCAGGTGGCTGGTGCGGACTGTTCTTGGTTAAGTGGCCGTGAGCGTGCTCTGAGGGAGCTGCTGTCGGTTTTGGTCACTCCAGCTTGAGGTTTGTCCAGCTCCTGAGGTGTTTTGATCGAGAAGTGTGCTCCGGTGAGCGGAATGTCTTCTCGGTGAGCTGCTGTTTCGTCGAGCCTGATGTCTTGTCGTGCTCTGTGGCGTCAGAAATGACGTGTCGGTCCCGATTGTTTTATGGATTTCGAGGCAGGATTGGGCTGTGGTGTCCCAGTAAGTCTTGCTCCTGCGCTCTTGTCAGTGGATGGGTTGTGTTCGCCCTGGAGTTGGCTTGAGATGTGAAGGCTCCGCGGTGAGTTTCGGGACTCGAGGATGAGCGTCGGCGGTTGTCGGTTATGGCTCGTGTTGCGGCTCTTGGCATGCCGTGTTGCAGTTCGAGGAATTGCAGCGGTGGTGCATCGAGAGATGCTGTGATTGTGGTCCGACGTGACACTCGTCGAGTGTGTCGGAGGCGCTGACCTGATGGAAGCGATGGTTTTCCTTGGTGCTGGATGGTGCTGTTTCCAGCGTGCGCGAGGTTCGAGGTCAGGTCGAGCGTGGAGTTCTTCCGTTGGTCGGAAGTGCGCTGGTTTCTCCTTTGGTTGGAGAGATTGTGTTGGGCTAAGGTTCGTCGTCTTGCATTGTGTGTTCGGATTGGTTGGCCTTGTGTGCCATGAAGTCCGTGCGAGACGTGCTCCTTGTCTTGGCAGGGTGGTTGCCTGTGAGAAGTCGTGCCCATTCCCTTGTCGTGTGAGGGTGCTGGCGCTGTTCCGGAAGGACGAGTGCTGGTTGGGCGGTGTTTGCTTTCTCGGCTGTGCGCGCGGATCTGAGTGCGCAGCGGAAGCGTGGTGGGCTTGTACCCACTGGTTCAGGATCGTAGCGTTGGTTGCTACGGGCGGATTCCTGAGTTTGCGTTGAGCATCGGAGGATGGGTTCCTCGGTGTGAAACGTGTTGTTGCCGTGCCGTTGCTCGAGTATTATGGTTGTTGGCACTGGCAGGATGGAGTGTTGGGAAAAGTGCTGGCTAGTGCGCCGCATGAGTACCCTGTTCCTGTGTTGGAAGCCGTGTCAGGCGTCGGTGTTGGACCTGGATGAGGTTGTTGAGGATGTCGCCTGACGGTGGTCGAGGACGTGTTGGTCAGAGTCGGTGGCTTGGTGTCCGACTTGTGTTCCCAGTCGTGTCCTCGGTTGAGATCGTGCTTTGAGGATGTGGTCTCTGCCAGGCTGTGGGTTCCTGTTGGTAGCTGCGGGTGACTGGTAAGGCTAGTCTCGTAGCTGGTCCCGGTGAGATGTTTATTGCTTAGGGACCCGTGAGCACTGTTCAGGTGGTGTCCCGTGGCTCTGTGGTAAGGGCGGAATCGGGATTGGCAGGTGTCCACTTGGATTGATCGAAGGATTTGATGAGACCAGATGGATGAGTGACGCCTGTGGGCGGAGGCCTTTTGTGAGATGGGCGTCGGAGGATGGTCCTTGATAGGACGTTGGTGTCGCAATGGTTGTCCCTGGTTTGGTGACCAGCATGGGGTGGTTCCCCTGTGAGTCTGAGTCCAGTGAGGTGATGATTGAAGACACCAGGATCCGTCATTTGGTTTCGTCGTGCTCCCCGAGAGGGTCGAGTTGGCGTTCGGATGCGGTGTCCGAGAGGAGTGCAGCTCGAGATGCGGCATCAGTCTGTGTGTGAGTCGACGGATGGCTTGCCGAGGTTTGGAATGTTTCCTTTGGACCCGGTCGAGGACCAGGAAAGAAGGAAGAAGCTGAGCAAGCGGAGGTTTCCCGTTGACGAGCAGTTGGTGACCGGTGGATGGTCTTTTCAGAGACAGAAGATGCTGGTTGTTGGGGCTCGAGCGTGGCGAGAGCCGTGTGCCAGCGAGACCTTTGGTGGTCGTTTCTGTGATGTGCCTTTCCGGATGGGATCTGGGCTTTGTCGAAGTTTGTCTTCTGACAAGAGTTGGCATAGTGTTGTGTCCGGCTTTCGGCTTGCCATGTGTGAGGTGTTTCTTGGTGCTGAGCCGATGTTCTGGTTGCGGTCTGCTGAGAGGACTGCTCGAGCTGGTGGAGGCTCTGTATTGGTTGTCCCCTTGAGAGGGTGTGCGACCTGTCAGCTGGTTGCTAAGCTGATGTGCGATTTGTCTGCTGATCATTGGGTGGATCAGTAGCTGTTGCTCGTGTCGAGGGTTGTGTTTCCTCGATGAGCGAGATTGTGGCTGCGGTGCCATGGTGGATTCTCGCGTTGTCTGAGGTGATGCCGGATTGTGTCCTTTGGTATATGCCTGCTCTGCTGGCCTGTGTGCTCGGCGCGAGGAGCGAGGTGTTGTGTGTGATTGTGAGTCTGGCTGTGTCCTCAGGATTCGTGTTTTCGTGAGAATCGAGGTTTTCTGTGCTGGGGCTCTGACAGCGTGTTAGTTGATTCAGTGTTCTTCCCCTGGGACTTTCGTGCTTGGTCCTGAATTTCGAGGACGAAATTCCTTTAAGGGGGGAGGGCTGTAATGCCCCGGGTTTTTCGGATCCTCTTCGTGGGTCCTAGATCTGGTTTCTCGGAGTGTCCAGTTCCGTTGTGTCTGAAATTTTGTTTCGGACATCTTTCGTGTTCGGATCGGCGCGATCCGGAGTCGTTTCGGAGGCCCGGAGGCGTTCCGTGGCTTTTTCCGTGTGTGTTTTCCGATTCCCGGCGTGGGTTTCGGCTTTCCCTTCGGAACCTCGTTGCGGGTGAACCGGGCCGTTCACCTAGGCGAGTGAGGTACCGTTGCGATCAGCTCGTCGCGAGGATCGAGCAGGTGTGATTTTCTATTTTTCGGCATTTTTCCGAATTTCCGGATTTTCCTATATATAACCCTTTTCTCTCTCTCCCCTCTCATTTTCTCTCTTCTCTCCCTCTCTCTTCTCACGCTCTCTCCTCTCTCCCTCTCTCTCCGGCGGCCGACGGGGTGGAGTGCGGGCGAGGCGGGGATGGCGCGGGCGAGGCACGGGCGAGGATGGTGAGGATCGATGCGGAGGAGGCGCGTGGAAGCTTGGTGGCGCGATCGCGAGCCGGCGAGGGTTTCGCGGCGTTTTCTTCGTGGATCGGCGTCCACGGTGCGCAGAATCTTCGGTGGAGGTAGGGTGATGGACCCCCAGCTCGTGCTCTTTCTTTTCCCGCAAGTTTCGTAGGCTACGGTGAGCCGAGCGGGCCAAACGGGGTGATTTGGGCAAAATCCATGTTTTAGGGCTTGTGGGCCGATCTCCCGTTTCATTGCGTTTTAGGCCGATCCGAGGCCATAGATGCTGCTAGGGGTTGTTGGGGAGCTTCCCCTATGTTTTCCCCTTCATCCGTGGATGATTGGGGCGTGGCGTGATTTTGGCGTTTTCCCGCCGTTCTCTCTTTTTCCAAATGGTCGCGTCCACCAGAAACCGCTACCCATCTGGTCGCGGTCCTGGGAGAACCGCTTTCACACCTTGTGTTGGGTCGGAAGGCCTCGAGCGTCGCGGTCGTGCGATAGACCGCTTTGGCCTAGTCGCGGTCAGGGGATGACCGCTTTGGCCTAGTCGCGGTCAGGGGATGACCGCTACTTTTTGGTCGCGGTCCTTGGGCGACCGCTACCATCAGGCTTGCGCGAGGCTGGTCGCGGTCGCGAGATGACCGTGACAGCAGGTCGCGGTCGCGAGATGACCGTGACAGCATGGTCGCGGTCGCCGGTCGACCGCTACCATCTGGTCGCGGTCACCAGGTGACCACTACCATGTTCTGGTTCCTGTTTGCACCGTTTTGACCCCCGGTCAACCCGGTTGTGACCCAGTGGTTGACTTTAGGTCTCGTGAGTGTCTCGGACACCCCGTGGAGTTCCGTGACCGTGTCTTTGGGTGTCCAGAGGTTGTCCCACTTATCTCGTTTTACGTGCCCGTGCGCTTAAGGGTCCGGGTGACCTTTTAGCGTCCGTTCGCATTGTGTTGGTCTCCGGTCGACCCGGTTGGGACCCAGTGGTCGACCTCCGGCCTTGTGAGTATCCTGGACACCCCATGGGTTCTGTGTCCTTATTTTTGGGGTGTCGGGAGGGACCGTGTTACCTCGATTAGCGTGCCGTCGGTGTGGTGGGTCCGGGTGACCCCACGTGTTCCGGGCTTTCGTGTTACGCATGATCGAGTCACCGTGTGTCGGTGTGTGTGCGGTGGGGTCTCCCCCGCATATCGTGGGTTCTTTGGAAGGCGATTCCCGTGTGGGCCATGTGTTTGGCCTTGGACTGCGAGTCCAGTTATCCGGCCTGGGGCTGGAGGTTTCCCGCTTGCTTCAAGATGGGAAATCGTCGTGGCGGCTTGTGTGCTGCCTGGGAATCGTGCTTCTGTGTTTTCCGTGTGGCCCGTGTGAGTGGCCTTAGTCCCTTGCGTTCCCTTCCCGAGGGAGTGGTCTTGGCGACTCGTGTGTTGTCTCGGTACTTGTGCTACCGTGGTTTTAGACCTAGAGATTGGACTAGATTGACGGCCTTGTGCTGTTGCGTGCAACGGTCTTGACCCCGAGTCTTGTGACTCAAGGACCGTTGGGTGTAGTGCGTCTAGAGGACTGTCCAGAGTCCAGTGGCTTAGTGCCACTTGAGTTTTCTCGACTCTCGCGCACGGTGCGTGCGTGGCCGTGGACTGTGAGTCCTGTTTCTTCTCCGACTGTGGTCACCGTGCGACGGGGCCGGTACGTGGGGTGGTCCCCGTACGTCGTCGGATTCGGACGTTGTTTTCCGTTGAGTTGAGAGTCTACTCCTTCAGTGACCCTCCACTAGTCGTAGCCTACCAGTACGCGTGTGCTGGTCGCACCAGGGAGTGGTGTACGGGCTTACCCTGAGGACGGTTAGACTGGTTTCCGTCGGGCCCCTCGTCTTAGCCAGAGTCCGGCTGCGGGGGAAAACCAGTCAGAGGGCCAGACCTAGGACGCGTGGTCTGTGTGTGCACACGTGGTTGGGGACGGTGGACGCACGTCGACGGGCGTGACCCCAGCTAGTCACTTGTTGTGGTTACTTGTACGGTGTTCGCGCCTCGGGTAGGACCTACCACGTCAGGCGGTTCACCTGCGGTGCGGTGTAAGACGTCAGGGGACGCTACCGGCTGTGCTTCTAGTGGGTGGTACTCCTGTCGAGTTGGGAGTGACAGACTGTCAGTTTTCAGTACTTTGACCTTCGGGTTTTCGGTCGTGTCGACCGTTGAGTTTCGGTTGTTTCACTGTGGCGCGTGTGTTGGTTTTCGCGCAGTGAGACTAGTGCTAGTGGCTTACCGAGGTTGCGTCTTGTTGTGCGGTACCCTGCGATCGGATGGTCGGGGTTGCACCTTGGACAGCGTGTCCAGGTCGCTGTGTCCGGGGGACAGGCCTCTACGGCGTGGTTGCCGTGTGTTCTTACTTCGGTAGGTGGTACTAGCGTGGTTCGGTAGCTTCGACTGCGTGATCGAGGTCTGCCTTCTGGCAGTAGGAGTAGCTGTAGTGCCGAGTTTTTGACCGGCCACCGGTTTGCTGTTCCTGCTGTAGTTGTAGCTCTCCTTTCCGCTACCGCCGTTGTTTCCGGTTGGGGTTCTGCGGGATCCCTGCTGAGTCTCTGTTTTGGAGACTCATTCCCTGCTTTTCAGGTGTGGCGGTTCTTCCTCGAGGTTCGAGGGTGCGGAGCGGAGGTTCTCAGTTGCCAGCTTGCCGGGCCGAGTGTTCACTTGGCATGTGGTACGTTTTACTGCTTTAGACTGTACTTTCTGTTGGACTGGACTCTGTTGTAGTTGTTTATTTATTTCTGTTAATTGTTGTATTGTCCTGCTTTATTTTCCTATTTCTTTGTACCTCCACACCCTTTTAGCCCTTCGAGCCCTCCCGCTCGTGGGCGCGGTGCGAGTCCTCGGGTTATCGGCCTCCGTAATCGGATTCTCGGGTCGTTATAGATGGATTCATTCCCTTCTTATGTGATTCCCTCGTGATTTTAAGCCAAATCGAGCAAGGAAGAGAGGATTTTCTTTATACGAGAAAATCCATGTTTTGGGACGTGGCGATTTTCGCCGAATCGGAAGGCGTTTCCTTGATTAAATCTATGTTTTTGGTGGGTTGAGACCTGGGGAAGGGTCCCGGTCGGGATCGAGTGGGGCGTGGACCGTGGCACCCTCGGTGGGGTTCCATCAGTTCCCGACCGTAAGCGGTCGACCGATCGTCGGATCGGTCGATTGGTCCCCCTAACCACGGTGCAGGCAGCAAGGTGCCTGCACCAGTCGCCCAATGTGCCAGGTTGGTCGACGAGCAGAGCAGGTTTGTTGACGACCTTGGGTGTTGGTCGACCGACCCTGTGGGGTCGGTCGACCGGTTTACTGTCCGGGTTCCCCTTTTTGGGCCTAATGACATGCCATTTGCCTCGGCTTTGATAATTAATGATTTTGGGGTTAAAATATACTTAGTAATGGGTCGTCCCAAGCCGATGGTATTTGAAATTGAGGTCACCGGGGTGCGGTGACTCGCGATTCTATTTTGATGGGTGTATTTGAGTATGTGGTTTCCCCGTTGACTGTTCTTAGGTGAGTTATTCGGGGTCATTGTTTCTAGGCTTTTAGCCGGCCTTATGTGCCGACTAGAGGGACGTGTGGGCGTGAGTAGTTCGGGCCAGTTTTGACTGGTTTATGTCTGATCTTGTGCCACGGCTTGGGGCCATATTCTACTCGGGTTTTGAGTGTGTGCGTGGGCACTCCGATGGTTCAAGTGAGACTACGGGTTTACTATTTTATCGTAGTACTACCATGGGGGCATTTCGTGGATAGACCCGGCTGTAGACACGCCATTCTTGACGCCTCCTGAGAAAGTCTCATATTACTATACAACGCCCCGCGACGGCTTACGCATTTTGAATCACTCGAGTGCTTCCTTTTCTCTGAGTCTTCTTCCGCCTTTTTCGGCATCCGGAATCGTCTCGTCACGGCATTCGGACGGCATCAACACCAGTCAGAACGCATCAGGAGGTTCCGGAATCAAGAAGGGGTCTGCCGGGCGGCCGCCGACGCCTGATCCGAGGACCCGGGTGGGTCTTAATGGGGGCGTCCAGGCCCCTGGACGCCCCCCATATTTTAATTTGTTTTATTCTTTTCTCAGGGCCCAAAACCAAATAAAAATAAAAAATATATATATATTAATGGAGGCGTCCAGGACCCTGGACGCCTCCATAAAAACAAAAATAAAAAATAAGTGTAAAATGCCAGTTGGCATAAAAAACAAAAAAATAAATAAAAATATATATTAATGGAGGCGTCCAGGCCCCTGGACGCCTCCATAAAAATAAATAAAAAAATAAAAATGCCAGCCCTTGCATAAAAGACAAAAGAAAAATAAAAAATAATAAACTTTTGGAGGCGTCCAGGCCCCTGGACGCCTCCATCAACTCACTCACGGGCGCCGCCCACCGAACGACGGTTTGTCGTGTGTGAAAAAAGCCAAATTTAGAGACGTCCAGCTGACTGGACGCGCCCATTTCTGAATCACGAGGCGCCGCTCACAAAACCACGCGTTGTGCCAAACCGCGTGCGGCCGTCGTCGGTTTTCGGTGGACCTGTTAGAGGCGTCCGGGACCCTGGACGCCCCCATAAAAGTATTCTAAAAAAATCAATAAAAATAGAATAAAATATTATTTCGGCCCTGATGGAGGTGTCCAGGGTCCTGGACGCCTCCACCTTCCGGAGCTCTATAAATAGAGGCCCACCCCCTCAGTTCTAGGGAGCTAAGCAGTGATCCGATAGGCTGCCGGAGCCCAGAGGCTACGGAGTCATTTTTCTAACCCGTGGGGTCTTTTGTAGGTGGAGGTTCTGCCGGCTTCTCGGGTGCCTACGCTCGCGAGAGGAAGGTCGTCTTCATCCACCGCGCTTCCCCGTCGTCCCCACGCTGCCGGAGCTCCGCCGGATTTCACCCTCGGCTCATCCAATAAGCTTTTTCTTCCCCTTTTTCTCCATAGTTCTTTACATTCATCATATTGCATCCTCTATCCCCCTTCACAAGGGCGCCTCTTCTCTTATACTTCTTGCATCCATCATCTCATTTTCCTCCTACTCGAGTCCGAGAGGGGTTTAAAAGATAACACCAACCAGGTGTGTGTCTTGCCATCATTTCGTTATTTTTACCGCGAGGATTTGAATACTACACCTCCATCTTTCTAATCCACTTGTCATTTATTTGTCGTTGTTTTGCAAGGGTACCCGAGGAAAGCCCTCTCCGTCGGCCGGCCGGAAGGAGAGGAAGAAGCAACCCGCCATGTCCCGCTCTTGAGGTAGGCGCGATCACTTTCTTATTTTGGGGTCTTTCGGCCCCTGGCGATCACATCTTTTCATCGAGGCCGCGGCGAGTCACTTCCCCAATGGCCGTTTAAATTTCTGTTTCCTATATTCTCTTTATATTTTGTTATATTCTGCTTATATCATCGAGGCCGCGGCGAGTCACTTCCCCAATGGCCGTTTAAATTTTCGTTCCTATATCTCTTTATATTTGTTATATTCTGCTTATATCATCGAGGCCGCGGCGAGTCACTTCCCCAATGGCCGTTTAAATTTCCGTTCTTATATTCTCTTATATTCTGTTATATTCTGCTCATATCATCGAGGCCGCGGCGAGTCACTTCCCCAATGGCCGTTTAAATCTCTGTTCTTATATTCTCTTTATATTCTGCTATATTCTGCTCATATTCTCGAGGCCGCGGCGAGTCACTTCCCCAATGGCCGTTTCAATTCTTGTTATTTAATTTCTGCACCATTCCCGTCCCCCCGAGGTCGCGGCGAGTCACTTCCCGCTATGGCCGTTTGAACCCCATATCTTGCTATATTATACTTGTCCCGCTCGCCCCGCCGGAGCAATCTCCCGTGGTGGCCCCTTCTCTCTCTTCTCTCATCTCTGTGTTGCAGCAAACAGCAAAACAAACAAAAAGAGGAGCCCGCGCGCTCTCCGCATCCTCTTCCCCGCACCATCGAACTCCGAACCGCGTGACGTCGCTCACAGATTGGCGATCACGGTGGGACTTCTACTGCTTCCTCTCGGCTACCCTTGCAAGTTCGGCACCACCCGTGCCTCTCCACCTTGGCGCCCACGCGCGCCCCCGTTGTGCTCACGGCAGCACCGTCAGTTCTGATTGGTTCTTTGTTTATTACATGTTTGTTATTTCTGTTGTTTTCCCACTCCATATATCTGTCAGCATTCCATTGCATACATCCATTCCTCTTTTCTATCCTTTTTTTCATTTTTTTTGAGGATCACCCTTTCCCGGTGAAGGAAGGACTCTCCGTTTGGGAATTCCTCTCAACGGACTAGAATCTCCTACACTGGGACCTCCGTAAGTCCCCGACATCGAAGAATCTCCTCTTCGTTCACTGGGCTGGTTGTACCATTGAAGTTCCCCGAAGTTAGTCATTTCATTCGTGGTGAGACGAGAGACCCTAGCTGACACGGCGGTGAAACAAAAATAAACTAGGGTCCCTATCTTGTGTGAACTTCGGATCTCGCTAAAAACACACAAAAAAATCATCAAAATCAAAACAAAAAAAAGGGCGTAAAGGCATCCACTTGTTTGATAATCTCTGCTACCTACTTGCTAGTGTATGTTTTTGCGTTCTGGGAGAACTGTGAGCATGTCTCACGAGTCTTCTGAGGAGAACCACCCTAGCCGTGGTTTGACAGCCGACCCGCGAGTCTATGCTATGGACTCGGGTCCTTCTCATGACCCCTCGCATGAGGTGCAGGTTATTGCCGGGGACACGTCCCCGCCACAGGATATCACTTCCTTACTGGGCGTCCTCGCCAACACGGAGCTTACCTCTGAACAGCTCCGGGCCTTCCAGGCCATTCTAAAGGGGAAATCTGTTTCCCCCACGCCCCAGGAGTCAACTCCGGCTATCGCACCTCTCCACGAGTCCGTGCAGGCCATTCCATCTCCTTCATTGGCGCAAGCCATCCAGTCTCCCTCGCTTCAAGGACAAGCGAGCCAACAACCTCCCTCATTCCAATTCCCGTCACAATCTCAAACTCCCGGTGTTCCTCACACACCGTTTCAGCCAGGGCCAACTGTCGGTGGTCCGACAGTTCCCTCTCATTCCGGGTTTCCCCCTCAAGTCTCCGGGAGACAGTTTCTCCCCCAATGGCAAGTGCCACCTTCACCCCCAGAGGAGCTCGCCCAATCGCTCCTCAATAGGTTCAATCGCATGGACGAGCAGTTTCAAAATCTGAGAAGAATGGTGGACGTGAAAGCCACCCCGGAGGTTGCTTTGCCAATCCTCCCCGTCATTCATCTCCCTCCCTCCGAAATGCCCACGTACCGCAGATACAATGGTACCGGCAACCCCTTCATTCACCTCAAGGACTTCATGTATGAGTCCTCCTATTGGCAAAACGATCAGAGGTCCCTGGCATACCTCTTTCGGAGATCATTGGATGGTCCCGCGCTTGAGTGGTTCTATTCTCTGGAGCCCCGCGAGGCCGAGAATTTTGAAATAGTGCAGAGAAGGTTCTTGCAGAAATATAGGGATAGGGTCGGTCCCTCACTCTCCATTACCGACCTAGTGGCCGAAAAGATGAAACCCGACGAGGATTTTGTCCGATATGCTGATAGATGGAGGTCTCTGGCGGAAAGAATAAGGGATACCCTCTCCGAGCCCGAACAAGTGAAGATGATTGTGTCTAATGCAACCCCGCAGTTCAGACACGTCCTCGCCATGAATAAACTTACTACAATGGAGGAACTCTATGAAAGGGCCCGATACATCCAAACCCAGCTAAAAGACTCCCCCATCATGAACATGTTTGAGTCGCCGAAGCCCAAAGTGGTCAGAAAGACAGGCGCTGGTGTCCCGGGCGGAGCCACAGAAGGGGTCGTGACAAATGAGCAAGTCAGTGCGGTCAACAATGCCAACTATGCAGTCAACCCAAGGCCTCAACAAATGCCCCGACTACCCCTTCAATCAGGTCCTTTCCCTCTCCGTCCTCCACCCCAAAATAATCCACCCCAGGATAATATGCCTCCATTACGCCAACCCCAGCAACAACAACCACAACCTCAACAACAACAACCACCGCTTCAGTACAACCAAGTTCCACCCCCGGGGAACTATGGTCCCCAACAGCAACAAAGGAGGCCGCTCGGTCCTAAGAGAGCCTACTATCCACCATTGCCAGAAACCTTAGCAGATATTTTTAATGCCCTCATGGCATCAAACCAACTCGCCCTACCCAGAGAAAGGCCCGCCTGGCCCCCCAATGTTGATACCTCCAAATACTGCGTCTACCACAGGCAGCCGGGACACACAGTGGATTACTGCTTCCATTTCAAAGATTACATCCATGATATGAATGATGAACATCAAATAGATTGGGATGAGATGAGACGGTACGTCGCGGCTCTCAAGGCTAGGAGACCTCCTCAGAGGCCACAGCAGCAGTTACAACAGCAGCAGCAGCAGCAACCACAACAACAACAGCAGCCTCAGCAGGCCCCACAACAACAGCCCGACATGGGCATAATCCAGAATCCACTACCGGAGCACCAACAGCCCAATCATCAGGTTAACCCCATCTCCTCCTTCCCGGAAGTCGGGAGAGAGCAGGTGTGGCACCAGGAAAGTACCTCCATTCTTTATACCTCCAACCCTATCGTCATGCAACCCCCTCACCTTGCCCGGGTAGCACCTCTCTCTCATCAACCCGCATCGGTATCGCCTTCACCATTTCCACTACCATTACGCCCTCTCATCCGCACCCCGACCTCCTATCAACCGACACTTTCTACTACGCCTTCACACCCTCTCACCTTCTCCCACTCCCCCACTTTACCATCCACCTCTACCACATTTACCCCTACGCCTTCTAAACCCCTTATCATCCGTCCACCATACATAACCCCGTCTTTCTCCACCACATCACCACTAATGCCTTCAAAACCACTCATCACCCACCATCCGCCTCAAAACCTTTACCCGTTTCAAACCTTACCTCCACCTCCACCTTCCAAACCCCTTATCCTTCATAATCCGCGCGATATCCCCTCTACCTCCGCCATGCCTCCACCTAACAAACCCCTCATCAGAATCCCTGCTCCCGTCATCACCCCTGCTTCATCAACCATTCCTCCACTACTACCCCTCAAACCCCTGTTAAAACCCACTGCTACCCCCACAGAGGTACAAAAGCCGCAGGCAATGGTGCTCCGGAGTGGAAGGATTTTCCACAGGGTTTTCCCCCACAACAGTCAGAATCCCGAGCAATCTCAGCCAGAGAAGGATGATGCAGAACAACCAGAAAGAGCTATCCCTGGAACACAGTATGATCTACTGAAACACTTGGACAAGACGCCTGCCCGGATCTCCATCCTAGAGCTACTTCAAAGATCCACATCCCACCAGGCGGCCTTGATGGAATATCTTCAAAAGGTCATGGTTAATGAAGACCTCCCCGTGGAGAAGATTTCGACCGTCCTGACCCCAACAGACACACAACCAGCCATCATGTTCACAACTACGAGCTCGCTCCCAAGGAAGCTCGGAAATATGCATTGTGCATTTCAATAAAAATTAATGGGGTATCCATAAACCCGTGTCTTGTCGACACGGGTGCGTCCATAAATGTGATCTCCATGAGCACTCTTCAGTTGTGTGGGGTTGACGAGGAACAAATAAGACCTTCCTCGATCACGGTCACGGCCTATGACAATAGCAAAAGGCCGCCGCAGGGGATGATTATTCTGAAGGCAGAACTAGGCCCCATGGCAATTCCCACGGAATTCCATGTCCTCGACATGGACCCCACATTCAAGGCTATACTGGGTCGTCCTTACATCGAAGCCATGGACGCTGTGCCTTCCACCAACCATCAGTGCCTGAAGTTTCCTTACAATGGGAGAATTATTAAAGTGGTCAGTACACCTGTCCTTCACACAGTGGATGCTATCAACACCTCTCTGCCCTCTGTTTGGCCGTCTCATCGGCCCATATTGTCACTGCTGGACGTACGTGATCCATCTCGCATGCCACTAGCACCAAAGAGCCGGTCAGGGCAACCACAACATCGTGTCTCCCTTTTC
Organism: Amorphophallus konjac; assembly: GCA_022559845.1. Lineage (NCBI taxonomy): Eukaryota > Viridiplantae > Streptophyta > Magnoliopsida > Alismatales > Araceae > Amorphophallus > Amorphophallus konjac. Next base: position 116,938,889 of record CM040127.1, on the reverse strand, counting down.
ACTCCAAAGGTTGGGAGATTATGAGGAACATCGGCTATCAACAAGGAAAAGGGCTGGGCGCACAGTTACAGGGTATGCTCAAACCGCCAAAGGAAATTAGGCCGAACCGCAGGTTTGGCCTAGGCTTCAAAGGACCATTCAAGGCAGATTGGAAGCCCCTCACATGGACTCTATCAAACCACTTCAACAGAGGGCCCGTTGTTCAGATGGGAGATCACCCACGAGAAGCATATGGGGAATCACATGCTGTATATTTTGTTGAAAAATGTCCGAGGATCACCAAAAGAGGCAAGATCAAAGATCCGGAATGCGAGTGGGACAAATGGTTCGACATATGGGACATTTCTGTTGCACTGGAAAGGATGTTCTCGTCCCCACAGCTTGAAGGACCACCATTGATCTCCGAAATACCAGAGAATATTACCACTCTTGCCAAGGTTCCAAACTATCCTCGTCCTCGCCAGAAGGACTCTGTCATCGACGGATCTTCAGCCGTCCTCAACATTGCCGTCGACGGTTCATTAGCCGCCATCCTCTCCATCCACTCGTCTCAGCCTTTGCTGATATCTTCTTCCTGGGCCAGACAATTGTCTGATGATCTTCCCAGGTCCCCTTCTTTGCTTACATACCTACGCGGGCTTTTCAACCCGCGCCAGGTCTTCAACCATGATCTGCTCTACGAGCCCCACAATCCTCTAGCCATAACCACTTTCCTCTCTCCTCCAATCTCTTTTCACTGCTTTGTCATTAAAAATGAAAACGAAAAAAAAACGTCAATTTTCAAACTCTCCAACAACACATCTTCGTTGAGGAAACCTCCTACATCTCCCACGGGTGCGTACCGCCTTGCGGACCACCCGTCCAAGGTCCGATGAGCGACCTTTTCTACCCCTCCTCTGAGGGGTCTTCTCCTGTACATTCTACACCATCCTCCTCATCTTCCTCTTCGTCTGTAAATATTGTCAGTCAATCTAGGAATGATAGGCCAAGGGTAGTACCTAGGAAGAAATCCAAGGGTAGGCAGATCCCTCGTCGATTCCTTCTGGATTTGGCCGCCAGGTGTCAGGCCCTTCTTGCCATCCCCCAGTTGTTAGAAAATCCCATCCAGCTACCCGAAATAGAATGCGAGGGCGACTGTGCATCTGATGAAGGGTATGGAGTCTACGAGATCACGAATGAAGAATGCCCCACTGAAGATGAGGGTGAAGAATATGAGGATGCGGCGGGCGCATACGCTAGCGGAATGAGGAGATTCGACGAGCCGTCAACCGCCGTAGAAGAATCCACCAAAGAAGTCAACTTGGGGACTGAGGAAGACCCTAGGATCATCCTCATAAGTGACAACCTACCACCCTCTGAAGAAGAGGCATTAATTGAGGTCCTCAAGGAATATAAGGACACGTTTGCATGGAGCTACGAGGATATGCCGGGTTTGGATTCAACCTTGGTCGAACACCGTTTAACCCTAAAACCAGGGTCCATCTCGGTAAAACAAAGGTTAAGGCGTTTCCACCCTCAGATGGCTTTGAAAATGAAAGAAGAGGTCGATAAGCTCCACAAAGCCAGGTTCATTAGAGTCGTTCTTTATCCTCAATGGGTGGCGAACATTGTCCCGGTCATGAAGAAAGATGGGAAAGTCAGGATTTGCATCGACTTCCGGGACCTTAACCGCGCGTGTCCAAAGGATGATTTTCCCTTACCTCACATTGATGTGTTGATTGATAACACGGCAGGTTTTGAAACCCTCTCTTTCATGGATGGATTTTCAGGATACAATCAAATTCGTTTGGCAGAAGAGGATCAGGAAAAGACGTCATTCACTACCCCTTGGGGAACATATTGTTACGTGGTCATGCCGTTTGGGTTAAAGAATGCTGGAGCTACTTACCAAAGAGCGATGATGGCCATATTTCATGACATGATGCACATATATCTGGAAGTGTATGTGGATGACTTATTGGTGAAATCAAGGACCAGGATGGAACATCCAGAAGTTTTGGCTAAGGTCTTGCAAAGGTCAAGAGAATTCCAATTGAAAATGAACCCGAAAAAGTGTGTGTTTGGTGTGTCGTCAGGTAAATTGCTGGGGTTCATTGTGAGTAAAAGAGGGATCGAGATAGATCCCGACAAAGCCAAGGCTATCAGGGATATGCCGCCTCCCAAGAATTTGAGGGAAGTCCGAGGTTTAATCGGCAGGCTGCAGTTTATTCGTCGGTTTGTGTCTCAACATTCACAAAGGTGTAGACCTCTCTACGAGTTGACCAAGCCAGGAGTAGAATTCCACTGGAATTCTAAATGTCAGAAAGCTTTTGAAGGGTTGAAGGAATATCTGGCTAGTCCACCCGTTCTCATTCCACCTAAACCAGAAAAACCTCTGATCCTTTACATCTCAGTCTTGGATGACTCCGTGGGAGCCGTCCTCGCACAAGCTGATGAAGAAGGCAAGGAACGGGCAACCTATTACTTGTCCAAACTTCTCAATCCCTGTGAGCAGAAGTACACCGGCATGGAGAAAACCTGTGCTGCCCTCGTTTGGGTAGTGCAGAAATTGAAGCACTACTTCTTGGCTCACGAAGTCCACTTGATTGCTCGAATGAATCCTATCAAATTCCTTCTGGAGAAAGCCGTCCTTACGGATAGGCTAGCACGCTGGCAAAGTTTTCTCTCTCAGTTCGACATCACCTACATCCAGCAAAAGGCGATTAAAGGTTATGCCATAGCCGAGCATCTCGCTCACCATCCTCTTCCCAAGTTCGATCCCGTCCAATCAGAGTTTCCAGATGAGGAACTAATGTCCATCAACCAATCAGATGAGCCAATGTGGACGCTATATTTTGATGGAGCTCTGAATTCTCAAGGGAGAGGAATCGGCATCGCCCTCCTGTCGCCGGAAGGCCTCACATTCCCATTGGCATACCAGCTCAAATTTCCAGTCACCAACAATATAGCCGAATATGAAGCTCTTCTAGCTGGCCTAGGACTCGCTCATTCTTTTCGTATCACTGAGTTGCGAGTCGTAGGTGATAGTCAACTCATCCTTCGCCAGGTACTCACTAAGTATCGCACTCGCGATCCCAAACTCAAGCCATACCAAGAACTCACTGCTGCCTTTGCCAAACTGTTCACAAAACTGATCTTTGTTCATATCCCTCGTCATCAGAATATTCTCGCCGATGCCCTCGCCTCATTGGCATCATCCATAAGGTTCCCTCTAGGAAGATGGTTTAAGTCCATTTCCATCTACAAACTTCACGCCCCTGCAGTCGATGATGCTTCCTACGTAAACATCAAAGACAGGATAGCAAGGAAGATCCTGCAGGAAGATATCCTTGAGAAGAGGGAGCTCATGTTGGCAGAGGCCGAAGAAGAACTGGCTGATGAAGAGAAACCATGGTTCTATGAAATTGTCAAATATTGCCAAGATCAGTCTTATCCTGAAGGGGCCACCACAGAGGACAAGAAAGCCATAAGAAGGGTGGCTCAGAAATACACATTGATTGGAGGTCTACTCTATAGGAGGAGCCTTACTGGTATTCTGTTAAGATGTCTTGGTGACGATGAGGTTTGGAAATGTGTAGAAGAGACGCACTCGGGTGTGTGCGGTGGCCACGTGAATAGTCAGATGCTCGCCAAGAAGATCATTCGTCAAGGCTTTTATTGGCCCACTATGGAAGAGGATTGTGCTGTCTATGTCCGTAGGTGTGTCAAGTGTCAACTTCACGCCGATAAAATCCATTCACCATCTTCCTCACTTCATCCAATATCCTCCCCATGGCCTTTCTCCATGTGGGCATTCGACATCATTGGTCCCCTAGGTGATCCCAATTCCCTCACCAAGCAGAAATCTTTCATCCTTACTGCGACGGAATACTTCACCAAATGGGCCGAAGCCGAAGCTTACGCGGAAATCAAGGCGTCAACAGTCTGCAAGTTCATCATGAAGAACATTCTCGCCAGATTCGGCGTCCCAAGCACGATCGTCACCGACAATGGGCCACAATTCATTTCTCAGGACCTACAGGACCTCTGCAAAAGGTACGCAATTGCATTGCATCATTCATCGCCTTATTACCCACAAGGTAACGGCCAAGCGGAGGCCACCAATAAAACATTGCTCAAAATCATCAAAAAAACCTGCGAGTCTAGTAAGTTTTCAGACTGGCCAGAAAAGCTTATCGAAGCCCTATGGGCCTATCGCACTTCAATCCGTACCCCCACCGGGCAGACTCCATTTGCCCTCACTTATGGTATGGAAGCGGTAGTCCCGTACGAGACTCTGATCCCTTCTCTCAGGGTACAATTGGATGAGGAATTTCCCCTCGACGATCGTCGTAATTCACTCCTCGCCCAGTTGGAACTCTTGGATGAGAAGCGGCTGGCCGCCGCCGAACACGCGCGTGTGTATCAAAATAGACTCGCTCGCTTTTACCAAAAGAAAGTCGTTGAGAGAAAATTCAAAGTCGGTGAGATGGTCGTAAAAAGAATTTTTGTCAAACCTGGAGGGCCGCGTTCTAAGCTCCAACCCAATTGGGAAGGACCATTTGTAATTCAAGCCGTGTACCCTGGCAACGCCTACAAGCTAGTCAACGCCGAAGGGACCGAGTTATCCCACCCTTGGAATGGGCTTTATCTTAAGAAATACTACCCTTAGCACAAAACAAAAAAAATGATGAAAAGATAAAAAACATCAAAAACAAGGAAATATTGAAAACCACTAAAAATATGGAAAATTCAAAATGCCGATGCCTGGCAGGCACCATGTAGTTAAGTCCCTGCATCTAACCTTCATGTTAGGATAGGGCCCATTAAGGCTTGGTAGGCACCGGGTCTTGGTTTGCCAGAACCGTGGAGACCCCTGTCCGGCCACGTCGGCCTATGCTCGCTCGAAGGAAGCTAACATGTGTTCACTTATGTATTTTATTCAAAAAAAGTTGGTAGCATCACCTACGGTAGGGCCACACCTAGAAGATCTCCGGAAGCTGTAATCTTTATTCTTTTCTCTTCGACCAAATGAGACAGTCGGCGCCCTTAAAACGCTGAGCATGAGAAACCGAAACTCAAACCCCAAAGGCAAGAGTAGGACCCATTTCCTCGAGCATCGATCAGAGCACGAGAAGAGGGCAGTGTCCCCGCAGGCATACGAAGAGGGAGCCCACCAACGTCAAACGACTATATCTCCCTCACAGAAAGAAATACAAAATCAAAATCAAGAGAAAAGCCTGGTCGTGACCGTGCCTGGTACGATAAACGGAACCCCTCAAAGCAAAAGTCTGAATCCACAAAGGGGGGCCGTGGAATGTAAATGCTCGAGATTTGGTCCGAAGTTGTCCGAAAGGAAAGAGTTAATGGGCCCTTATTCGCTCGCCGGGTTAACGGCTTTGCCGGTCCTCTCAGGAGGTTTATCCCCTACGCTCTTCCTTCTCCCTCTAAAGATGAAGGTTCGATGGAGTTTCTGAAAGGTGAAAACTGCCCAGGGTCTGCGACCTTATTTTAATATACACATTTTGGTTGCCTACTTTGAAAAGCAAAAGCTATCGCTGCGAAGGAGTCTCTGTGTTTCTGGCTGGTCAAGACCCCTGTTTACCACCTTGATGTCTTCTTGTTTAACCTCGGGCTTAGGCCAATGCAAGCGCGTCACCTATGGGTGCGACGGCGTCTGATTCCGGGTCAGCGTCGCGCGGTTGGTCGTTAGGGTTCCAGGGTGTTCCATCTTATACCATCTAGAGTTGTGAGGAAACAGACCCGGGTCGGGCAAATCATCTACCTCAAACACCTTTTGGGTGAATCCCTGTGGTCGGAAGCAACTGGGAGCCTAAGCATGGCATGACGGTATTGTCATCAGGGTAAGTCTTAGCCGGCGGGATCGTCATTCGAGGGGTCTAGAGGCCCAAATCAACCTAGATGTGCACTTAGATACCTGGGAGGTTAGTAAGAAACCCCTGTCTCACGTAGGTTAGGTGCCATTTGGGTGCTTGCCGGGCGTTAGCAATAAAAAAAATTGAAATGATAAAAGCACAAAAAAATGGAAAAGAGAAATGTACATATTTGCAAACAAAAAAATCTTTTTATGATAAAACAAAAAAAATGTCAAATATAAAAAAGAAAACAAATCAATTTTGCATGATTGCATTTGCGTGCAGCATCTCACTTTTAATACCGCTTGCATTCGTGTGCTTGCCTGTCGCATTTATCATCACCGCATCTTTCCCTTGCCTTCGTTAAATAAAGGCTTGGCCCCTTGACCAGTTATCAAGGACAGTCACAGTGACCATTTGCTTATTGAGCAAGGGGCCAAGTCAGAACAGAAATTCTGATTTGTTTGTTTCAGTGATATGTGCAGGGATTCAGGTAACTGAAGCAAAGGTGAAAAACAAACAAACCAAACCTTGTGTTTTATTCCAAAAAAACCAAAAAATTTACATCAAGTTCCGCCCTCTCTCTCTGCATTACTCGTCCCACTACTCTCCGGGCAAAACACTCTCAAAGGTGCTACCCAACTACGAAAAGCGGTACTCCTGCCGCTCTGTACTCCTCTTCCTATTCCCACATCCCGGCGTTGATCCGCGGAAGCAGCAGAGAAGCTACCAACACGAAAGCCACGCTCTCGTGCTCTTCGGTAGCGCTCCTCACCATCTCTCAGCCACTGTTCAGCAAGACCAAGGCCGATTCGGAGTTCGAATAGTTGGGCCTCCATGGCCCTTCGCTCCTCCCTTTCAGCCAAACTGTTGGCTCTTTCTCTCTCTGCGTCTCTTTCTCTCTCTGTCCGTTCTCTCTCACGGTCTTCCCTCTCTAACTGGAGAGTGATCCTCAGTTCCATAGCATCCCTGGATGAGTCGTCATCAGGATGACGCCGCAGTTCCCTCTCCAGTTCTGCTATCCTAGCCTCCTTATGCGCAGCTTGGGCAAGCGCTTCTTCCGTCTCCTTTTCCTGCCGAGTGTACCATCTCAGATACGCGATAAGGCGTAAACAAAGAGAACTCAACGCTGAAACTTTTACCTGTATACGAGCATTCCTTCTGCCTCCGCAGCACGCTGCGTGGCGTGAGCAAGTTGCTCATGAAGCGAGTCAAGTTCTGAGGTGGGAATCCACAAGCTGGAAGAGGCACCACCTACTCCCATCGCTGGGGAGGCTGCGCCAATCTGGGCATGCTGCGACCATGTGAATTAGCAGCCAACATCTGGAATCTGGGGTTTTAACTAGGAACGTACTGTACACCTACCAAGGCGCTCGTAGCTCCGCGGGCATCGCCCAACTGTTGTTCCATCTCTGCCAAGCGAGTTCGTAAATTCGCTATCATGGCATCCCGGACATCCTGCAGCCTTACAAGTCAGCATTTTTACCAGAAAACCAAGAAAAGAGAAAGAAGAGAAGAGAAAAGGGGAAACCTACCTCCACAAGTCCCCGGGGTTGGAACCGTTCTGCGTACTTTGTCCTATATAGACGCAAGTAGTCCTCGCTGTCCCGCGCCTGTGATTCTACAATCGTGCCACCCCGTTGCCAGTCCTCATACTGTTCGGGGAATCGCACGCGCCAGTCAATGCAAGTCGCCGGTCCCCGCGTCTTTCTCCCGACACGAGGTGGCGCAGCTGAATCCACCCATTCTTGAGCCAGTCCTAAAGTCCTCATAACTAATCGTAGCCGAAGCGGCTCGATTTCATTCAGGCAGTGCATCCATAGTTCCCGTCCGAACCGGGCACGACTTGCTAGAACCCACGGCTGGTCGGCATCGACCATGTCTGAGTAGGGTCTCCAGTTTACCATCGCTGCAGGGAACTCCTGTAGCTCCCGCCTCAGCACCATCAGTTGGTAGGTTAGGGGTGCCGCACTCATGATGGGTTCCCACCGCCTGGCTAGCGGCACCATCGCAGGTCGCCAATGTCGAGCTCTCCCCATGGGGAGGTAATAATAGCTCCATAACTGCTCGGCGCAGGTCATCAGTACCATGCAAAAACACAAAAAAAAAAATACAAAACAAGCAAAACCAAAAAAATACCTGGATGAATGGTGTGAAACCACTCACAGTCATCTCACGATCCGTTTCTTGGAATAGGCCTGCAAACAAGTGTGCCAGCATGGCGGCTCCCCAGGCATAATACCCTACTCTTTCAAGGTCTGACAGCAGCTCCAGGAAGCAACATTGGATACCATCCCCTTTCGAGCTCAGTACCAATCTCCCCAAAAGGAAGAGGAGAAATCTCCTCAAATCTATGTTACATCTTTCCCAGTTGCCGAAATCTGTGCAATACACGGCGCGGCATCCTATTTCTATCCTTTCCATGAACTCTTCTGAGGATTCATCATCCCGCCGACGAGTGTCGGTGAGCCCTAATGCATCCATGAGGGACGCCCTAGCTACCGACCTGTTCTTCCGACCATCTAGGTCCAAACCCAGTAACTTCTGGGCACCTTCTCTGTAGTCCGCGTAAGTGACTCCGGTCACTGCCTCGCCCTCTACCTTCAGGCTTGTGATCCGGACCACATCCTCCAAGCTGGGCACCATGTGCCCCCAGGGCATCAGGAATGCCCGGCTCACTGGGTCCCATCTCTCACACAAGGCTTGGATCAGACCAGGTCAGGCTTGATCGGCTCGATCCGAAGGAAGGTACCAAATCCCATCACGTCTAGCCTCGCCTTCTGAAAATCTGGGAGGCCCCTGTACGCTGCTACTACCAACTCCCATAAGATTTGTGATTTCATCACAACCTACACATACAAGGAATGGGGGTGAGGTTTGGTCAGAAGAAAGGAAGAAAAAATGAGAAAAGGGCAAGAAAACTTGGCTTACGAGTTGTGATTGGGCCCTTTCGCTGAAGTGCCCTTCAAGTCTGAAAGCCTCCTGGAACTACTACCACTGGACCTGCTTCTCTTCGAGGAATGGGAAGATTCGCCCTCCATCCAACTCTCAGAATTTTGAACTCCTCCTCTCCCGTAAGAACTTGTGCTCCTCGAGTTAGTCCTCGATATACCTGGGAAGATAAAAGGGACAAGAATTTATAGAAATGGAAGGAGTGCGGGCCAAGATTGCCTCCATCACCTGTCGATGATAGCCCTCGCAATAAGACACCGGCCAAGCGGCCCCATGTGTCGCTTCACCGCTCGCACAGGGTGATTGACTGGACGAAGAATAGGACGAATAGCCCCTATGTTGTCTAGGGATACCCTATCATGTTTTGGAGGACGCCCGCAAAATTTGGCACAACATCCGGGAAAAGGAACTAGGGCCGTCAGTATTGACTTCGACGGCAGATTCCCGTGGAAAATGGTCACAACAAGACGTGATTCTCCGCTCGAGGCGGAGTCTCGACAGATCCGTCACATGGGAACAGTGCAAAGGAGAAGAAGTGTAGGGAAGAAGGAACGCACAAGAGGACAAACAAGCATCAGAAAATCAAATCACTCCATTCATAATTCTACATAAGCTGTCAAAAACATCATAAACATAAAGAGGTGACGGGTCCACTAGCCCGCCAATCCTCACCATCACTCATCTCTCCGGGCACTCTCCTCCTCTCCCCCGAGGTGAGGGTCCCTCAGAAGCCTCCGGGATCCCCGTGCAGTAGCACCTGCCTCGCCTCTGGGCGCCTGCTCCGCAGCAGTGACTCGCTGCTCCTCCCCTGGCGTGGCGAAGAAGCCACTGGCGGCAAAGCGACCGGACTGGCGGAGTCGCTCCCCGAACTCTCGCGCTCTCTCGTAGCGCGTCTCCATCCCTCCTAGCCTCTGCACGACGGCCTGAAGGCCCAGCTGGAGCTCCCTCACTTGGGCCTCCAAGGCCCTCCTCTCGGTCAGATCCCGCTGTCGCTCGGACCTTCTCTCGGCTTCTCTCTCTCTACCTCTCTCCTCATCATCTGCAGAAGAACCCTTAACTCCAGGATGTCTGGAGAAGGTCTCTCCTCACCACGATGCCGCAGCTCCGCTACAGTCGCCACCCAGGCGTCACGCTCCTCTTCCGCCCGGGTCGCACGGGCCACCGCACCGGCAAGTTGCTCCCGGAGGGAAGCAATCTCGAGAAAAGGGGCCGAGGAGCTAGAAGATCCGCCAGCCGCTCCCACCGTCGCTGTCTGCTGGGCACGCTGGAACAAAATAAACAACGGCCGTCAGTGAAACTCCAAAATCTGAAGTTAAAAGGGCGGCACGTAACTTACCAGGAGCGACAGCTCATGTTGAGCGACGGCCAGTTGCCGCCTAGTCTCTGACAGCTGGGCGCGCGAGCCGCCGATGCCACGCGTGTCCCCAGCTTGGGGAAGCCCCGCGTAACTCTCTCTCTGCCGCCGCAGGAAGTCGGCACTGTCCTGCACCAGTACACCCCCTTGCTGTCCAGGGAGACGTACGGGCCAGTCCTCGAGCCTCGCCTTGCCGCGACTCTCCCTCCTGACGCGGCTCGGCTCGTCTGCACTCGCCCACTCATCGGCCAGGCCCAGGGTCCTTGCCATGTCCTGCACCAAGAAAGGGGTCCCATATCAGTCAAAAGGAACGCGTCCCCTGTCTAGGACGCGTCCATCATTTGAGTGCAACACTCTCCGAACCCTTTCCTCCTCGCCCGGCTCGCTTCAAAACCCAAAATGAATTAAAAGAGGAAGAGATCGGAGGACCTACCGGACCGTGTTCACCTCCTCCCACGCCATCGGGCCCCTCGGGTCCCTCGGGGGCCCGAAGCGGCCCTTCCTCCTCCATGGACGCCGTTCCGTGATCGGGCGCGTCCCTCCTTGGGCGAGGATTTCCTCGTCCCTCTCCACCTTCACCACGGTCGGGCCCACCGAACTCCATCGATCAAAAGAGGAGGAAGACGAAAAAGGGGCAAGCGCGTTTCGGCGGGAGGCGGGCTCGTTTGCGGGTAAGGCACGGGAGAAGAAGGACCACCCGTCGCTTTAAATTTGAAATCAAAGATTAAGACGCGTCCTCGCGCCTGGACGCGCCCAAAAGGGGGGAAAGGAAACAAAATCCCCCCGTGCAAAACATAGTTCCCCGCTGTTCAGGGCAAGGTCTCGCGAAGCATGCCTCAAAGGACAACTCAGTGCAAAAAAAGAAAGTGTGGGAGAGAGAAAGGTACACACAACACAAAAGCCATTTCCATTTCATATAATAGCCGAAAGTACATCATACAGTGAGAAGGGTGACGTACAAGCAACTCTCTAACTCTCACCGTCACCCTCCTGGTCATCTCCTTCCTCCCTCCTCTGACGGAGATCCCTAGGGGGCCTCCGCGAACCCTGAGAAGCCGTGCTCGCCTCGCCCTGCGGTGGCACTCCAGCCTCGAAGGCGCGACGACGCTCCTCGGCCGAAGAAACCAGGTAGCTGCCCATGGAAAAAGAACCAGACTGACGAAGTCGCGCCCCGCGTTCCTTCGCCCTCTGGTACCGCTCCTCGCTCTCCCGAAGCCTCCCCTCCGCCGTGCCAAGACTCAATCGGAGCTCCAGCAGCTGGGCCTCTAGAGCCCTCCTCTCGGTCTGATCCCGCTGTCGCTCCTCCCTCTCTCTCTCTCTATCCCTCTCCCTCTCTCTCTCCACGCTCTCCCTATCCCTCTCCCTCTCCTCTCTCTCCCTCATCGCCTCTCTCCTCGACAGCTCGAGGGCGATCCGCAGATCCACTACGTCGCGAGGAAGCTCCTCAGCCTCCCGTCGCCGCTCCTCCTCTAGCTCCGCAATCCGGGCGTCACGCTCTGCCACCCGGGCATCGCGCTCCTGCTCAGCACGAACAGCACGCGCCAGGGCCTCTCGGATCTCGGCCACCTGTCAAGGCACGCATGCACCGTAAGAGAACAGTGATAGAAGGAAAGTAGCTAGAAAAGGGTCGCGGCCAAGCAAGCACTCACTCGAGCCTCGCGGTCACGCTCGGCCTCCTCAGCCCGAGCCACCGCGTACGCCAGCTGCTCCTGGAGGGCAGAAACCTCCGGAGGAGGGCCCCGCGAACTGGAACCCGCTCCACCAGCCATCGCGGCTGCCGCTGTCTGGTGGGCCCGCTGAAACACGGGGCAAACGTCAGTCAAAGGCTAAGCATCAAAAATCCAGGTCACAAAAAATGCATTGCATAAACTCACCAGGATCTCCAACTCCTGTCGGATGGCCACCAACTGTCGCCTGGCGTCCGCCAACTGGGCCCGCAGGTCGGCAATCATGGTATCACGAGCATCCTGCATTACACATAAGTTAGTATCCCATGCATATACATATAGAAAGGTGGAGCAGTTTCATTTCACTTACCCCTGCCATACCACCCAAGGAGAGGCGGTCCCCGTACGTAGCTCGGTACCGTCTCATGTAGTCTGTGCTATCCTGTACGTGGGACACTACTGGGACCCCGCCCTGCTGCCAGTCCTGGTACTGTGCTGGGAAGCGCGTACGCCAGTCCACGATCTTCGCCTTCCCCTTGGTCTTCCGCCCAATGCGGGCCGGCGCATCTACGTCTACCCACTCCTGGGCCAGCCCCAACGTCCTCATGACCAGTCTAAGCCGCAGCGGCTCAATCTCGTTCAGGCAATGGACCCACACGTCCCGCCTGAAGCGAGGAAGACCCGCTACAACCCAGGGCTGGCCAGCATCGCCCATGCCCAGGTAGGGCCTCCACACCACCTGCATCACCATACATACATCATGTTAGTTACCATTCAGTCACATGCATAAACACAAAAAAATCATGCGCATCATACCATGGCCTCGGGATACTCGCTCAGCTCTCGACGAAGTGACGCCAGCTGGTAGCCGTGGGGTGCTGCAACCACGACCGGCCTCCACTGCCGCGCCAGAGGCACGGCCCTCCTGTTCCCATGCCTAGCCCTCCCCATCGGGAAATAGTAATAGCTCCACACCTGCATCCATCATACATCATTAGTACAATAATTGCATATTTAACTGTGGGAATGCATAAATAAAATGTTTACCTGGAGGAAAGGTGCGAAGCCGCTGACTGTCGTCTCCTTCTCCGAAGTCTGGGAGAGATCGGCAATCAGATGGGCAAGCAGAGCCGCTCCCCACGCATAGTGCCCCACTCTGTCCAGATCCGCCAAGAGCCCGAGGAAACGGCAGTGGATGCCATCCCCCTTCGTCCCCAGCAGAAGGCGGCCCAGGAAGAAGAAAAGAAACCTCCGAAGGTCTAGATCCACCAGCTCCCTCTCGCTCGGATCCTGGGTGAAAGCTGCACGAGCATCCCCCTCCAGTCGAGCCAAGAACTCCGCTCCAGTCTCGCTAACCCGCTGACGCGGGTCGACGAATCCGAGCGCCTCCATGATCTCCACTCGGCCGACTACCCTGCTGTCTCTATCAGTCACGCTCGTCTCTAACCACAGCAGGTCGAGGGCACTCTCTCGGTAGTCGGGGTAGGTGACCCCGCTGACTGCCTCTCCGTCAACTCGTAGCCCGGTGATCCGAGCCACGTCCTCCAGTGACGGCACCATGTGCCCCCAGGGCATCAGAAACGCCCGGCTCGGTGCGTGCCACCGCTCCCTCAGTGCCTGGATAAGAGGAAGGTCGAGCCGGAAGGGCTCGATCCTAAGGAAAGCTCCAAAGCCCATGGCGTCCACACGCGCCCTCTGGAAATCCGGCAGCCCACGGTATGCTGCCACCACCAAGGACCAGCTGATCCGGCCCTTCATCACGCCCTGCAAACCACAAAACCAACAAAGAACACATCAGCATCATGAACAGTAATCAACAATAACACTGTATATACTATTTTATTTTATTTTAAAAAAAAAATACATATATATTTTTTGGAGGCGTCCAGACCCTGGACGCCTCCTTCCTATTTTCTTTATTCCTTTTTCGAAAAAAAATCCAAAAACCAAAAATAAAAAAATATATATAATATATATATAATTATGGAGGCGTCCTAGGCCTTGGACGCCTCCTTATTTTTTAAATTTATTTTATTATTTACGAAAATTAATAAATAAATAAAAAAAGAAAAAGAAAACATGGAGGCGTCCAGGTCCCTGGACGCCTCCTTCTCTCACTACCCGCCTCTCTCTCACAGCCTCTCGCACACCCGTTTTAGCCTATTGAACCACAGAGTGAGGATTCCGAGGTACTTACCGGGTCGTGATCGTCCTCTCCCGCGTCACCAGCATCCGCAGCAGCCTCCGCGGCCAGGAGAGGCACCTCCATCCCCTCCTCCGCAGCAATCTCCTCTGCTGCAGCCTCCTCGGCATCATCCCTCAACCTCCTCGCACGACGAGCCAGTCGTTTTCGCTTCCCTGGAACCTGGCTCGATCCTCCTCGCTCCATGGGGACTAAGAATAGGTCGTCTGGGTGACTGGGTCGTCAGATTGAACAGTAAATGAGCAAAAGGGGGGGGGTAGCCCTTAAATAGGAATTTCTTTTTTTGGGGCGTCCAGGCGCCTGGACGCCCCCATTTTTTATTTTTTTTCAAAATTTAAAAAAATTTTTGGGGCGTCCGGGCGCCTGGACGCCCCTAAAACAAAAAATTAAATAAAATAAAAAAAATAATAGTTGGGGCGTCCAGGACGGTGGACGCCCCCAAAACAAAAAAATAAAATAAAAATAAAATAAAAATTAGGGGCGTCCAGACAGTTGGACGCCCCAAAAACAAAAAAAAATTTAAATAAAATAAAAAATAATAGGGGCGTCCAGGCCCCTGGACGCCCCCCATAATAAAAAAAAAATTTCAAAAAAATATATAATATATTTATATAATAATATGTATATAATCCAAACAAAATAAAAAATACAAAGAAAAAGAAAAACTATAAAAAAGATAATAATTAAGGGGACGGGGGTCCGAAACATCCATGCCAGATTTTATTCATCAGAAAAACAGAGTGAACTACATCAAGGGCTTAGGCGCTTTAGGCCCTAACTTCCCCAGTTCGGTTACATAAGCCCTCCACGGCTCGCATTCTTCCACCACGTGCGCTAACGCCTTTCCCGCAACACTTGTCTTCCAGGGTGCTTTAATGGCCTTCGCTTCCTTCGCGTCCGCTTCAGTGCCCAACTCCCTTTCTTCAAGGAACAATGTCAGTCGGTGGCGGGAACGAATGGCGTGGGATGCCAATCTGGAGGCAGCACCGATGCGCGTTGTAAAGAACAAACTCGGTCGCGCCGATCAGTTGAAGATCGACTTCGGGAGAAGGCCTCATGAGGAGATCAAGCGAAAGCAAACATGCCGGTGCGCAAGTGAAGAAGCCTTGTGTCACGGTGCGGAAGTGAGACCGCCAGTCTTCACGTTTCTTCAGCCACGGAACGCGGTTCACTACAGTACCACCAAAGCCTAACACGTCGGCTATGTGGTGAAGCGGGCTTTGTTGGAAGAGCTTCGAAGCGGTTGGCATTCCCTCGCGGTGGTCGAATTTGAAATGCAAATCCAGCCAGCAATTCAAGACAAGTGCACAACCAAATGGAGGCTTACCCAGGCTCGAGGCAGTAAGACCGCTGTAAAGATAGGCGAGGACGGCGGGTCCCACCCTCTTTCCACGCCAGATCCCGCAGATAGCACCCAGTTGGTCTTCCTCCACCATGTTGTCGGTATAAGGGAACAAGAGAGCACCCGCCAGACAAATGGTGAACCCCTTCATGATTCCCTCCAAATAGTCATCGTCTGGTGACCCTCTCAGGGCGTTCATGACCCACTCCGCAAGCTTTTGGAGATCGATCCCCTTCTGAGTACGGACCTTTCTAGCTGCGTCGGGCGGCATGAAGCTTCCAAGGACGCTTTCAGAAGTACCCCGTGTCAGCATCCGCATAGCCTTCACCTTCCCGTCACTCTTGAATTTCTTCAAACCAAGCAGAAGTTCCACCTCCTCGAGGAGGATGGTCACCTCGAAGGTCGGGAAGATAAAAGTGTGGGTCTGGGGATGCCAGACCTCCACTAGCGCGCCCATAGCCGCCCAGTCCATACGAATCTTCTCGTAATGCTTGGCGTGAATAAGGAGCCCCTGCAGATGCCACTTCGAGAGTATGGCCCTCATGCCAATGGAGATATTGGAAGTCAGCTTTGAAAGCCATGGCAGCTTGGAAAACTTCCTCGGGCCTGGGAAGAGTGGATATGGCTGGAGAGGAAGAAGAAGAAATGAAGGAAGTAAGAAGAAGGTTCACGTGCAGAAATTTGAAAAGAGTCGGCTTACCATATGCGACATGATCGTCCCACTCAGATGACCCTCGAGGTCGGAAAGTCGCCTAATCTCGCTGCTAGGCTTGCTCCTCTTCATAACGCGGGAAGACTCTCCTTCCATCCTGAAGATCTCTAGATTCTCCTCTCCTTCCTCTCCTGAGCTTCCAAAACCCACCTTGGTGCATTTGAATGAACTAGCCTAAGGGGAGTTCTTATAGGAAGGGAAGGGTGCTACAGGACAGAACATGTCACATCAGTGGTCATTGTCAAGATTTTGTCTGGATCTCCTTTGAACTGTGGTGCGATTCTGCTACCTTTTGATGTTGCTAACCTTTGCTGGCCTGTGCAGGTTTTACTAACGGACGTCTTTGTCCTATCTCCTGTCCCACCTTTCATTGGTTGGTCCCACCATGTCATGCATCATAGTATATGATACCTACGCTACTAGAACATGTCAAGGACCTTGCGGCCCGAACGAATCTGGGATTTGAGTTCCCCTTCAACAAAAACGGTGATGATCCCGGAAGAGTTTGGGTTGTACGGATAGGCCGTCAATTTGTGATAGAATGGGGACGACGGTTCCATTCAGTGAGTTGGTGCGCGGATAAACGGGCCCCAGCCCAGTATCAGCTCACCGGGTCGGTATCCTGACCCGTTCTTCACAAGTTGACAATATTATCCTTGGCTATTTTCTATTTTAGTTTGTTTTGAATTTTTCTTTAAACCCAGCATGCATTCATATAGGACTTTGATTTATTGCGGAAGATCATTCAAGCGATTCGATTGTGAAAGCCGTTGTGTTTCAATTCCTACAAATATGAGATATTCCACTCTGAATGAAATACTGAGTTTCTTTGAGACAGCCCTACGCTGCTCTTCCAAAGGAGACCCTTGTTTGGACAGACCCTCAGATATTCCTTTACCTTTTTGACCCACCTTGGCCGCAGCACTTCCACATTGGCTGGTAACCGCTCCCCAAAGGTGAAACCTCCGGTTTATGACCCAGGTACTTCCACACCGAGAAGTTGGTCTTCTTTTGTTTCGTGCCTGAGTGCACATCTCACCCTCCCTTATTTGATCTCCGTCCAAGCAATCGTCAATATTTGAAAGACCTCCTTCAAGGTCGCCTCATTGAAACTTCAGGAAAGATTCCAAACAGTAACGTCACAAGCGTGTCTCATCACACCTTGGCATCAACTTATCAGTCCGCTCCCACTTCATTTCAGTCCACTTCGATACCATTCCACTACGTGTCGCTCCCTTGCAAAGCAGACGCCAAGGCGGGGCAGCTGTAGACACGTCATTCTTGACGTCTCATGAGAAAGTCTCATATTACTATACGACGCCCCGCGATGGCCTACGCATTTCGAATCGCTCGAGTGCTTCCTTTTCCTGAGTCTTCTTCCGCCTTTTCGGCATCCGGAATCGTCTCGTCACGGCATTCGGACGGCATCAACACCAGTCAGACGCATCAGAGGTTCCGGAACCAAGAAGGATATCTGCCGGGCGGCCGCCGACGCCCGATCCAAAGGACCCGGGTGGGTCTTAATGGGGGCGTCCAGGCCCCTGGACGCCCCCATGATTTTAATTTGTTTTATTCTTTTCTCAGGGCCCAAAACCAAATATAAAAATATAAAAAATATATATATTTATGGAGGCGTCCAGGACCCTGGACGCCTCCATAAAAACAAAAATAAAAAAATAAGTGTAAAATGCCAGTTGGCATACAAAAACAAAAAAAATAAATAAAATTATATATATATTAATGGAGGCGTCCAGACCCTGGACGCCTCCATAAAAATAAATAAAAAAAATAAAATGCCAGCCTTGGCATAAAAGACAAATAAAAATAATAAAATAATAAACTTTTGGAGGCGTCCAGGCCCCTGGACGCCTCCATCAACTCACTCACGGGCGCCGCCCACCGAACGACGGTTTGTCGTGTGTGAAAAAAAGCCAAATTTAGAGACGTCCAGCTGACTGGACGCGCCCATTTCTGAATCACGAGGCGCCGCTCACAAAACCACGCGTTGTGCCAAACCGCGTGCGGCCGTCGTCGGTTTTCGGTGGACCTGTTAGAGGCGTCCGGGACCCTGGACGCCCCCATAAAAGTATTCTAAAAAAATCAATAAAAATAGAATAAAATATTATTTCGGCCCTGATGGAGGTGTCCAGGGTCCTGGACGCCTCCACCTTCCGGAGCTCTATAAATAGAGGCCCACCCCCTCAGTTCTAGGGGAGCTAAGCAGTGATCCGATAGGCTGCCGGAGCCCAGAGGCTACGGAGTCATTTTTCTAACCCGTGGGTCTTTTGTAGGTGGAGGTTCTGCCGGCTTCTCGGGTGCCCACGCTCGCGAGAGGAAGGTCGTCTTCATCCACCGCGCTTCTACGTCGTCCCCACGCTGCCGGAGCTCCGCCGGATTTCACCCTCGGCTCATCCAATAAGCCTTTTCTTCCCTTTTTTCTCATAGTTCTTTACATTCATCATATTGCATCCTCTATCCCCCTTCACAAGGGGGCCTCTTCTCTTATACTTCTCGCATCCATCATCTCATTTTCCTCCTACTCGAGTCCGAGAGGGGTTTAAAAGATAACACCAACCAGGTGTGTGTCTTGCCATCATTTCGTTATTTTTATCGCAAGGATTTGAATACTACACCTCATCTTTCTAATCCACTTGTTATTTGTTTGTCTTTGTTTTGCAAGGGTAATCGAGGAAAGCCCTCTCCGTCGGCCGGCCGGAAGGGGAGGAAGAAGCAACCCGCCATCTCCCGCTCTTGAGTTAGGCGCGATCACCTTCTTATTTTGGGGTCTTTCGGCCTCTGGCGATCACATCTTTTCATCGAGGCCGCGGCGAGTCACTTCCCCAATGGCCGTTTAAATTTCCGTCCTTATACTCTCTTTATGTTCTGTTATATTCTGCTCATATCATCGAGGCCGCGGCGAGTCACTTCCCCAATGGCCGTTTAAATTTCCGTTCTCATATTCTCTCTATATTCTGTCATATTCTGTTCATATCTCGAGGCCGCGGCGAGTCACTTCCCCAATGGCCGTTTAAGTTTCTGTCCTTATACCCTATTTATGTTCTGTTATATTCTGCTCATATCATCGAGGCCGCGGCGAGTCACTTCCCCAATGGCCGTTTAAGTTTCCGTTCTTATATTCTCTCTATAATCTGTTATATTCTGCTCATATCATCGAGGCCGCGGCGAGTCACTTCCCCAATGGCCGTTTAAATCTCTGTTCTTATATTCTCTTTTATATTCTGCTATATTCTGCTCATATTCTCGAGGCCGCGGCGAGTCACTTCCCCAATGGCCGTTTCAATTCTTGTTATTTAATTTCTGCACCATTCCCGTCCCCCCGAGGCCGCGGCGAGTCACTTCCCGCTATGGCCGTTTGAACCCCATATCTTGCTATATTATACTTGTCCCGCTCGCCCCACCGGAGCAATCTCCCGTGGTGGCCCCTTCTCTCTCTTCTCTCATCTCTGTGTTGCAGCAAACAGCAAAACAAACAAAAAGAGGAGCCTGCGCGCTCTCCGCATCCTCTTCCCCGCTCCATCGAACTCCGAACCGCGTGACGTCGCTCACACTACCCAACTACGAAAAGCGGTACTCCTACTGCTCTGCACTCCCCTTCCTATTCCCACACCCCGGCGTTGATCCACGGAAGCAGCAGAGAAGCTACCAACACGAAAGCCACGCTCTCGTGCTCTTCGGTAGCGCTCCTCACCATCTCTCAGCCACTATTCAGCAAGACCAAGACTGATTCGGAGTTCGAATAGTTGGGCCTCCATGGCCCTTCGTTCCTCCCTTTCAGTCAATCTGTTGGCTCTTTCTCTCTCTGCGTCTCTTTCTTTCTCTGCACGTTCTCTCTCGCGGTCTTCCCTCTCCAACTGGAGAGTGATCCTCAGTTCCATGGCATCCCTAGAGGAGTCGTCATCTGGACGACGCTGCAGTTCTCCCTCCAGCTCTGCTATCCTAGCCTCCTTCTGCGCAGCTTGGGCAAGCACTTCTTCCGTCTCCTTTTCCTGCCGAGTGTACCATCTCAGATACGCGAGAAGGCGTAAACAAAGAGAACTCAACACTGAAACTTTTACCTGTATACGGAACATCCCTTCTGCCTCCGCAGCACGCTGCGTGGCATGAGCAAGTTACTCATGAAGCAAGTCAAGTTCTGAGGTGGGAATCCACAAGCTGGAAGAGGCACCACCTACTCCCATCGCTGGGGAAGCCGCGCCAATCTGGGCATGCTACGACCGCGTGAATTAGCAGCCAACATCTGGAATCTGGGGTTTTAATTAGGAACGCACTGTACACCTACCAAGGCGCTCGTAGCTCCACAGGCATCGCCCAACTGTTGCTCCATCTCTGCCAAGCGAGTTCGTAAATTCGCTATCATGGTATCACGGATATCCTGCAGCCATACGAGTCAGCATTTCCACCAGAAAACCAAAAAGGGAGAAAGAAGAAAAGAGAAAAAGGGGAAACCTACCTTCACAAATCCCCGGGGTTGGAACCACTCTGCGTACCTTATCTTGTATAGACGTAGGTAATCCTCGCTATCCCGTGCCTGTGATTCTACAATCGTGCCACCCCGTTGCCAGTCTTCGTACTGTTCGGGGAATCGCACACGCCAGTCAATGCAGGTCGCCGGTCCTCGCGTCTTTCTCCCAACGCGAGGTGGCGCAGCTGAATCCACCCATTCTTGAGCCAGTCCCAAAGTCCTCATAACCAATCGTAGCCGAAGCGGCTCGATTTCATTCAGGCAGTGCATCCACAGTTCCCGTCCGAACCGGGCACGACTTGCTAGAACCCACTGCTGGTCGGCATCGACCATGTCTAAGTAGGGTCTCCAGTTTACCATCGCTGCAGGGAACTCCTGTAGCTCCCGCCTTAGCACCATCAGTTGGTAGGTTAGGGGTGCCGCACTCATGATAGGTTCCCACCGCCTGGCTAGCGGCACCATCGCAGGTCGCCAATGCCGAGCTCTCCCCATGGGGAGGTAATAATAGCTCCACAGCTGCTCGGCGCAGGTCATCAGTACCTTGCAAAAAATAAAACAAATACAAAACAAGCAAAACCAAAAATACCTGGATGAATGGTGTGAAACCACTCACAGTCATCTCATGATCCGCTTCTTGGAACAGGCCTGCAAACAAGTGTGCCAGCATGGCGGCTCCCCAGGCATAGTACCCTACTCTTTCAAGGTCTGATAGCAGCTCCAGGAAGCGGCATTGGATACCATCCCCTTTCGAGCTCAATACCAATCTCCCCAAAAGGAAGAGGAGAAACTCCTCAAATCTATGTTGCATCTTTCCCAGTTGCCGAAATCTGTGCAGTACACGGCACGGCATCCTATTTCCATCCTTTCCATGAACTCTTCTGAGGATTCATCGTCCCGCCGACGAGTGTCGGTGAGCCCTAATGCATCCATAAGGGACGCCCTAGCTACCGACCTATTTTTTCGACCATCTAGGTCCAAACCGAGTAACTTCTGGGCACCTTCTCGGTAGTCCGCGTAAGTGACTCCGGTCACTGCCTCGCCATCCACCTTGAGACTCGTAATTCGGACCACATCCTCCAAGCTGGGCACCATGTGCCCCCAAGGCATCAGGAATGCCCGACTCACTGGGTCCCATCTCTCACACAAGGCTTGGATCAGGACCAGGTCGAGCTGGATCGGCTCGATCCGAAGAAAGGTGCCAAAACCCATCACGTCTAGCCTGGCCTTCTGAAAATCTGGGAGACCTCGGTATGCTGCCACTACCAACTCCCATGAGATCTGTGATTTCATCACACTCTACGCATGCAGGGAATGGAGAGGAGGTTTGGTCAGAAAGAAAGGAAGGAAAAAGAATGGAAAAAAGGGCAAGAAAACTTGGCTTACGAGTTGTGATTGGGCCCTTTCGCTGAAGTGCCCTTCGAGTTCCGAAAGCCTCCTGGAACTACTACCACTGGACCTGCTTCTCTTCGAGGAGTGGGAAGATTCACCCTCCATCCAACTCTCGGAATTTTGAACTCCTCCTCTCCCGTGAGAACTTGTGCTCCTCGAGTTAGCTCTCGATATACCTAGGAGGATAAAAGGGACAAGAATTTATAGAAATGGAAGGAGTACAGGCCAAGATTACCTCCATCACCTTTAATGATAGCCCTCGCAATGAGGCACCTACCATGCGGTCCCGTGTGTCACTTCACCGCTCGCACAGAGTGATTGATTGGACGAAGAATATGATGACTAGCCCCCTATGTTATCTAGGGATACCCTTTCATGTTTTGGAGGACGTCTGCAAAATTTGACACAACATCCGGGAAAAGGGACTAGGGCCGTCATTATTGACTTCGATGACAGATTCCCGTGGAAAATGGTCACAACAAGACGCGATTCTCCGCTCGGGGTGGAGTCTCGACAGACCCATCACATGGGAACAGTGCAAAGGAGAAGAAGTGTAGGGAAGAAGGAACGCACAAGAAAACAAACAAGCTGCAGAAAATCAAATCACTCCATTCATAATTCTACATAAGCTGTCATAAACATCACAATCATAGAGAGGGGGCGGGTCCACTAGCTCGCCAACTCTTGCCATCATCTTCATGCTCGTCCCTCTAGGCGTCCCTCTCCTCTCCCCTGAGGTGAGGGTCCCTCAGAAGCCTCTGGGATCCTCGTGCAGCAGCACCTGCCTCGCCTCTTGGCGCCTGCTCCGCAGTAGTGACTCCCTGCTCCTCCCCTGGCGTGGTGAAGAAGCCACTAGCGGCAAAGCGACCGGACTGGCGGAGTCGCTCCCCGAACTCTCGCGCTCTCTCGTAGCGCGTCTCCATCCCTCCTAGCCTCTGCACGACGGCCTGAAGGCCCAGCTGGAGCTCCCTCACTTGGGCCCCCAAGGCCCTCCTCTCGGTCTGATCCCGCTGTCGCTCGGACCTTCTCTCGGCTTTCTCTCTCTCTGCCTCTCTCCTCATCATCTGCAGAAGAACCCTTAACTCCAGGATGTCTGGAGAAGGCCTCTCCTCACCACGATGCCGCAGCTCCGCTATAGTCGCCACCCAGGCATCACGCTCCTCTTCCGCCCGGGCAGCCCGAGCCACCGCACCGGCAAGTTGCTCCCGGAGGGAGGCAATCTCGAGAAAAGGGGCCGAGGAACTGGAAGATGCACCACCAATCATCCCCGCCGTCGCTGTCTGTTGGGCACGCTGGAACAAAATAAACAACGGCCGTTAGTGAAACTCCAAATCTGAAGATAAAAGTGCGGCACGTAACTTACTAGGAGCGACAGCTCATGTTGAGCGACGGCCAGCTGCCGCCTAGCCTCTGACAGTTGGGCGTGCGAGCCACCGATGCCACGCGTCTCCCCAGCTTGGGGAAGGCCCGCATAACTCTCTCTCTGCCGCCGCAGGAAGTCGGCGCTGTCCTGCACCAATACACTCCCTTACTGTCCAGGGAGACGTACGTGCCAGTCCTCGAGCCTCGCCTTGCCGCGACTCTCCTTCCTGACGCGGCTCGGCTCATCTGCACTCGCCCACTCATCGGCCAGGCCCAGGGTCCTCGCCATGTCCTGTACCAAGAAAGGAAGACCTCGCATCATAACAAAGAACGCGTCCCCTGTCTAGGACGCGTCCATCACTTGAGTACAACACTCGCCGAACCCTTTCCCCCTCGCGCGGCTCGCTTCAAAACTCAAAATGGATCAAAGAGGGGGAAAACCAAGCACTCACCGAGCCGTGTTCACCTCCTTCCACGCCATTGGGCCCCTCGGGTCCCTCGGGGGCCCGAAGCGGCCCTTCCTCCTCCATAGATGCCGTTCCGTGCTCTGGCGCGTCCCTCCTTGGGCGAGGAGTTCCTCGTCCCTCTCCACCTTCACCATGGTCGGGGCCACCGAACTCCATCGATCGAAAGAGGAGGAAGACGAAAAGGAGGCGAGCGAGTTTCGGCGGAAGGCGGGCTCGTTTGCGGGTAAGGCACGGGAGAAGAAAGGCCATCCGACGCTTTAAATTTGAATTCAAGGATTAAGACGCGTCCTCGCGCCTAGACGCGCCCAAAAAAAGGGGGAGAAAGGAAACAGAATCCCCCCGTGCAAAGCATAGTTCCCCGCTGTTTAGGGCAAGGTCTCGTGGAGCGTGCCTCGAAGGACAACTCAGTGCAAAGAAGAAAATGTGGGAGAGAGAAAAGTACATACAACACAAGAAAGCCATTTTCATTTCATATAATAGCCGAAAGTACATCATGCAGTAAGGAGGGTGGAGTGTACAAGCAGCTCTCTAACTCTCACCATCACCCTCCTGGTCATCTCTCTCCTCCCTCCTCTGACGGGGATCCCTAGGGGGCCTCTGTGACCTCTGCGAACCCTGAGAAGCCGTGCTCGCCTCTCCAGGGGACACCATGCCGGCCTCCAAGGTGCGGCGACGCTCCTCGGCCGAAGAAACTAGAAAGCTGCCCACAGAAAAGGAACCAGACTGACGAAGTCGCGCCCCGCGCTCCTTCGCCCTCTGATACCGCTCCTCACTCTCCCGAAGTCTCCCCTCCGCCGTGCCAAGACTCAGCCGGAGCTCCGACACCTGGGCCACCAGAGCTCTCCTCTCGTCCCAATCTCGATATCGCTCTGCCATCCTGTACTCCCTCTCTTTCTCTATGGTCTCCCTATCCCTCTCCCTCTCTCTCTCTAGAGTCTCCCTATCCCTCTCTCTCTCTCTCTAGGGTCTCCCTATCCCTCTCCCTCTCTCTCTCCACGCTCTCCCTATCCCTCTCTCTCTCCTCTCTCTCCCTCATCGCCTCTTTCCTCGACAGCTCGAGGGCGAATTCGCAGATCCAATACGTCGCGAGGAAGCTCCTCAGCCTCCCGTCGCCGCTCCTCCTCTAGCTCCGCAATCCGGGCGTCACGCTCTGCCACCCAGGCATCGCGCTCCTGCTCAGCACGAACAGCACGGGCCAGGGCCTCCCGAATCTCGACCACCTGTCAAAGCACGCATGCACCGTAAGAGAACAGTGATAGAAGGAGAGCAGCCAGAAGGAGAGTCGAGGTCAGGCAAACACTCACTCGAGCCTCGCGGTCACGCTCGGCCTCCTCAGCCCGAGCCACCGCATACGCCAGCTGCTCCTGGAGGGCAGAAACCTCCGGAGGAGGGCCCCGCGAACTGGAACCCGCTCCACCAGCCATCCCGACTGCCGCTGTCTGGTGGGCCCGCTAAAACACGGGACAGACGTCGGTCAAAGGCTAAGCATCAAAAATCCAGGTCACAAAAAAATGCATTGCATAGACTCACCAGGATCTCCAACTCCCGTCGGATGGCCACCAACTGCCGCTTGGCGTCTGGCAGCTGGGCCCGCAGGTCAGCAATCATGTTGTCACGAGCATCCTGCATTGCAGATAAGTCAGTGCCACATGCATATACATATAGAAGGGTGAAGCATTTTCATTTCACTTACCCCTGCCATACCACCAAGGAAGAGGCGGTCCCCGTACGTAGCCCGGTACCGTCTCAGGTAATCAGTACTGTCCTGTACATGGAACACCACTGGGACCCCGCCCTGCTGCCAGTCCTGGTACTGTGCTGGGAAGCGCGTACGTCAGTCCACAATCTTCGCCTTCCCCTTGGTCTTCCGTCCGATGCGGGCCGGCCCATCTACATCAACCCACTCCTGGGCTAGCCCCAATGTCCTCATAACCAGCCTCAGCCGAAGCGGCTCGATCTCGTTCAAGCAATGGACCCACATGTCCCGCCTGAAACGAGGAAGACCCGCTACAACCCAAGGCTGGCCAGCGTCGCCCATGCCCAGGTAGGGTCTCCACACCACCTGCATCACCATACATACATCATGTTAGTTACCATTCAGTCACATGCATAAACACAAAAAAAATCATACGCATCATACCATGGCCTCAGGATACTCGCTCAGCTCCCGACGAAGTGACGCCAGCTGGTAGCTGTGTGGTGCCGCTACCACGACCGGCCTCCACTATCGCGCTAGAGGAACGGCTCTCCTGTTCCCCTGCCTGGCCCTCCCCATCGGGAAGTAGTAATAACTCCACACCTGCATCCATCATACATCATTAGCACGAGTAATTGCATATTTAACTACGGTAAAATGCATAAATAAATTATGTACCTAGAGAAAAGGTGCGAAGCCGCTGACTGTCGTCGCCCTCTCTGAAGTCTGGGAGAGATCAGCAATCAAATGGGCAAGCAGAGCCGCTCCCCACGCGTAGTGCCCCACTCTGTCAAGGTCCGCCAGGATCCCGAGGAAGCGGCAGTGGATGCCATCCCCCTTCGTCCCCAGCAGAAGGCGGCCCAGAAAGAAGAAAAGAAACCTCCGGAGGTCTAGATCCACCAGCTCCCGCTCGCTCGGGTCCTGGGTGAAAGCTGCACGAGCGTCTCCCTCGAGTCGTGCCAGAAACTCCGCTCCAGTCTCGCTAACCCGCTGGCGCGGGTCGACGAATCCGAGCGCCTCCATGATCTCCACTCGGCCGACTACCCTGCTGTCTCTATCAGTCACGCTCGTCTCTAACCACAGCAGGTCCAGGGCACTCTCTCGGTAGTCGGGGTAGGTGACCCCGCTGACTGCCTCTCCGTCAACTCGTAGCCCGGTGATCCGAGCCACGTCCTCCAGTGACGGCACCATGTGCCCCCAGGGCATCAGAAATGCCCGGTTCGGTGCGTGCCACCGCTCCCTCAATGCCTGGATAAGAGGAAGGTCGAGCCGAAAGGGCTCGATCCTAAGGAAAGCTCAAAAGCCCATGGCGTCCACACGCGCCCTCTGAAAGGCTGGCAGCCCACGGTATGCCGCCACCACTAGGGACCAGCTGATCCGGCCCTTCATCACACCCTGCACACCACAAAAACGAACAAAGGACACATCATCATCATGAATAGTAATAGACAATAACACTGTATATACTACTTATGTATTTTATTTTATTTTTATTTTTTTAAAAAAAATATTTATTTTTTTTTGGAGGCGTCCAACACCATGGACGCCTCCTTTACTTTTTCTTTATTTTATTTTTAGAAAAACCCAAAAATCAAAACAAAAATAAATAAAAAAAAATATATATTATCATGGAGGCGTCCCAGCCCCTGGACGCCTCCTTATTTTTAATTTTATTTTTATTATTTACGTAAATAAAATAAATAAAAAAAAGAAAAAAAAGAAAAAAGAAAATGTGGAGGCGTCCAGACCCCTGGACGCCTCCTTCCCTCACTCCCCGGCAATCACCACACTGCCTCTCGTCCGCCTATCCAGCCTATTAAACCAACAGATTGAAGTTCCGAGGGGCTTACCGGGTCGTGATCGTCATCTCCCACGTCGCCAGCACCCGCAGCAGCCTCCACGGCCAAAGGAGGAGCCTCCTCCTCCACAGCAATCTCCTCGGCATCATCCCTCAGCCTCCTCGGACGACGAGCCCGTCGTTTCCGCTTCTCTCCACCCTAGCTCGGGCCTCCTTGCTCCATTGGAACTGGGAATGGGTCGTTTAGAGTGAACGAGTGGTCAGAATGAACAGTAAAAGTGAAAGGGGGGTGAGGCCGCCCTTATATAAGAAAAACCCATTTTCTGGACGCCCCCACTTTTTTCTTTTTTTTTCAAAAATTCAAAAAATTTAGGGGCGTCCAGGCGCCTGGACGCCCCCAAAACAAAATTCAAAAAAAAATAATAAAAGGAAAATATAGGGGCGTCCAAGCGCCTGGACGCCCCCAAAATAAAAAAAATAAATAAAATAAATAAATAAATTGGAGGCGTCCAGGCCCCTGGATGCTCCCATTAAAAAAATATATTTTCTTTTAATATATATATTTACATATGATCATATTGTGAATAAATAGGTACATAAAAAGAAAGAAAACATAAAAATAGAAAAATAGAAAAATAAAAAAATAATAATTAAGGGGACAAGGGTCCAAAACATCCATGCCAGATTTTATTCCATCAGAGAAAGTGGAATGAGCTACATCAGGGGTTTAGGCGCCTTAGGCCTTAACTTCACCAGTTCGGTTACATAAGCCCTCCACAGCTCACATTCTTCCCCCACGTGCGCTAAGGCCTTTCCCGCAACACTTGTCTTCCAGGGAGCTTTAATGGCTTTCGCTTCCCTCGCATCCGCCTCCGTGCCCAACTCCCTCTTCTTCAAAGGAACAATGCCAGTCGATATTGGGAATGAATGGCGTGGAATGCCGACCTGGAGGCAGCATCGATGCGCGTTATAAAGGACGAACTCGGTTGCGCCAATCAGTTGAAGATCAACTTCAGGAGAAGGCCTCATGAGAAGATCAAGCGAAAGCAAACATGCCGGTGCACAAGTAAAGAAGCCTTGTGTCACGGTGCGGAAGTGAGACCGCCAGTCTTCACGTTTCTTCAGCCACGGAACGCGGTCCACTACAGTACCACCGAAGCCTAACACGTCGGCTATGTGATGAAGAGGGCTTTGTTGGAAGAGCTTCGAAGCAGTTGGCATTCCCTCGCGGTGGTCAAATTTGAAGTGCAAATCAAGCCAGCAATTCAAGACAAGTGCGCAACCAAAAGGAGGCTTACCCATGCTCGAGGCAGTAAGGCCGCTGTAAAGATAGGCAAGGACGGCGGGTCCCACCCTCTTTCCGCTCCAGATTCCGCGAATGGCACTTAGTTGATCCTCCTCCACTATGTTGTCGGTGTGAGGAAGCAAGAGAGCACCCGCCAGACAAATGGTGAACCCCTTCATGATTCCTTCTAAGTGGTCATCATCTGGTGCCCCCCTCAGGGCGTCCATGACCCACTCTGCGAGCTTTTGCAAATCAATTCCCTTTTGAGTACGAACCTTTCGGGCTGCGTCGGGCGGCATGAAGCTTCCAAGGACGCTTTCGGAAGTCCCCCGTGTCAGCATCCGCATAGCCTTCACCTTCCCATCACTCTTGAATTTCTTCAATCCGAGCAGAAGTTCCACCTCCTCGAGGAGGATGGTCACCTCGAAGGTCGGGAAGATAAAAGTGTGGGTCTGGGGATGCCAGATCTCCACTAGTGCGCCCATAGCCGCCCAGTCCATACAAATCTTCTCGTAGTGTTTGGCGTGAATAAGGAGCCCCTGCAGATGCCACTTCGAGAGTATGGCCCTCATGCCGATGGAGATATTGGAAGTTAGCTTTGAAAGCCATGGCAGTTTGGAAAACTTCCTCGGGCCTGGGAAGAGTGGATATGGCTGGAAGAGAAAAGAAAGAAGAAATGAAGGAAGTAAGAAGAAGGTTCACGTGGGGAAATTTGAAAAGAATCAGCTTACCATATGCGACATGATCGTCCCACTCAAATGACCCTCGAGGTCGGAGAGTCGCCTGATCTCGCTGCTAGGCATGCTCCTCTTCATAACGCGGGAAGACTCGCCTTCCATCCTGAAATCTCTAGATTCTCCTCTCCTTCCTCTCCTGAGCTTCCAAAACTCACCTTGGTGCATTTGAATGAACTAGCCTAAGGGGAGTTCTTATAGGAAGGGTAGGACACTACAGGACAAAACATGTCACATCAGTGGTCATTGTCAAGATTTTGTCTGGATCTCCTTTGTACTGTGGTGCGATTCTGCTATGATTCTGCTACTTTCTGATAACCTTTGCTAGTCTGTGCAGGTTTTACTAACGGACGTCTTTGTCCTGTCTCCTGTCCCACCTTTCAATGGTTGGTCCCACCATGTCATGCATCATAGTATATGATACCTACGCTACTAGAACATGTCAAGGACCTTGCGACCCGAACCAATCCGGGATTTGAGTTCCCCTTCAACAAAAACAGTGATGATCCCGAAGAATTTGGGTTGTACGGATAGGCCGTTAACTTGTGGTAGCATGGGGACGACGGTTCCATTCAGTGAGTTGGTGCGCGGATAAACGGGCCCCAGCCCAGTGTCGACTCACCGAATCGGTATCCTGACCCATTCTTAACAAGTTGACAATATTATCCTTGGCTATTTTCTATTTTAGTTTGTTTTAAATTTCTCTTTAAGCCCAGCATGCATTCATATAGGACTTTGATTTATTGCGAAGATCATTCAAGTGATTCGATTGCGAAAGCCGCTGTGCTTCAATTCTTACAAATATGAGATATTCCACTCCGAATGAAATACTGAGTTTCCTTGAAACGGCCCTACGTTGCTCTTCCAAAGGAGACCCTTGTTTGGACAGACCCTCAGATATTCCTTTACTTTTTACCTTGCTTGACCCACCTTGGCCGCAGCACTTCCACGTTGGCTGGTAACCGCTCCCCAAAGGTGAAACCTGCAGGCTTATGACCTAGGTACTTCCACACCGAGAAGTTGGTCTCCTTTATTTTTCGTGCCTGAGTGCCCATTTCACCCTCCCTTATTTGATCTCCGTCCAAGCAACCGTCAAGACTTGAAAGACCTCCTTCAAGGTCGTCTCATTGAAACTTCAGGAAAAATTCCAGACAGTAACGTCAAAAGCGTTTCTCATCACACCTTGGCATCAACTTATCAGTCCGCTCCCACTTCATTTCACTCCACTTCGAAACCATTCCACTACGTGTCGCTCCCTTGCAAAGCAGACGCCAAGGCGGGGCAGCTGTAGACACGCTATTCTTGACGTCTCCTGAGAAAGTCTCATATTACTATACAACGCCCCGCGACGGCTTACGCGTTTTGAATCACTTGAGTGCTTCCTTTTCTTGAGTCTTCTTCCGCCCTTTTCGGCATCCGGAATCGTCTCGTCACGGCATTCGGACGGCATCAACACCAGTCAGACGCATCAGAGGTTCTGGAACCAAGAAGGGTATCTGCCGGGCAGCCGCCAACACCTTGTCCGAGGACCCGGGTGGGTCTTTATGGGGGCGTCCAGGCCCCTGGACACCCCATTCTTTTAATTTATTTTATTTTTATTTTTCAAGCCCAAAAATAAATAAAAAATAATATATTAATGGAGGCGTCCAGGCCCCTGGACGCCTCCATAAAAATAAAAATAAAAAATATATAATGCCAGCTTTGGCATAAAAAGACAAAACAAAAATAAAAATAATATATTAATGGAGGCGTCCAGGCCCCTGGACGCCTCCATCAACTCCCTCACGGGCGCCGCCCACCGAACGACGGTTTGTCGTGTGTGAAAAAATCCAAATTATGGAGGCATCCGGGGCCCTGGACGCCTCCACAAAAATATTCCGAAAAAATGAATAAAAATAGAATAAAATATTAGTTCGGCCCTGATGGAGGTGTCCAGGGTCCTGGACGCCTCCACCCTCCGGAGCCCTATAAATAGAGGCCCAGCCCCTCAGTTCTGGAGGAGCTTCTAAGAGATCCGATAGGCTGCCGGAGCCCAGAGGCTACCGGAGTCATTTCTAACCCGTGGGGTCTTTTGTAGGTGGAGGTTCTGCCAGCTTCTCGGGTGCTCACGCTCGCGAGAGGAAGGTCGTCTTCAACCACCGCGCTTCCACGTCATCCCTACGCTGCCGGAGCTCCGCCGGATCTCACCCTCGGCTCCTCCAATAAGCCTTTTCTTCCCCTTTTTCTCCATAGTTCTTTACATTCATCATACTGCATCCTCTATCTCCCTACATAAGGGCGCCGTCTCTTGCATACTTCTTGCATTCATCATCGCATTTTCCTCCTACTCGAGTCGAGAGGGGTTTAAAACCACACCAACCAGGTGTGTGTCAGGTCACGATCTCGTTACTTTTATTGCAAGGAATTGTTACTACACTGCCATTTTCTAATTCCGTTCGTTTATTGTCTACTGTTTTGCAAGGGTAACCAAGGAAAGCCCTCTCCGTCGGCCGGCCGAAGGGGGAGGAAGAAGCAACCTGCCATCTCCCGCTCTTGAGGTAGGCGCGATCACTTTATTTATTTTGGGGTCTTTTGGCCCCTAGCGATCACATCTTATTCTCGAGGCCGCGGCGAGTCACTTCCCCAATGGCCGTTTAAATTTCCGTTCTTATATTCTCTTTATATTCTGTTATATTCTGCTCATATTCTCGAGGCCGCGGCGAGTCATTTCCCCAATGGCCGTTTAAATTCCCGTTCTTATATGTTATATTCTTATCTATTCATGTTCTCGAGGCCGCGGCGAGTCACTTCCCCAATGGCCGTTTAAATTCCCGCTCTTATATTCTCTTTATATTCTGTTATATTCTTATCTATTCATATTCTCGAGGCCGCGGCGAGTCACTTCCCCAATGGCCATTTAAATTCCCGCTCTTTATATTCTCTTTATATTCTGTTATCTTCTTATCTGCTCATATTCTCGAGGCCGCGGCGAGTCACTTCCCCAATGGCCGTTTCAATTCTTGCTATTTAATTTCTGCACCATTCCCGTCCCCCCGAGGTCGTGGCGAGTCACTTCCCGCTATGGCCGTTTAACCCCCATATCTTACTATATTACATTTGTCCCGCTCGCCCCGCCGGAGCAATCTCCCGTGGTGGCCCCTTCTCTTTTCTCTTATTTCTGTGTTGCAGCAAACAAAAGAGGAGCCCACGCGCTCCGCGTCCTCTTCGCTCCCCGAACCATGTGACGTCGCTCACAAGCGCCATGAAGCTCAAATCATACCTGGAGTGTATACATAAACACTTACTAATGAACCCAGAGCTGCTCGGGTGTCACTTAACTCTTGCTCAGTGTCCGCCAGACGAGCTCGTAAGTTCATTTTTATGGTATCACGGGTATCCTACAATTATGGCTTATGAGTTCACAAAATGAAAAAATAAATAAAAAACAAACAATGAAAAAGATAAAAACATGGTTTCTTCACCTCTACAAGCCCTCCAGGCTGGAGCCTCTCTGCATACATTGCCCTATAGAGGCGTAGGTAATCCTCGCTGTCTTGTGCTTGAGATTCCACGAGCGTGCCACCCCGTTGCCAGTCTTCATATTGTTCGGGGAAGCGCACCCTCCAATCGACACAGGTTGCCGATCCCCGCGTCTGCTTTCCGACGCTGGGAGATATGGTTATATCTACCTATTCCTGGTCCAGCCCTAGGGTCCTCATAGCTAATCTCAATCTGAGGGGCTCGATTTCATTCAAGCAATGGAGCCAGAGGTCCCGTCCGAATCGGGCGCGGCTTCCAATAACCCACGGCTGGTCAACATCGACCATGTTTGAGAAAGGCCTCCAATTCACCTTTGATGGGTTGTACGCATCTTCTTGGTTAGCTACAAAATGATGATAAAACAAAACAAACCAAAAAAAAAGGGAGAAAA
This sequence comes from Amorphophallus konjac, assembly GCA_022559845.1. Lineage (NCBI taxonomy): Eukaryota > Viridiplantae > Streptophyta > Magnoliopsida > Alismatales > Araceae > Amorphophallus > Amorphophallus konjac. Next base: position 116,905,680 of record CM040127.1, on the reverse strand, counting down.
AGTATCATACCATTGCTGCAGGGAACTCTTGTAACTCCCGTCTTAACACCATCAGTTGGTAGGATAGAGGTGCTGTACTCATAATGGGTTGCCACCATCTAGCAAGCGGGACCGTCACTGGCCGGCAGTGACGAGCTCTCCCCATTGGAAGGTAATAGTAGCTCCATAGCTACACCATCATGTGTCATCAATATCAACAAATTCAAGAAAACAAAGGCATAAAACAACTACAACATTCTTTACCTGGATGAAGGGTGTAAACCCACATATTATCATCTCTCGGTCTGTCCTTTGCGACAGACCTATAAACAGATGTGCCAACATGGCAGCTCCCCAGGCATATTATCCTACTCTTTCCAAGTCTACAAGCAGCTCTAAGAAGCGAGAGTGGATACTGTCTCCCTTAGAGCCCAATAGCAACTTGCCCAAAAGAAAGAGGAGGAACCTCCTAAGATTCATGTTGGTCCTCTCCCAGTTGCTGGTATCAACGCAATATACAGCACGGGCACCTCTTTCGGCCCTTTCCATAAATTCTTCGAGGGATTCATCATCACGCGGACACATGTCAGTAAGCCCTAATGCCTCCATGATCGATGCCTTAGCTACTGACTTGTTCTTCCGACCGTCTAAGTCCATCCCCAACAGCTTCTGGGCACCTTCTCGGTAGTCCGCATAGGTAACGCCAGTTACTGCTTCCCCATCTACTTTGAGGCCCGTAATCTGGACCACGTCTTCCAGGCTGGGCACCATGTGCCCCCACGGCATCAGGAATGCCCGACTCGTCGGGTCCCATCTTTCACGTAGTGCTTGGATCAGGGCAAGGTCGAGCTTGATCGGCTCGATTCTGAGAAAGGCCCCGAACCCCATCACGTCTAATCTCGCCTTCTGGAAGGCCGGGAGACCTCGATAGGCCGCCAGTACTAGCTCCCACGAGATGTGCGATGTCATCACGTTCTGCACATACACACGAAGTGAGAAATGAGAGCTTTGCAAAGGAAGAACAGAGACGAAAGCATGAAGAAAGGAATGCAAGGAGCCACTTACAAGTTGTGATAGGGTCCTCTCCCTCAGTTGTCCTTCGACTTCTGAGAGTCTCCTAGAACTACTGCCCGATCTGCTCCTCTTCGAGGAGCGAGAGGACTCACCTTCTGCTCTGAAGCTAGATTCACCTTCCATTCTAAAATTGAGCAACACTCACTACTTCCCTTTACAACCTTTCACTCCTCAAAATCTACTCTCAAGCCTTCGATGTGCCTAAGTTGAGTGGAAAGGGGGGTATTTATTGGATTGGAGAGAAGGTGATCTGCATCTACCCCCGTCACCTTTCGCAACAGCCTTGGCAACAAGTCCTCCTCCCTTTCCTCTCGCGCCCACTCTACCATGTGGAGTGATCTAGTCGGAGGCATGCTTTATTGACTTTTTGGCCCAAAGATTCCATATGTTCATTGTCCCGTTGTGACTGCCTTTCGCATACACATGAAATAGGGGGACATTTCTGTGGGAAATCCGGATCCGTGACCCATGTTGAAATCGGTGGCCGATTCCCTTTGCAAATCATGGACACGGTGAGTTTCACTCCTTCTGTGCTAAGTAGTGGCTTCTGGGAGGGAATCCCAGATTTTGTGATTTGACGTTCTGCTTGAGTGAGTGTGTGTTTCAGTTGATCGGCCACGCGGAGCAAGAGCCTTCATCACTTTGCCCCACCCATCAGGTTGTATCCTTCCATCCCCACCATGTTATCTATTTACTTGTTCTCTACTCTGTCTACTGCTTATGCCATTGAGGATAATGTCATTTAAGTTGGGGGGGGGGAGAAAATTTTTTTTATCTTGTATTTTTCCCATTTGGAGTTTCTTGATTCATGTCTCATGAAAAGTAATTCCGGAATAGAAAAGACATGGAAAAGGATGATGGATAATTTCTTTAATCTAGCCATGGAAAACTGATTTAAGAATCTCTTTAAAGTTCATGTGCACTTTAGAAAAATACAATCATGTTGCACGCTAATGAAATAAGTAGGACAAGCCTTCTGCTATTTTGGGTATGTTGTCTGATATTCAGCACTTCTTAAGGAAGAGATCTTTTATTTATAAGCTTTCTGCCATGCTATCTATCAAAAACTAGTGTAAACGCACAATTGATAAAATTATGAGAAAAATATCATGAAAAGTGCTCCGATTCTGAGTAACCGGGCCTACTTCACCTGAGATGTGTTGAGGTTCGCGTCAAAAGGAAAATGGAACTTTGATCTGTGGAACCGGGCCTACTTCACCTAAGACGTGTTGAGGTTCACGTAAAACAGTGAAGGGTAGTGCAACATCATGTGTGTAAAGAAAAAAAAAAGAAAAGAGAAGAAAAGATAAAAAATATATATATATAGATCCCCAAAAGGGACAAAGCAATAAGGTAGACAAAAAGCTAGTATGCTGAATACTCTGATTAAGAAGTGCAGAATTGAAAGGCATTTGTTCGGAATAGCAACTGGAGGACGCAATTGTCTCTACTGTGAATTTAGTATTACACATGCACAAGTGCTACTGAATTTTGATTAGAATTCTTAATCATGTACCTGAATTTCCTACATAAGGCTAATATGTGATAATGACTCCAGATTCCTAATCTTTAGTCGATTCTATGAACGATGATCTGGAAATGAGGCATGATATTTGTAAACTCTTGTTAGTCCTTACATTTTAAGATAATTTGCATTGCTAAGGGACTAGCAATGAGTAAGTTGGGGGGTGTGATAAGTGTGTATTTTCCCATCTTAATTCATGTTATTTACATTTTTTATGGGCTTTAATAATAATAAATATGCACTTATCACACTTACTGTTAATTTAGAGTCAAATATGTAATTTTCTGAAATTAAATAATTTTAATAATAATTTTTACTTATTTATGCAGGCACTTGGTACGGGGGAAGCTACAAGAAACAAAAATAAAAAAAATATATAAAGGGAAAATAAAAATAATAATAAAGGCCAAAAGCCCATGATTGTTCAAAAAGAAAATAAAAAAATATAGAAAAAAAGGAATTTATTTGATATTTTTACGGATTTTTAAACTATTAATACATATGTAATATATAATATATATATATATATATATATATATATATATATATATATATATATTAACCATGCGGGCGCACCCGGCCGCAGAGGAGAGAGAAAGAGAGAGAAAGGGCTAGAAAAAAGGCCAGAAAATTACAGAAAAATCAGAAAACATTGGGAAAATGTGCAACACATGTTGGCACATCATTTTTGGTCAAAGAGAGCAGCAATTGATGATTCACATTGGCAAAGTGTTCACATTTCCGAAAGGGATGTTATGTAAACCCTATATAAAGGGCTTTGATTGTAATGAAGAAGGGGGTTGTTAGGAGATTAGGAAGAGAGGATAGCTAGGAGTAGTAAGCCATGGATTGATCAAGTTTGTAAGTGTTCTTCAAGTTTTTACTTTGTGGCTTTGGTAGGGATAGATTTTGAGAGCTTTTATGTTTAAGTTTTGAAGTTTGTGTTAAGTTTGTATTGAAGAATTTTAGTGTACTCTTAGCCATTTCGGCTCTTCATAGTCAATTTACAAGCTTGTGTGATCTTTATTTCAATTTCGTGTCTTCATGAAAGTTGTTCATCTATAAATGTTCTTCAACTTATCTTTTCATCAATTCCTTTAATTCTTTCTAGATTGAAAGTTATGTTTCGTTTTCTTAAGTGCTGTCCTATGCATTTACTATTCATACGAAGTAATAGTCTCCACCAATTTGTCATTTTAAAGCCTTTCCAATCATAATTTTAATCTGAGTTCTTCATGAAAGTTGTTCCTCTCTTGTAGATCTAAGTTTTGTTCTTCTTCCACTTCATCAAATTCTTCTTTGTTTGAGCTCTAGAATTAATTTTTCAATGTGCTATTTTCTGTCAGTTACTATTCACCAATAGCGATAGATCTTGATGTTTCAAGTTTTTCATTGTCTTCCTCTCATTTTCTGTTTTTACGTTCTTCATCAAACTTCTTTATCTTTCAATTCTCTATAACTTTTATGTATTGCACTTTTTATAATTCCATTTAGATTTTAAGTTATTCCATTTCTTCCAATCCCTATTTTCATTGAAATTCTGTTATGTTTTCAAATTAGTGTTTTCAAACTTGTTCTATCCAACCCATTTCTTCTTAAGTGTTTCACTCACACCCAAAGCGGTGGTCTTCGTCAAATCATCTCTCGGCGTCGACTTCCAAGGCGGAGTGATCTTCATCAAAGGCTCGGCGAGGAAACGGCGGCATTCTTCAATTCATTGGCTAAATATTTCTTTAACTTATCTCTTATTTTTTCAAATTGCAATTTCATTTCCGTTAGTTGTAATCGCACTCAAATCAAACAAAAGCAATTGGTTTTCCAAAACATAAGGGCATTTTACAACTTACATTCAAATTTTCTCCCCGTGGGATCGACCCGTTCTTACCACTTTACTCGTATTTTCAAAATCATCTAAGTGAGTGAGTGCGGTTGTATAAATTTTGAAATTTATGTGGCACGGCATTTTTAAATGACGACTGTCGAGCGCATCAAGAAGGTTGACACTTGTCCTTGCATGCTTCAACTGTCTGAAGGCTGCTTGAGCTGTGAGGTTGACATGTCTCCACTGTGAGGTCAACACTACAGTTGTGAAAAACACTATTCGATGTCCTTTTTCAGCCTTGCTTGGGTGCGTTCACTGAGCTTTAACTTTTGCCATTTTTAATGGTTCATTTGGCTTATCTGTCATGAGAATATCAACTATGTCAGCCGTCAAGGGATGAGAATATTAATGACTCATAGTGTTGGAGATTATCAAAATCACAGGGACACAACATTCTCCCCCTTTTTGATGATGGCAACATTGTGAGTCATTACATAGCAATTTTAATCTAAATCAAGCATTTTAATGACACGAACATATATAGAGATGTAGCATGAATGATGCATGAGCTATGCTCCCCCTTACTCCTTAAATGAGACCGAGCTGTAGTATGCACTTTAACAAGTGACTCTCCTCCTGAATGGATGACTCGCCTAGAACTCTCCCCTGAAATGTATGGATGATGGATGTGACTCACCAAATGTGACTCACCAAGAACTCTCCCCCTTTGACATCAGCAAAAGGAGGGCCGAAAGATGGTGGAGAGAGGAGAGGGTATGAAAATGAGCCATTTTGGAGAACTATAGCCCATGAGACAAGTTGAAGATACAATCTGATACAAGTGTCATAGTCCAGAAAAAGGACAATTCTGAAAGAGTCAACCATTATACAAATATGAAACAAGTCCTTATTGATTTTGCATGGTTCAAATCTAATGAAATCTAAGTTCATCAAACAGAGTTGAAAAGCATCTACATCCATGTTTTAATAGAAATAAACCAAAATTGCATATCATAACAAAGTGTAACCTTCCTTTGACTTACACATTCATATTCAAAGACTCCTTCGGGAGTTTCATAAGCTAGTATTGAGGTTAAACAAACAGACTTTCATATGGAATTCTAGAATATTAACATTATTTTCTTTTATGTTTTGCTATCAAGTTCATATTTTCATTGAACACAACATGAATTTTATGAGCCGTTTAGTCTAGTGCATGCCTTATATCCGTAAGGATACATGTTGTTTAGACACCAGTATCCCTAGGTACTTGATATGACTGACTGTCATGTCTCAGATTGAATAGAGATATCATTATCACCTCATGACATATCTGAGCTCATTTCTTTGATGAGGAGACATATTTCTCAGCAACTGTGCCATTGCTCTGCCTAGAGTTTATTTCACTTACAACAGAGATAACAGAGGCACTTCATGACATGTCTGGCCTCATTTCTTTGAAAAAGTGACATATTTCTCAGTGAACCAGTGTCATTGCTCTGTCAAGATTAGTTTTTATGAATTCTAACACATCAGATTGTTTAAAGATAATACTAAGCTTTAACAACTCAACTAAAGTTGCCCAGAATTTTGAATCTTCAGATTTCAGGAAGAGTTTCTCAGGGCACAACATGCAAGTTCTAGTTAAGGTCTATTAAACGCATTGAACACAGATGATTTCAAGACATTTGAAACAATACTTCAAAGAAATCATTATATCTAAACCATCTTTATTGGATGGACCAACATAAGTTCATATAATAGAAGACTCTTACTTCATAGTCCATTCTGTGTTATGATCAAGGTATTCAGACTGGAAGTAATTGGAATTCAAACTTTAAGTGAGTGACAAGAGCAGCAAATGATGATGATGTTGGACAGCCAGTACTCCCCCTGAGGATATGTAGTGAATGCAGACAAGAGCAATTTTTTAGGTATAGGTGAAAGGTCAGGTCGACCTGAATGAGCCTGAGGTTGACCTAAAAGCCATGGAGAGGTCTATCTGTGTGATACAGGGGTCGACTTGGTCAACATGAAAAAAAGGAAGATTGTTATGCAAGATGCAACTTATGTATATGCTAATGGTTGTACACTTATTAAAGTTGACAAAAAGAAGACAACATGTATGTAAGAGTGGATCAGCATGGCCTAAATGCAACATTGGCTCATGGTACTCGGCGGAGGTGAGTCCTCACGCACGGTGAATGCTTTCAGACAAGTATAACTTGCCGTTTCAGAATTCAACATTTTATATACCATGGTCATGCAAAGATAATGCAACATCCCATGCAATGCAACATGAATAAGGATTCAACCAATTGTGCAAGCAAGTGCAGAGTGACATGTTTGACTATGAACAATGCATGTGCACAATTAACAAGCAACAACAATAGAATAAAGATAACCATCAATTTATTCCTTATTTATTTGAGGCCTGCACAGACCAAGCTCCCTTCTAAGTGTTATAAACATGTCATTACACAAGGGCTTGGTGAAAATGTCAGCAACTTGATTCAGTGTATCAACAAAATACAGTTCAATTTTTTTCTTAAGGACCTCATCTCTAATGAAGTGATGCCTAATTTGAATCTGCTTGGTCCTAGAGTGCTGGACTAGATTTTTTACAAGATTGATTGCACTCGTGTTATCACACAGAATCGGGACACAACCAAGATCTACTAGGTAGTCTTGGAGTTGGTGTTTAATCCACAACACTTGGGTGCCATAACTCCCCGCAGTAACATATTCTACCTCTGAGGTTGAGAGGGCAACCGAATGTTGTTTCTTGGAGGCCCAAGAAACTAAACACCCGCCTAGAAACTGGCAATATCCAGTGGTGCTCTTGCGATCCAGCTTGCACCCAGCATAGTCCGCATCTGAGTAAGAGATAAGAGATAAATCACAAGATGACGGATACCACAATCCCAAATCTTGAGTTCCGGCAAGATATCTAAAGATACACTTGATGGCAATCAAGTGGGATTCCCTAGGACTAGCTTGAAATCTAGCACAAAGGTATACACTAAACTGGATGTTTGGTCGGGATGCAGTCAAATAAAGCAGTGAACCAATCATACCTCTATAGATTTTTGCATCCACCAATTTACCATTTTTCGTCCCCATCTAGTGAGGTTGTAGTGCTCATAAGAGTTGCAATTGTTTTACAGCCTGTCATGTCAAACCTTTTCAGCAGCTCCTTGATGTACTTAGCATGACTTATGAAGCACCCATCTTCTCCTTGATTGACCTGCAAGCCAAGAAAGAATTGAAGTTCACCCATTAAGCTCATCTCGAACTCACTAGTCATAATGTCACACCCAGAGATTTATGTACAGCGGAAGATCTCGGGGAAACGTAAACAGTCGGCTAGTACGCCTCTAGCAAGCATTATAATCAGAGCGCAAGATAATCACATAAGAGTAATTGCACAATATAATTCACTATAAACCTTCAATTTTATTTCTTCATAAAATAATTCCCAAAGTACAATAAGATCTTTTAACTCTCCTTCTAGACTCAAGAAAAATAAAGATTACATCATGACTCGACTAGACTTTTGATAACCATGGCTTCTCTCCAGTCACGTATCCTTCAATCGCTCTCGGATCCATCACTGGAGTAATCAGAATCCGTCCCTCTAGAATTTCCTGAAAAAGATTGGAAAGTAGGGTATTGAGCACACTTGCCCAGTAGGTATCTTCGTATCAACATGATTGGCAATATTAAAGTAATTAATGTTTTAGCTCTAGAGAATAAGATAAATCATGCAATACGATGAATCATGCGAATAAAACTAAAGTAACAAGATAGATTGAGAAATATGATTGAGCAAGTATGATTAAGCAAGAATATAATTATGGCCTTTCATGAACAAGAATGTAACAAGAATGTACTTTTCATAACCATGAAGGCTATGCACTAGAAAGTCATGTAATAAGCAAGAATGTACTATTCACTTAGTAACAAGTACTTCGTGAATTCATGTGGATATTCATTCATGTTCCGTGGCTTTTCACTTATTTATAAAGAAAGTACTCCCAGCGCAATGCGACGCCAGTAGCATCATACCCCATGGTTTATATAGTATGTTTCCGACAATCATTTGAGGGGACTAGCATAGAGCCCTTGAACATAATCAGTGCTCGAACTGCATCTTCAAGTATAAATCAACCTACTTCCACGTTTATAACAACAATATGGCCAAGAACGTACAATTTCAACTATAGTTCCATGATAAGGTAACTAAGAAATAGAATGCTTCTATTGAGAATAAGAGATTTCAATAAATACATTTAACAACTAGGTTATGCCATGAAAATAAATCGGCAGAATAACGGTAGATTCTTTAACTCTCAAAATCACTTAGGTATCTTTGGAATAATATGACAGGTTCTAGATAATCAATTTGACCATCTAGGAACATAGGAAAATCAACCCTTGAGTCAAACCCCGTGTTAATCAAATTCAAGACGCTAGCGGTCTTTTACTGGACCGTCTCTTGTCCCTGGCGGTTAAGTACAGGACCGTTAATGATAAGACAGTTTGATATTTTAAAACAGGATATCTGGAGTCTTTAGCGGTCAATTGTAGTAACGTTTAGGATCTGTTAGCGGTCAAATGTAAGGCCGCTAGCAGTCTTTGGCGGTCAACCAGAAGGCCGCTAATAATCCAGAATATAAAACATCGGTATGAGTACTTTCTAGACAATTGGGCTTTAATGGTACAACAAACTCGGCGTCCTAGTGGGAATTCCAGGCTCGCGGAGAATTACGGAGGCCTTGAAACAAGATTTCCTAGTCCATTGGAAGGAATATCCAAAGGAGAGTTCATCATGTCAACTTAGATGAGAAAGAAAATCATGTAAAACCATGTTAAAACAGTGATCATGAATCGTCTATCATTTGAACATATATTTATTACAAAATATATAATTTTTTAGTCATAAATTAACATAAGTTAAAATAATACCAACATGCATAGAAACATGAAATCCATTATGATAAGCAATGTAATCAACTAAGTATATAAAACCAGTACTTAAATCAGGCTTACAACTTAGTTAACTGGGCTTTATATATATTAACTATGCTTAATTCTGCAATATGGTTCGGGTTACCAATATTACAAAAATCAGAAACATAAAGCGGTCAAATACACGACTATTAATCTCTGGCTAGCGGTCTATCGTACAACCGTTAGATTTCCATGGCGATCGAGAGAAAGACAGTTTCTTCCTGTGAAAAATCGAGTTCAATGAAAACAATATAAAATACTAATCTAAGATACATCATGCGTGGAAATCAACATGTATAAACTTCCATAATCATGATAGATCATATATAGGCCAACTATATGCAAAGGTTTGTATGAACAACAAGGAATTTCATTTTTCTCTTCATTAGGCTAAGTATTATGCATGAAGACTAAACTAGATGCATAGTCCTAGTAAAAACATGAAATTCTCAAGATATAATACATGAAAACGAATGAAACAAGAGGGCTTTTATTCTTGACATAAAGTTGAGCCTTTCATGAGATAACCTACCTTTAATAATGCTCCTAGACTTCAAATTTCTGATTGGAATCAAGCCCTAGTTCCTGCACTTTCTTGCTCTAAATCAACAACTTCACGTCCCTCTATCTCCTGATTTCCTTGACCTATGGACATGAAATTTTGAGGGTATGTAAAAGATATGAAGGGGAACATAAAGTTCTAAAGACACTTTTGCTAAATACCTTGTTTAAGACACCGATTTCCTGATCTTCTTGGGTCGGATGCACTAATTCCTGAGTTCTTAGAGTAGAATCAGCAACTTTAGAAGACTCTAACTTCCTGTAGGCTTGATCTCCTAGCACGAAAATTGGAGAGTAGTTAGTTATAACTAAAATAAACAAATTCCTAGAAGAAACTTACCACTAATTCTACCTCCTTACCTGAGTTCCACACGTGCCAAAAGTAAGGGTCGCACAAGTCAAATCTGGGATCTATTTATAGGTTTTAGATAGGGTTTGAGGATTAGAACGAACTTAGAGTCCCGATTAGACTTTCAATTCGATCTATAATCCTTCTAGACTTATCCAATTAGCTGATAAAGTCGATCCTAGATGATTTGGACATGAAAAATCCAACCTCTTCACGTTTTCCCTCTCACGGAATCTGCAGGTCGTTAGCGGTCCTTTGGCGACCGTTTTCTTCCGTTAGCGATCTCGCGATAGACCGTTTTATGATGTGGGCGCTGAATTTGAAATACTCCAAACTCTTTTGTTATTATCCTCAATATTATCCTTTTATTTATATTCCAAGGAGTAATTATCTTCTTTATTCCGTGATTAAGCTCATTCCTAGGTTCTAGAACATGGGCTAATAGTTCAAAACAATCCTTTTGGGCCTATTGGGTTTATTATATGGGCCTAATCATCTTAGATTAGTGTAAGGCCTAATTAATTAGATTTAATTCACCATAATGCTTTTAATAGCCCATTAAATGCTTAAATAATTAATATAATTATATTTTTAATCTGAAAAAAATTCTTAAAAAATTCTCGGGCGTTACACATAAGATTGGCAAATTCCTCACACATTTTTGATTTTGTAGAACCAAACACAATGTCATCAACATAAATTTGAACAATCAAGATATTCTTACCTTACATTTTGCTGAAGAGTGTTTGATCTACTTTACCTCGTGTGTACCCCTTTTTGGTGAGGAACGAGCTTAGTCTATCATACCAAGCTCTTGGTGCTTGCTTCAAATCGTAAAGCGCCCTGTCTAGCTTGTATACACAATCTTCATGGTTAGAGCTTTCAAAACTAGGTGGTTGCTCCACATAGACTTCTTCTTTGATCAACCCATTCAAGAAAGCACTTTTTACATCCATTTGATATAATTTTATTCTATGAGAGCATGCAAATGCAAGCAAAATTCTGATAGCTTCAAGTCTAGCTACTCGGGCAAAGGATTCTTCAAAGTCTACCCCAAATTCTTGATTGTAAACTTGAGCCACCAATATGGCCTTATTCCTTAATATCTTACCATCTTCACTAAGTTTGTTCCTAAAGACCCATTTGGTCCCAATGACAGATTTTGATGAAGGTCTAGGAACAAGATGCCAAATTTTATTTCTTCCAAACTGGTTTAATTCATGTTGTATGGAATTTATCCAGTTTTCATCTTTCAATGCTTCATCAATATTTTTAGGTTCAATTTGAGAGACAAGAGCAAGTTGGTCTAATTCTTCAACAATTCTAAAATGTGACCTAGTTCTAGGTGGGTCATTCAAGCTACCTATGACTTTTTCCAAAGGATGATCTTTAAGAACTCTAATATCAGTAGAATCATTACCTTCACCGGTAGCTTGATCTCTTGTTTTGCTTGATTCCCCCAAGTCATCATTTCCTCTTGTCTCTTCTTGTGGGGGATCATGTTTTTCCTTTGTGGATAGGAACTCCCCATCATCGTCATGTTTCCTGCAAGGTTTGTCACTTTTAGCATTATCATTAAGTTCATCAAAAGTGACATAGGGTGATTCTTCCATAACTAGAGTTTTAGTATTGTAAATTCTAAAAGCCCTAGATCTATCAGAATAGCCAAGAAATATACCTTGATCACTTTTGAGCTCAAACTTATCCAATTCTCTTTTGTCATTATTATGTATAAAGCATTTAGAACCGAATGCTTTCATATGAGAGAGAGAAGACTTTTTACCATTGAATAATTCATAAGGAGTCTTTTTGGTGTGAGGCCTTACCATAGATTGGTTAATGATGTAGCATGCTGTATTTACCGTCTCAGCCCAAAATCTCCTAGGAAGTTGTCTTTCTGCCACCATGGTTCTAGCCATTTCTATGAGTGTTTGGTTTCTCCTCTCGACTACCCAATTTTGCTCAGGAGTCCTAGGTGATGAAAATATGTGTGATATTCCTTCAGTCCTACAAAAATCATAGAAGTCAGTATTGTCAAATTCACCACCATGATCTGATTGAATGTTGAAAAATTTGAACTCACTGTCTTGCTTTATCTTCATGTAGAGTGCCTGAAACTCATCAAAAGCATCATTTTTATGCGTAAGGAAGAATACCCATGTGAACCTAGAGAAATCATCCACCAAGACATAGCCAAATCTTCTACCACTTAGACTAGCAGTTCTAGTTGGCCCAAACAGGTCCATATGAATTAGCTCAAGTGGTTTGGATGAAAGACTTTCAGATCTATTTTTAAATGATTTTCTTGTTTATTTCCCTAGGACACATGTCACGCCCCGAGCCTTTATGATAGCGAAGACTGGCTCGAGAAACATGAACAGCCGACATGGTAAGCCTTGCAAGCAAGAATGACCAGAGCGCGAGACAATCACACACATAAATGCAATTGCACATTATTTTAATCAAACTCCAACTTATTTCATTAATAATCAAATATTTAAATATAATAACTTTCAACTTCTTCCACTCTATCAGACTCAAGAAATAGGAAAATTACAGAAACTCGATCTAAACAATATAGACTTTCCTAAGTCTTCACTCTCATCTTGACAACACTTTCATTCACTCTCGGACCCGCTACTTGTATAGCCCGAATCCGAATTCGAATCACTTTCATTTCCTGAAAAGAATAGAAATAGGTAATGAGCACACTTGCCCAGTAGGTATCTTCGCATCAACATGAAGGCATCATTAAAGTAATTAACATTTTAGCTCTTAAGAAATAAGGTAAAATCATGCAAATGCGATCAATTACGCGGTTAAACCAAAGTAACAAGATGATCATGTAAGATAGAATGAGAGCAAGAATGAACTAGCAAGAATGTAACAAGAATATGTTATTGGCCTTTCATGAACAAGAATGTATTGAGAATGTACTAGCAATGTCACATAATTATCACTTCAGTATCTTTTGCTTATGAGCAAGTACTTCTTGAATTTCTGTGGAATATCAAGCAAGAAAGTCATGTCGTGCCGTATCGTGGATCTTCACTTATTTATAGAGAAAGTACTCCCAGTGCAATGAGACGCCAGTAGCATCATACCCCATGGTTTATAATAGTATGTTTCCGGCAATCAGCCGAGGGGACTAGCATAGAGCCCTTAAACACAATCAGTGCTCGGTCGCATCTTCAAATATAAATCAAGCTACTTCCACGCATGTAACAATAAAGTATGGCCAAGAATGTACAATTCAATAAGTTCATGATAACACTATTCAACGAATGAACGCTTCAATTTAATAATGCAAGAGTCAAGAATGACTTAAACAAGGTTATGCTTATAGAAATAAATCGGTAGCATAACGGTACATTTCTTTAACTTCCATTCATTATATTAAGTTTCTTGATCAATATGATAAGTCCTAGACAATTATCAAGCCATCTAGGAACTTTAGAATATCAACCCTTGGGTCAAACCTCGAGTTAACTAGCACAAGCATTATAACGGTCAAGTACTGGGCCGTTACACTCATGTGACGCTCCAGGATTGGGCCATTACAATGGTCTAAATACCGAACGAAGAAAGTAGACTTAGTTTAATGTGACGGTCTTGTACTGGGCCATTACGTTCACGTGACGGTCTAGCATTGATCCGTTAGAATGACTGATTCCAGAAATAATAATTGGACTCAGTTAAATGTGACGGTTGTATATTGGGCCGTTACATGGGTCTGACGGTCCAATATAGGTCCGTTACATTGCTAGAACCAGAAAATATCGATAATGCTTTCTAATCAATTGGGTTTTAATGGTACAACCAACTCGACGTCCTAGTGGGAATCTCAGGCTTGCGGAGAATTACGGAAGCCTGAAACAAGATTTCCTAGTCCATTGGAAGGAATATCTAATAGAGAGGTCCTCATGTCCAAGAATAATGTTCCTATAGTGCAAAGTGTAAACTAATAGACAACATACCGAAATATGTGCCATGTACTTAAAGAAATAACTCTATAGATAGAGAGAGAATGTGTTGCAACGTGAAACCAAGATAAACTCCATCAATACATCTTTGAAAACCATGATTTCGATACAAAACTATAGAATTTTGGCACATGAAATTAACATAACTTAAAATAACTTAAGACACCTTAATCAAGCACTTTCGATTATGAATCAGTAACTAAACTTAAAGTCATGGTAACATGTCCAAACTTAGCTATCTAAGCTTATTTATAGGTAAACTTTAACTGGTTATCATTCCGTCTCGGGCTGACAGAACACTGTGTCTGACGGTCTACGATAGGCGCGTTACAGTCTTGTGACGATTTTTCGTAGGGCCGTTACAGTAGTGTAATGCTCCTATTAAGATGCGTTAGAGACCACAAAGTAATTAAGATACAGCAGAGGTTGTGACGGCTTATCGTAAGGCCGTTAGATCATTGTGATGGTCTTACCTTGATGCGTCAGATCGTCTGCTGGCAGTAAAATAAAGTAAAGGTTTATGAAAACATAACATGCCTGGAAATCAAAATAATACAACTATTCGAGACATGATAAATGAAGTATAGGCCAACTACATGCATGGGTTTTAGTGAATAGACAGGATAATATCTTTTATTTTCCATTTAGGGCTAAGAGACGCATGTATGTATAGAACTATTAAAACATGAAATTTATGATCTATCATGCATGACATCAATCCAAACCAGAGGGCTTTTATCCCTAACAAGATGTTTTTTGCAAATCATGAGATGACCTACCTCTTAACTAGTCTTTAAGCTTCTAATTTGAGTCTGAAAACCGTGCCCTAGTTCTCCTTTTTCAGTGATTTTTCAGCAATTTCCTGCTGCTATAACTCCACGACCACTTGACCTAAAGATGTGAAATTTTGAGGGTAAGAAGATAAAACTAAGGTGAACAAAAAGTTCTACAGGATTGAGCCCTAATTACCTCGTTTAGACGTCCTAATCTCTTGATCTTCAAGGGTCTTGCGTTTAGTTTCCTGGATTATTATGGTCCAACCAGCAACTTTGGAAGCTTCAATCTCCTTGGTTGCTTGATCTCCTAGCACGAAATTTGGAGAACTATTAGTCTAAAGTATACTAAACAAAATCTTCTTATAAACTTACCCGAAATTATGACTCCTTACCTTATTTCTTCACGAGCCAAAAGTAAGGGTCGCTCAGTTCAGAACTAGGTCCTATTTATAGGGTTTTGGCTAGGATTTGAGGATTAGATCGATTCTAGAGTCCTTAATTTGTCAGAACCTGATCTCTAAGAGTCCTTAGTAACCTTAAAAGTTCTCCCAATTAGGTCTCTTGTAGATAGGATCCCAAAGATCCAATCTTTCTACTCGTTCTTCCATTCACGGAACTGACAGGGTGTAACACATCAAGACTGGTGCGTTACATGGCTGTGGCGGTCGCACGATAGACCGCTACATCCAACGTGCACAGACTTCAATATAACTCAAACTCTTTTGTTAATTATCTATTTTATTATCTATAAAAATAGTATTTATCCGTAAATAGGCTAAATAACCTTCTAGAATATGGGCCAAACTTAATGGGCTTGGTCCTTAGACCTTTTGGATTTTATTTAAATAGGCTAGGTTGATTATTTGACACAATTGGGCCTTATAATGACTTATTAATCCAATAATCCATTTATAAATCTATTTAGCCTTTACAAATTCCTAATAAATTCCAAAAAATTCTATAAATAATACAAAAAATATTACATAAATTCTGGGGACTACAACACATGCATCACATATTTTATTATATTACTTAAATGAGAGTTCAGGCAGCCCTTTCACCATTGAATGCTTCATGAGTTTATGCAGGACATTGTAGCTAGCATGTCCTAGTCTACGATGCCATAACCGAGCAAGTTCAGATTTTGATGCAGCAAGACATAGATTCAAATGTGCAGGATCATCTAGGTCAATCATGTATACATTATTGACTCTCTTACCAGAAAATTTTACTATGTCAGATTTTGGTTCCAGAATTTTGCATTCGAGAGAGTCAAAAATCACTCTATGGCCTTTATCACATAATTGACTTATACTCAGTAAGTTATATTCCAAACTTTCAACTAACAAAACATTTTCAATGGAGTTGGAGAGATTCTTACCTACATTAGTTGTACCGATGATTTTTCCCTTGTTGTTCCCTCCAAATGTGACGTATACACCTCCTTTTTCCATTAGAAGATAGAATTTGGTTCTGTCCCCAGTCATATGTCTTGAGTAGCCACTATCCAGGTACCATCGATTATGTACGGCTGCAAGACACTCCTACACAAAGAATTAAGTGACAACGTTTGGACCCGAACATAGTTTGGGTCCCATCAAACTCTTCAATTCTTCAAAACATGATACCATACGCTTTGGAATCCACATTTTCTTTTCATTTTTGATTTTCTTACTTGCTGCCATGTTTTTGTTCTTTTTGTTCATTTTCACATTCTTCCTTTGTTTCTTACCTTTTGATTCGTGATGGATGTGTGAAAAGGGTTGTTTTTGATTCCAATACATTATTTTCAATTGATGGAAGGTGGTATGCTTCATGGGAAAATGATCATGACTAGGTCGGTGTGTATGTGAGGCATAATAGGGCCAACCATACGATGGAGTTGACCTGTGTGTGTTGAAGTGTCAACCTGTTCTTTGTGCTACCCACTCATAACTGCCTCTGGATGACTAAAGTGTCGACCTCCTGTGACTAGAGTGTCGACCTGTGCTGTATTTTCCCCAGTTCTAACGGTTTCTGTTTGGTTGAAGAGTCGACCTCCTGTAAGTGGAGTGTCGACCTGGTGGGTAGTGTCTAGTGGCCTGACTGGGTGATGACCACGGGCGTGTCGACCTGGGCTGGGTGAAGTGTCAGACTGTGTCATTTCTATTTTGAGGATGTGCAGACCTGTGCTGTGAATGAGGTTGACCTACCTGGTTGTTTTGAAAGATTCTCTTGGGAGTTCTAGGAGTTATCACTTCAGCTGATTCAACCTTCTCTTTTCCCTTGTTGCTGGATTTTTCTTGATTTTGGATGGGTTTTATGTTTGAGGTGGAAGAACTTGTGGAGGACACAAAGGTGATAGTTTTCAAACCAAGTTACTTTTTGTTGGTGGAATTAAAACCCAACCCTTCCTTGTTGAAGTTCATTTTTATACCTAGCAATGCATCTAGGTTTTCCCTGCCATCTACAAACTTTTCCAAGGATTGTTGTTTGTCATTAAGTTCTTTTTGTAGTTTTTTAATGTTTTCAAGAAGTTGAGAATTGACTTACTTGACATCTTCATATTTTTCATTGCATAGTTTGCTGTCATTTTTATAACTTTGCATCTTCATTTTTATTTCATCAATTTCATTTCTCAAGTCTTCATTTTCAAATTCTAAGTCAGCCATTTCTTTTCTACCATCTTCCAAATCTTCAATCAATTTTTTTAGGTCTTCAATTTCAGATTCCAGGAAGACAGTTTTATCACCCATGCTTTGATCATGTATAGTTGAGTTAATTTTCTTTTTCAAGGCTTTATTTTCCTTCTTATACATGTCCTACTTATCCATGAGTTCTATGTAGTCTTCTTCCCAATCACTAGCAGTGAAGTGCTCGAAAGGAGAATGTACCTCAAATTCTTCGTCTCCTATAGCCATTAGGCAGAAGTCTTCCTTTTCCTTCTCCATGGAGCTTGTTTCATCGTCATCTTCCTCCTCATCACTCCACGTGCATACCATGGCTTTGTTCTTCTTTTTCCCTTTCCATTGGCTAGATTTCTTTACCCTTCAGGACACTCAGTCCTGACATGTCCTGGTTTGTTGCAAGAGTAACAAATAATCTTGTCAGCTTTCTTAAAATTTTTAGAACTCGATCTATAACCTTTCTTTACCTGTGGCATCCTTTTCATGAAGCCCTTACCTTCTTTTCTCAGAAAACTTCTGAACTTACGTGTGAGCATGGCCACTTGATCCTCATCTTGCTCACTGGTAGAAGTCTCACCTTCCTCGGAGGTAGTTTGGCGGCTAGGTCCGGCCTTTAGAGCCAAAGGCTTCATTTTGGTAACTTCTATCTCCTTGTTCTTCAAGTTAATCTCATAGGTCATGAGTGACCCTATGAGCTCTTCTACCTTGGTGGTTGATAGATCTTTGGACTCTTCAACCACAATAGCCTTGGTATGCCATGCCAGTTTTAATGATTAGAGAATTTTTCCTACAATGTCCTGTTCTGTATATTTCTTTGCCAGATCAGTTAACTATTTGCGAGTGTAGTTAAACGAGCATACATATCTTGAAT
This sequence comes from Amorphophallus konjac, assembly GCA_022559845.1. Taxonomy (NCBI): domain Eukaryota; kingdom Viridiplantae; phylum Streptophyta; class Magnoliopsida; order Alismatales; family Araceae; genus Amorphophallus; species Amorphophallus konjac. The sequence goes on along the minus strand of CM040127.1, from coordinate 116,887,061 downwards.
GGACTCATCAGACTTCATTCCGAACATTTCATACTTAGAAATCAAGATGTTAGCTTTGGTTTCACGTACCTGAGACGTGCCTTCATATATTCCCTCTAAGCGACACCACATCTCCTTGGCTATCGCACAGGTTGATACTCTTGAAAACTCTACTGGATGAAGAGTGCATTGCATGATGTGCTTGGCACTCCAGTTGACTATTGATCTTCTTATATGCTCCTTAGTCCAGACGTCTTCATCTTCTAGTAGCTCGTAGGGGCCCTTGCTAATAACTCGCCAGAGCTCATAGTCTTGGGCACAGATGAACACCTGCATACAATTTTTCCAATAAGGGTAGTTAGATCAAGTGAAGTAGGGCGGTCTGTTAACGGAATGTCCTTCGGGCATAAGACCCTTGGATGCCATTCCACCATTTCTCTCAAGGTCATTGGATCCCATCATGAGAGTTTAGCTCTGATACCACGTATTGTGTGGGAATGGCTGATCTAGAGGAGAGGGGTGAATAGATCTGTCCCTCTTTTCCTAGATAAAAAATACTACAGCGGAATAAAACAACTAGCACATGAAACAAGAACCTATACGCAAGATGATGATGTGTATATAGACAACGAGCCTAAGCAAGCATCTAGCGCAGGGTGATCACGCACATGCAAACCACAAGAACAGAGATTTTTAGGTGGTTCGAACTCAAACCCGAGTTCTACGTCCACCCCTCATATAAACCAAGTGAGGCTTCACTAGTGCCACCGCACTAAGCCGATGTAAACACAGCAAACGGCTTCACTAGTACCAGGTAGGGACTGAAACACCACAGACCGGAGAACACCTCCGTCTATCTTTCTACAACACCGGTAGGGATAGTTCACAGTTTTTAATAAGAACAAACGAAAAAGAACAATGAAGAGCTCAGACAGAAAGAATGAAACACAATGCTAGATGCAAATATTCTTGTCTGAGATGTGGAGAGCTTGGCTTGCTGCGTTGGGGTTCGTTGCTTCTTTGATGATGACTTTTTCTTGCAAGACAACGAACAAGTGGATGAGAAGCTCGCTGCCTTGAATTGGATCTTCACGAAAGGCTTGGAGCTCTTCTCCTTCTCCTCCTGCTTCCTCTTTTCTTCTTCTGATCGTGGCTGGCTTCTTGCGTTTCTTTTCTTCTCCGGGAGACCCAACACCAGGTGACAGCTCCCTCTCTTCTTCCAGGTGCACCAACGACCATGACACAACAATAACATCTTACCTTCACTTCTCCAACTCTCTCTCTTTCCTGCTCATGCATAAAACCCCTTGCTTGCATAGAAGTGCATGTCACTTTTTACTGCCCAGGGGAGAGAGAGTTTTCCCTCCAAAAGTGTTGTCCTGCGATTGGTCCAGTGGGAACAAAAAAGTGTTATTTCAGACATGATTTCTTTTGATAGCCCAAAGAAATATTTGATGAGGACACTTCTTCAACATCAAATCTGAGCATTTAATGACCCTCAGTGAAGGATATCTTGTGGTATACATTCTTATTGGCTCTCGTCACTTCTCTGCACATAGTACTTTTCTAGGAGCATCTTATATTGGTTGACAGCAAAAAGGTAGTGACATGATGCCAGACTTTTCCCAGATTTGAACCCTATCATAGTAGTCTCCAAAAAGGTGTGTCAGCTGTAATGATGATGGCTGGGACATGTGACAGACAAGGAACCTTCCTCCAGACCTCGAAATCCATATTTTTGGAGAATTTCAGTATATATAATTAATCCCTGGAAGACCTGACGAATCTGACAGAAAGGGCTTAAAAAGCTTCTGGGAGAACAGTGGTGTCGACCTACTGAGATGGAGGTGTCAACACTTCTGATGAAAACTTCTTATATAACGGTCTCTGGAAGCCCATGGTGCCGAACTTCTGTGATAGAAGTGTCGATACTCCTTTTGTCAATTGCCTGTAGGTTTTCTGGAAGCTGTCTGAGGTCGACCTGTCCTTTGCGCTTCTTTGGACACACAGCTGACTGAACTGGTGAGGTCGACCTGTCTGAATCCTGAGATCGACCTATCTTGGTGAAAGGCCTTTTATAGCGCTCTCTGGGAGGCAGGTAGGTTGACCTCCTGCAATAGGCAGGTCAACACTGCTAGATGCAGAAGCGTTTATAACGCATTCTGTGAGCTGCACAGGTCGACCTCCTGAGACAGGAAGGTCGACACTTGTCCTTGTATGCTTCAACTGTCCGAAGGCTACTTGAGCTGTGATGTCGACCTGTCTCCACTATGTGGTCGACACTATAGTTGTGAAAAACTCTCTTTGATGTCCTTTTTCAGCCTTGCCTAGGTGCGTTCATTGAGCTTTAACTTTTGCCATTTTTAATGGTTCATTTGGCTTATCTGTCATGAGAATATCAACTATGTCAGCCGTCAAGGGATGAGAATATTAATGACTCATAATGTTGGAGATTATCAAAACCATAGGAACACAACACTAATCGGCTGTCTATAGTTGCTGAATCTTCTGACTCAGACACCGATATAGTCGATACCGACTATCTTTGATTACGGGTAGAGACTCTTTCAACTATGAATGTCGTGGGGACCACAGGGTGTTGAGTAGTGAATGGCGGATCTAGAGGGGAGGGGTGAATAGATCTGCCCCTCTTTTCGTAATGCAACCCTCTATATAGCTAGATAAAATAAATTACAGCAAAGTGTAACTAGCTTATCGAAGAACACTATGATTCACTTGGTAAGATGAGCAACTAATATATCGATTTGAACCTAAGCATGCATCTAGAACGAAGCAATCACATAAGCAAATCACAACACGTGAGATTTTAAGGTGGTTCGGACTGAATCCCCCATCCTACGTCCACCCCTAACCAAACCCGGTGAGGCTCCACTAGTGCAGCGCACCAAACCGTAAATTGGAAAGACCTCCGATTACCTTGCTACTAACCATAGGTAGGGACGTCAACACCGCAGATCAGACAACATCCGATTGCCTTCCTACTAACCACCGGTAGGGATGTCAACACCGTAAATCGGACAACCTCTGATTGCCTTCCTACTAACCACCGGTACGGACGATCTTCAATTTCAATGGTTTGAACAAAATGGAAAGAGAACAAATATGAAAATACTCAAACAAGATATGGAATATGCTCAAAGAAAAAAGATCATGTCTGAGATTGCTGGAGCTTGAATCTGATGCTTCAATGGTATCTTCTTCCTTATGAAATGATCTTCCTTGGATCACCTTGAGTTGATGAAGAAGATAAAGGATGCAGATTTGATCTCCCTTGAAAACCTTGTGAAATCAGCTTCCTTGGATCACCTTGATAGCCTTGCTTGCTTATGCACTTCCTTGGAGATTACTTTCTTTGATATGAGCTTGAAACACCTTGGAATGGATGAAGAACTTCTTCATGAAATACTGTTCACGGCTACAGTACCTCTTCTTCCAAGCCTCCTTTGATCTCCCTTGATCCCTCTTTCTTTGAATCCCCTTTGAGTTGATGGAGAAGATAATGGATGCATCCTTGAACCGTGATTGCTTCTACACCTTCTTGGAGGTTGATGGCTTCAGAAATCAGCTTGAAAGCACCTTGGATGGATGAAGAACTCTAACCCGAAGCACTGTTCACGGAGGTGCTATAGTACCATGGATCTCCTCCTCTAGCCTCCCTTGGCATCTCCTTTGATTTACTTGATCAACTAGGGTTTTCTAACCCTCTTGCATTGGTTTTATAGACTTTGAATGGTCCATAGACATCCCCCAGACCAGATCCACAAATCATGGGAGATTGGGTGACTTTTGATTAAACAAATCCATGGAAACGGGCTGGCCTCGAGGTGGAAAATGAAGTCAACAATTGTTGGCTCGGGGCTGGCGGTCGACCGGAAGCTTCTGTCGGTCGACCGCTACTGAGAATCGCTGTAGAAATTTAGTCCCTGGAATTTTCGGTCGACCGCTACTGGGCTGGCGGTCGACCGCCACTAAAAAATGTGCAAGCAGTTGGCTACTGGCAGGGGTGGTCGACCGCCCCTGGGCTGGCGGTCAACCGCCAGCTGAGCAGAACCCGGGTTAACCCGGTTCAGTCCATTAACCGTTTAGCTCCGTTGCTTAAGTCCTTTAGCAGCCCGTTCTCATCTGTGGCATCAACCTTGACAGTCTTGAAGATTTCTATTGATTATATCGCTCCTATAATCAAAATTTTGTTCTGGGGGCTCTGCCCCCGGAAACCCCCTCAAGGGGCGCTGCCCCCTTGACCCCCGCGACCTGACCGGGCAGGTCGATCCGCATGCGAGGGCGCAATCATTGAGCTTTCACTTTTGCCATCTTCACTCCATTCCTTGGTATATCTGTCATGAAAGAACATCAAGTAGTTTAGTCATATAAGAGTGGTAAAACATCAATGACTTATATTGTTTAGCCATTATCAAAATCAAGAATATCAAATAACTCAAATGACCACAGGATGATGTCGAATGACCCAAGTGACCACAAGATGACTCAAATGACCACAGGGGCACAACACAGGGTAGATTATCCAAAGGACAAGCATCTAATCTCTTTCACACATCGCTTCAATCTTCAAGGGAAGAGGGACCTCTTCCGTGTTCGAAAAGTGGAACAGGTGCTCCTTGCTGAGCGGGATAGCTTGACAGGCTTTGTTATACGGGGCAAGCCAATGTACCTTCCAGGTGAGCCCCGAAAGTCGGGTGCTATACTCGGATTGCTGGAGCTGACTCCACATGATGGATTGCTGACCAGGGCGCCTGAGTTTATCCCAGCTAGATGGAATGAGTCGGCAGGTCGTGTGGACCGAGGGAAGACATCCTTCGGATTATTCTTAGCCCCACTGAAGTGGGGGTACTGAGAGGAGCTGTTTTTGTTGGATTGTTTAGCCGTGTGCTTTAAGCATCAAATTATCGTGGGCTGGTTTGCTGACATGAAGGCTGTCGATGCGCATGCTTTCAGGGCGGGAGCCGTAGAATTCACCGACTATGTCCTATAGAACTACGCCCCGATCTTGGTTAATGCTGGAGTGTACCACAATGTATATGCCTCAAGATATCATTACCCAATCTCTAAAGGGTTGTGCTGTGGGATGGTTGAAGCTTTTTGCCCAGAGTATAACACCTTTTACACAGTAGAAGGGGAGACATCCCTGGACCTTTGGAGTTTGTCTCAGCTGAGTGGCCTTCCTAATAATGGAGAGCTATATGAAGAAGTTTGCTAGCCGGACTAGCTGAAAGATCAAATAGACGACGAAGGGTGATATCTGATCGGATTCGCCTATCGGTACTTGATGAAAGCCTATCGCACCTTTTGTTGTTCTTCTCATGATGTCACCAAAGCCCGCAAGCCCGGAGAGAAAAGACGTGTGCGGATGGGCGTCTGGCTGCAATATTTCTTCAAAGGGGAGTAGAAATATTAGGACTTCCCTTCAATCGCGTCGGCTCTGAGCAAGCGGAAGAAGAGAGTTCAGCGAAGGGCAGCATTCCCCTCTACATTACAGAAAGGACAAAAGGAATGGTCGAACCCGACCGGTGTTGATGCAGTCACCCATTGTGCTGCGTATTTTGCTTACTGGATTTGTTCGTTTGCTCTTCCACAGGGTGACGAGAGCGTTATCAGGGCTGAAGCAATTTACCCCGCTTGTCTAATGGCGTGGGGTATGAAGCTATCGCTTTGCCCGGTCGCCCTATGCTTGATATACAAGATGTTGGGGGACCTTCACTGGTCACATCTTCCCAGAAATTTACGAACGACTGGTCCTCTTCATTTCTTCAATGCTTGGGTATGTACATTGTTCCCAAAAGCTGCTCCTCGGGCGCTCCAGTCACCTCATTTGGTTCAGAGGATGATAAAATTTGCGGGCGCCTAGTCGACGCAGACGTCGGATCAACTCTTCTCCATTCGGGGGAAGTTAACCAAAGTCCCGATGGATTCACCTGGCGTTCTGCACTTCTGGAGTTTTGTCACCCACTCTAACCCATTGGTGAACAAGATGCGAGAGTGCCATCTTCAAGAGACCGAAGAATATGTTCACCCTATTGTTGATAAACTATCTACCCCGCCCCCTAACTATGCTAATATCATATGAACATGATCAAGCATGAAAGTATGATGAACAAAGGGGGATGAATAAATAATAAAACGTATCGTGATCACCACCAAGGATTTAACAATGCCAAAGGATGAAGATATGAGAGAAAGGAGTGCAACGGCGCCGTGTACCTTGGAAAGATGAAGAAGATTTGATCGCGCTTGAGGAACGGGGTGCAGGGAACTATGTGGATTCAACCTCCTCTCCTTCCAGCCGGCTAGAGGAAGAGGGCCTCACGTTCTATTCAAGCTCTCTTGTAAAATAAAGAAAGCACACGAGAAAAACCCATTAGATCCATGAAGTGTAGCATCAATCCCGCAGTGATAAAATATGGGTAGAAATTAAGGGAGAATGCACCGAGGGGAGGTTTTTAACCCCTGTGGAAGGGTGCAAAAGATAAGTGTGTGTGTTGTGATGATATAGAAACAAATATGAGGAGAAATCACGTAGTATAACAGCGGGAATATGCGACGCAATATGGAGAAAAGTGCATGTGTAGCAGAAAACTGTGTAAACTATGATGATTTGTGAAATTGAGGAAGAGAGAACTAAGAGAATAAAGAGAGATAGAAAGCCTTTGAACGTGGAAATAAGAGACAATACTTCCCTCTTCAGGTTAGGGTTAAAGCAGAAGGTAGACGATGCAACATGGCTTCGTCCCGAACCGAGAAAGAGCCCCCCGTTGCCACTGCGAACTGGGTTCTATTTATAGGAGTGCGGGAAACCCTAGTTCGAGTTTAGGAGATAATGACCCACTTTTGAGGATTTATGTTGATAAATCTCGAGATAATATCAAGGGTAAGAGTCCCAAGTCAAAGGAAACAAAGGTGGAGGATTATCTCCCTCGAACGTGGTGTCAACAAGGAGTCCAAAGAGTCCAACGGCGAAGAAATTGGAGTTCGGGAACATCCGGACTCTGTTCTAAAAATGGTCTATCGCAAGGCCATTTTTTTGATGAAAACGGTCATGAAAGGACCGCAAGGGGATGCCAAACGGTCTAGGGAGTGACTGCGAGGCTCCAGGGGTGAAACGGGGTGATTTCGGGCAAGTTTGGGGCCTAACGGTCTAGTGAACGTTTTTTATGACCTAGCGGTCTTCCCAGGACCGCTAGGCTGTTGGAGGAAAATTTTTGGGTAGGCTTTGTGCGACTTTGGAAATAAGAGTATATCTCAAAAATGATGTAGAACTAGCAAAAGTGGTTGAATAAGAAATTGTAGATAACTAAAAGATGAACAACTTTTATGAAGAGAGCAAGATGAAAAAAATGAGAGGAAGAGGTAGAAAATAGGGCGAGAACAGAGAGAAGAAATGCTGGGACGCAGGTGAACATCACAGCCTGCTAGAAAAATGCAAATAACTTGAAATCGGTGGAGAACTGACTAATGGCATAGAAAGACGAACAACTTTGATGAAGGGCACTTAATGAATAGAGGATTAGAAGAGGATGAAAAATGGCCGTGTTCAGGATTGTACAGTTAAAGGAAGCCGAATGCTTGATAGAAGTTGATCTAAATGGGCCGTGAGTCGACTTGGAGAGCCGGAAGTTGATAAAATATGTCCAAGGGCTCTAAGAAATCATGATCTCCAAAGTCCAAAGGCTAGAAAACAACGAAATGGGCTCAAAAATCTATCCAAGGAAGGCTCCAAAATAATGGATAATTCGGGACATCAAAATGACGAATAAGAGAAATAACTCAACTTGTGGGCTAAAAATGGGTGTCAACAGATGCCCCTCCTTGATGTTCGCTTTGCAAGGGAACAAGCGAAAACGACGCGGAGGTAAAATAGAAAGGAGATGGAGCGAAAGTGACAACGTCGTGAAATGGAGATGAAGTAGAGATGAAGCGGAGTGAACTGAAAAGCGGGCATCAAGCCAAAAGACACTCGTCATGACCAACAAACGACAGGAATTCTCCCGAAAATGCTGAACTAACCACCCGAAATGGTTGACGCGGATAAGACATGCCCAGAGAACTAAACTAAGGGAGAAAAGGAAACACGACCAACCTCATTGGGGACAAAATCCACGGACAATGAGGGGATCAGAAACAGCACAACTGAAAAGTTGGAAATGGGAAATAAAACTGAGATAAAATACAGATAAGAATCACGCTGGCCAACCAGACCAAGCGAGAAAATTAGAGAAATCGTTCAAATTCAGAGTGGAATGATGAATCTCTTATCCAAGAGAATTGAAGTGCAATTAACCATTGTTCAGGAGAAACATTGAGAGAATCACGAGACGTGAGTGCTTAAAAATGACATGATGCTTGCTGGGCTAAAATAAAGAAATCATCAAAATGAATGCAAAGAAAAATAAAATAAAAAGTACTCAAGGAAAATATTGCTAGACCAAGCCAAGACGAGGTCAAGAGTCTTCTTGCAACCACAGCGTGCGAGACGGAGTCCATCGTCCCCCAACTGACTCAACCGAGCGGCCTATCCAACGATTAACCGTATGCTCTTAGATCATCATCGTTTTTGTTAAAGGGGAACATTAGATCCCATAACACACGGAGAACCAGTCGGTCCTTGAGAGACTATAATAATGTAGATACCATATAGTAATACAATAATGAGAAGGGGTAGAGAGCCATACCTGACTTACCTACCAAGCGAAATGACATTTTTTTAGATTTTTTAATTTTTTAATTTTTTTTGGATTTTCCAAATAAGACAACATGAATAACACAAATAAGCATGAACTGAACATAACATAACAATGAATCACATCATAACACGTGAAGATGAACGAAACATAGCATAATAAAGATGAATGAAGTAAAACATCACAAGAACAAACAATAGGCGTGTGTGGGACACGGTGGGACAAAGACACGTGGGACGACAATACCACCGGAGGCAAAAGATACGGACAACACGTGTGAGATGACAACAACAACACATGGCATGGCGACACAGTGGGTTGAAAACATAGTGGGACGAAAACACGACAGACACGGAGGGACAACAACACGTGTGACAAGGACACGGCGGAACAAAAGACATGACAAATATGCTCTTCGATCAACGCCCAAGATCAGATGAAGCAGAACCATCAGGTTCATAATCGTGAGGCAAATCCCTCTCATGGAGACATGATGAAGCGAAAGCTGAGAAGGATATAAGCTTCAGAACAGATCGAGAGAGTGGATTGAAGAAGGAAGACAGAACAGAAGATATGAACAGGAGACAGAGCGAAAGATAAGGAGCAAGGAATCTTGAGTACATGCAACCTACAACCTGCAACCTGCACACTTAACAAATAGATCATACATGTCCTCAAAATAAAGATACGTGAAAATAAAAGATGCATATTTTTGGATTTTGAAATTTTTGATTTTTTTAGATTTTCAACAATATTTGACTTTTTTGGTTTTCAAAGTAATTGATTTTTTAGGAATTTGTTTTTGTTTTTTTTTGGAATTTTGAAGTATTTGATTTTTTAAAATTTTTTTGACATATCTTATTTTTTTTGGATTTTGACAAAGCAATCTGCAACACCTGGAGATGGGCTTAAACTATTGGCTAGGGGTCGTCATCCCTCCCCCTTTCATTAAAGGCTTCCTTTAAGCAGGGCATGCATGTGAGGGTGGCTAATCACAACCAACCGCCTCTAAAGAACGGTGCCCCGACTAAGGCCATACCTGGGATACAACCCAGCCTAAGAGGGAAAATAAAAAAAATGGAGACAAGCTTTTTTGCAGGATGGGAGACATCAAGATTTGACTTCATTCTAAGGCACTACCCCTCAAAGATATAGTCTGTTGTGCCGGGACTTTGTGTCTTTTATTTTATAATTTTGTATTGATTTTCATATATGATTTTGACATAGCCCTTATTGGCCAGATATTGAAATAAAGCTCACTTTTGATTTTGATACACACATGATGCTGCACTACCCTTCACCGTTTTATGCGAACCTCATCTCTTGCCTTAGGAGAAGCAGGCCCGGTTACTAGGATCAGGGGCATTTTTCATGATATTTTTCAGTCATTTCTTTTTCTAAGACTGCCCCTATTTGAGACCTCTCCCGTATTAGGGAGTGCCTAGGTTGGTCATCTCATCCATCAATCTCTTGCCCTTGCACTTGGCCGAAAAGAGAAAAGAAAAGACCTTTGTGCATACCCAAAGTATGGCCAAAGCAGCAACGGTGTGTCTCAGAAGAATCGGCTATGACTTTTCGTGAAGTGTGTGAAACACCCATGCAAAAGGTCACCCTCAACAATCGGGGAAAGAAACTAGACTCCCAGCACGGAGTTATCACTAGCCTAAGAATGCTGCAGAAGCGACCTTTTTTTGATTAAATTAAGCAAACTCAACTAAAGCCACTCAAACCATGTTGAGGAAACAACATTATCTTAACAATGCGCAGGAATAATAGAAATAGCAATGATAGCATGTTCTTATGCAATATAAAAGATACCTTGCAAATCCATAGCGTGAAAATAGCATCCTGAAGCGATCTTGACCATCGAGCTTTGAGCAGCACGAGCTTTGTATTCCTTGCTTGATAGGAAAAAGTGGGAGAGGATAGCAAAGGGTTGAAGATTCCTCTACACGGAGGAGCGGCAGACACCAACCTATATGAAGAAGAATAAAAAGGAAGAGAGACGAGGGCTAGAACTCCCTCGTTAGGATGCAGAGACCCTGGTAACAAGGAACCAGATATAGAATAACAAGAGATCAACTGAGATCAAGGTAGACTAAAGCCTTGAAAACTGCATGAAAAAGCGTAAGAACCCCGAAAGGGTGAGGAATGAATAGGAAGATGAGAAGAAAAATCATCCAACATGGTCAGAGAAGAAGAATAGCGATTACCCGATAGAGGCAGGGAAGAAGAAGGAAAATCACCCGACAAGGTCGGGGAAGGAAAATAGGAGACACCAGACAAGGTCGGGGAAGAAGAAGGAGAATCATCCGACAGAGTCGGGGAAGGAGAACGAGAGATAGAACCCGGATATATGGGAGGAGGGGAATCAAAAGAAGTCCTGGGATCAGGATGATGAGAGGGCATAGGACGAGGCCTAGAATAATGAGAATGAAAACCTGGAGGCCCCGAATGAGAAGAAGAAAAGTGGGGGTTCACGGACCCGAGAGGAGAGGAGAAGATCATGGATGTGTGATTGGAATAAGGAAGGTACACCACCCAAGGTGTTATGTCCCCTAGTTTTGATGATAACAAATCATAAATCATTAGTAGATATTTGAGGAATATCTAACATGTTTTGGTTTAATGAATAGACTAAACAAATACAGAAGAATTTCTCTAAAGTGATGTGTCGACACCGCCTGATGATATCCCGACACATCTAGAAGAGATCGTGTTGAAATACTAACGGTTGAGCTCCGGCATAAAAGCATGTGTCGACACATCTGACCAATGTCTCGACACCTCCAGAAGAAATCAAGCTGATGCCGTTGCTGTCTGGCCTCTGGATTGACCGATGTCTCGACACACTGAGTGAAAAGTGTCGACACATCTATTTCACAAAGCAAGCCTCACTTCTCTATGGCAGACTTGTCTCGACACCTTCGTGTGACAACTTTGCACATGACATATATGTCTCGACACCGTTTGGTGATGTCCTGGAACATCAGCCATGGGTCTTCAAGATATTCAATGGATGTCTCGACACACTGTGTGTAAAGTGTCGACACATTAGTGTTCGACGAGAACGGTTCTGAAACCGATTGAAGCTATCTTCAAGATATTCAATGGGATGTCTTGACACACTGTGTGGAAAGTGTCGACACATTCGCATTCAACCAGAACGGATCTGAAACCTACAGAAGCTATCTTCAAGATCGGGAACTTATCCCAGAGGATCCGTTCACTCTGGAAAAAGCCGTCAAAGAGGCTACTTTGTCAGAGGACAATGGTCTGGCAGAGAAATCCCTTGAAAGGACTGTACCTTTGCTGATATGATCTCCTACCTACCCACATATCTGTAGACTTGATAGAAAAATGGTTAACTATGCATATGGAAGCTAATCAAATAATGTGGATGTGACATTCTGGGTTTAGCTTGAAAAAGGGGGCAACGTTGGTGTCACCAGTAGTCACCAATATATCAGGAGATGAGCTCCAGTTCAACAGGCAAGCAAGGGAGGAAAAGAAGAGCAGAAGACTTGCTGACGAAGCCATCTCCTTCCTGGTGCTGCTGGAGGGAATGCAACAAAGAAGACGATCCTCTTCCTCACTAAAAGAGGTCTCTTAACAAAGCAGAAAGGATTTGTGAAGCTCTATCCATTTCCCTTGAAGAGCTGGAAGCAAGTTCATCCTTCCTTCGTAAGGTTGTGGTGACAAACCAAGAAGAGGAAGAAGAGAGCAAAGGAGTCCTCAAGCTCTTTCCCAGACATGAGATTTCCTACTCATAGTGCTTCATTACGATACTCTGTCTGGCTGTTTCCTTTTTAGTTTATTTTTTCCTTAAAAACACACTCTCTCTTATTTGTTCCCTACCTGCATGTAGGAAGACAGACAGTGTGATCACTGATCTGTAGGTTTTGGGTTGTGATCCCTCAAGCTATTTGGCAGCGGAGTTGTGAGAGTGTATCTCTCTGTTAGAAGCTGTGAATCAACGGTTATTGCTTTGGCACCAGTGAAGCCTCACCGTGTTGTGTGAGGGGTGGACGTAGGTCTCTGGATTCAGACTGAACCACCTTAAAGATTGTGTCTTGTGGTTTGCTTTCCTTTATGTTTTAACGGTAGAAGTTTGGTAGGACCGTTCATGGATATCATATATGTGTTCAGCTTCTTAGCTATTACTTAATCCCTATCGTATTAACATTTGTGTTAGATCTATTTTTTTATTTCCTCAAAGAGTGGCAAAAGGGGCTGATCTATTCACCCCTCCCCTCTATATCTGCCTATCACCACTCAACACATGGTATCAGAGCTAGTCTCTCTGTATGTGATCTAACGACCTTGAGAGAACTGGTGATATGGCAACTAAAAGTCCTATGGCCGAAGGGCATTCCATAAATAGACCTCCCTTTTTCACTAGGATAAATTATCCTTACTGGAAAAACCGCATGCAGGTCTTCATTAGAGCCCAGGATCATGAAGTTTGGCGAGTGATCAACAAGGGACCATTTGAGCTGCCTCCGGACGTAGATACATGGACTAAAGAACAGATCATGCAATCAACGCTGAACTGGGGTGCCAAGCACATCATGCAGTGCTCCCTTCATCCTACAGAGTACTCAAGGGTTTCAACCTGCGCTACTGCAAAAGAAATGTGGGACCGCCTTGAGGTAATATATGAAGGGACATAGTAGGTACGTGCAACCAAAGCAAACATGTTGGTATCTGAATATGAAAAGTTTAGAATGAAATCTGATGAGTCCGTTTAGGACATGTATGCTAGGCTAACCGTGTTCACTAATGGCTTGACTGATCTAGGTAAGACCTATTCTGAGCAGGAGATAGTAAGGAAATTTCTGAGATCACTAACTCCTATTTGGCACACAAAGGCCACAGTGGTTGAAGAATCAAAAGACTTAACTACCATCAAGGTAGAAGAACTCATAGGGTCCCTGATGACCTATGAGATGAATCTAAAGAACAAAGAGGCTGAGGTAAGTAAAAAGAAGCCTTTGGCTCTTAAAGCTGGACCAAGCACTCAGAACTTATCTGAAGATGAAGAGCCTTCAAGTAGCAACACTGAAGAGGATGAATTTGCTCTATTGACAAAGAAGTTTAGAAGATTTTTAAGAAAGGAAGGTACCGGCTTCACTGTAACGCCTGGTAATTTTAAGATAGAAATAAATAAGTTTAGGAAGAAAATCTATATCTAATACATATTCTTACAAATATGTATATAATGTTTAATAAATAAATAACCAAGTGATATTCCTTTAGGGTTGCTCAGATCGAACCTGCCTCTGACAAGGGCCTGATAAAAATAACTAGTTATGTAGACACACTTAACGGGCCGTAATAAAGGATTTAGGCTTAACCCCGAAAACGTGAAATTAATGATAAGTCCCTTTTGGCCCAAACCTAACCCAAAGCATTCTACGCTTAATGGGCTTTAACACATTTCCTTATCTTCTACCATTAATACAATATATATATATCCTAGCATCTCAAGCTTATAAATATATAGAAATAAATGTATATATATTATACCGAGGCAAATAAATAAACGTAAATAATAAGAACCAAAAATGCATGAATTATAAGTGAAAATATGTATATACTCATTATTATACCATGCCCAGACCCTGTACACGACCCCCGACATCATAATGACCTTACCGTTATATTATAATAAATTTAAGAATAACATGTTATTTTTAAGTAGGCATTTAATGCATAATATAATTTTAATTGAATTTAGAATCAATAAATCTCGAAGAAAACATCAATTTGTATTTTATTAATAATTTATAAAAATTTAATATTCACATTTATTACATTATACTTTTATTAGAGGGAAGAAGTATACATTAATAGGATTTAAATGAATTAAGAAAAATTAAAAGAGAAAAGAATGGATATATATACGATATCGGTCTTTTGGAGGTTAGCCAATAAAGCTAAAACTAAATTAACGCCTCTATTGATGGGCGTCAATTTTATAAGAAGCGACTTTGAGCAAGTCGTCCTTTCAAAATATATGAATAGTGCCGTCTTTTTTACTAAAGAATGTTGGAAAAATAATTATATGAAAAAATAGAGAAAAATGGAAAATTAATACCCTGAAAATTTCCCATCTAGATCACATCCAGAAAAAAAGATAAAAATCAGGTAAGGAAGTGACAAAAGTAAATAGCGCCCAACTATTTAGGCGTCATTTTAGAAAGTAACGACATGCCATGTCGTCAATTCTTTTAGGAATGAATGGTGTGGGTGATTAGTGCCACTTTTTGATTTAAAGGAATTTTTAAAAACTAGTTATAGGGAAAAATCAAGAAAAATGGAAAAATACTACCCATAAAATTTCATAACTAAACCTAATCAAATAAAAAAGATAAAAATCCTCAAATATTGTAACTAGCATAAGTTAACGTAAAATCATGAATAGCGCCCGACAGAAAGGCGTTATTTCTTTAAAAATGACTTTTGCATAGGCGTTATTTAGTAAAAACGTGACTTATGTCTAGACGCGTCTTCCTCAAAGTTAAAACTAAGGAAACCGATGCCAGAGTTTTAATTTAATTAGGAAGGCCGATGCAGTTCGGGAAGGTTAAGATCTAATAGGATTAATACATGAGAAACTTGAATACTAATAGGATTTTATGAGTAGGAATCCACGTTCCGTTCAAACTCTGATTCTTCCTTACGATCTCAACCCTATAAATAACCCTTCCTGTCGAACCCTAATAGGCTATTTGGTTGAAGGAAGCTCTGCTGCCATGCGTGAAGAACAGGTAATGTTCTTCTTCCTCTGCCTTCAGTAAGAGAATATGAAGATTATTAATCGTTCTTCATCTTCTTTTTCTGTAGGTTGCCTGTGAGGGAGCTTTCCCTGTCTCGCTGAAGAACGTGGGTTCTTCATCATCTTCCGTCTTCTTCCGATTACAGAAGGGGGGGAAAGCTGTAAATTTCTCTACGACTGGAGTCTAGGAGAAATCTTCTACGAAACCATCGGGAGGCTGCTATTACTTGACTATCAGTGCTGTTAGAGTTGCTGTTTACACAACTTATGAACACTCTGTCTAGAACAGAGTATCGTTCTCTCTTCAACTTTCTTCACGTGTCTTCACCCAGAACATCATCAGGTAGGTATTCTCAAGAAACGTAGCCCAAACTAGCATAGATTATATAATAATATCATCCATGATCTCATGCATATAGTCGTGCTGCGTTTTCAAAGGTTTTTGTAAGATTTTTAAAAGAAGCGACCCAGCCTAGGGCGCTAATTCTTGTTCTGACGCCCTGCCCATGAGTCGTCAATTTCACCTAATAAATAATTACCCACGTTTAAAAATTTTATATCTATGAAACCATGAATCTAACCTAATGCTTGATTATACCCCTTGAATCCTGCTATTTTTCCTGTCCAGTTTATATACGTGTTTTCCTGAATTATTTATCATGAAAAATCATTACTGTTCATATTCCTGAAACCAATGATAATTAACGACTTTCAGAGAGTCGTCTCTTGTAAAAATAACGCCCCAAACAAGGGCGCTAATTGAGAAGAAACGCCCCTAGCTAAGGCGCGTTTTATCAAAAATATAGAATTAAGAAAATTTCAGCAAATAGAAATGTATAAAGGACGACTGTTCCAGAAGTCGTCAAATTGTAAAGAAACGACCCAGTGAAGGGCGTTAATTTGATAACTAGTGACTTAGGGTAAGTCGCTAATTTCCTGTGTGATTATTTTAATCTTTTTTCTATTAACCGAGGGTTTTATATATATATATATATCACTCTGTTACCAGGCACTATATTTCCATTCCGTGAATATAGTCCCATGTTTTACGATTGTTTATCGCATTACCCCTCAATTCTCGGTGACATACAAGCCCTCCATTGGACATTCCGTTCCTTTGGACTAGCAAGTTAGTCATAGAGACCTCCGTAAGTCTCCTCGAGCCTTGGATTCTCTCAAGGCCGACTGAGCGGGTTGTACCATAAAAACCTATCACACTATTTTACCATGTCACTCTATAGAAACATGGTATACCGGCCCTCATGATATACTATGTGGATATCATGAGAATATTCTTAATGGGATGTGGAAATCATGCCATTATTATGATGTTCTTGTGGACCTCAATTCTATATCAAATAGGTGACCATCTATATATGGACACTTAATTGTCAAGGTACCCAAGTTAGGGAACCAATTCCACCAAGTTTATCGACATGTCATGGTTTATATGCTTCGCGTGGATTTTATCGCAATAATGTCCTTACTCAAGGGCCTTGCCCTTGAATTCCATGAAAATCTTATCTTATCATCCTATTAAAGCTTGTTCTTGAAACTCCTTATTGGCTATAAACTATCGTGGATGTCTAGATCTATCTTTAATGCTGTGCATATAAGGGCCCGATCTGGTCCTGGGAGGAGCACCCAAAAGTACTAGTGCCCATGGGAGTTGTAATGATCACGGTGTCTAGCATTGCACCGAAGTACTATCTCTCTTGATCTTTGACGTTCCACACACTCTCTCTTTCTTGCGTGCGTGGCTCGACTTGCGTGACTTTACTAGCGTGGCCCGACACGGGCAAAGTACTTGCGTGAAATAGCCAATAATCTATAAAGTCTCTCATGAATATCTCTTGTTTAAGACTCGCTTGGATGTTTTGCACGACTTGTTATTCTATTGATTAGTTTTATTTCACTTGCTCAGTTATTTCTACATGCATAGCCATATTGCATTTACATGTGAAAAATTGTAATTACTTAAACCCATTGCTAGTTCCTGAGATATAATTCCTACTGAGCGTTCGCTCACTCCATTTTATTCCAACATTTTTCAGGTAATCAGGTGGCTAGCGAGACCGAGACTCACACGGGCGGGACAAGTGTGCAAGCAAGCTTCGGAAACTAGTGAACCCGAGTCTTTTATTGAGTCTAGATAGTATTGTCTAGCTAAGTTAGCTTATCGTCTCTTATTCAGTTATCTTGTCTGAGTCTGTTAGTATGTCGTTTCTTTCCTTTCCATTGTGATGGAGTCTTTAAGTTGGAAAACAAGTTCTTGTAAGAGATTTATATTAGAAATAAAATTTCTATTGTTGTTCAAAATTATTTTAGTCTTATGCGATTGCTCTTGATCATTCACGACTGTTTAACTGCCACGTTCCGAGCAAACGACATGTTCCGCTGCTATCGGTTCGGGGCGTGACATTCACTAAGAAGAAGCCCCAGGTTAAAAGAGATTTCAGGCCAAGAACTAAGAAGAAGCATTTATAACATTGTTTGCGACTCTTGCAGGAAACCAGGACACATTAAGTCTGAGTGTCCAAAAGGAGCTAAGAAAGCTATGCCCAAGTGGAAGAGCAAGAAGAAGCAGGCCATGGTGTGCACTTGGAGTAATGAAGAAGAGGAAGAGACTGAAGACAACTCCTCTGCAAAAGAAAAAGATGATCTCTGCCTAATGGCCAATGGAGAAAATGACAGCGAGGTGAGCTCTCCCTTTGAGCACTTCTCTACTGATGATTGAGAAGAGGCTTACTTCGAATTGATGAATAAGTATGAAGTGTACAGAAAAGAAAATAAAATCTTAAAGAAGAAGGTTGACTCTTGTGGCCAAGATAAAACTCTTAATGAAAAGATGATCTCTCTAGAAACTGAAATTGAGGATATAAAAAAAATGAATGAAAATCCTGAAGAAGGAAGAAAAGAGATAAAAGATTTGGAGGATGAAAATGAAAGACTGAGAGATAAAATTGATGAATTGAAGCTAAAAATATAAAGCTATGTGAAGGACAACAATCTGTGCAATGAAAAATCAGAAGCCTTCAAACAAGTCAATTCACAACTGTTGAATGAAAAACTTCAGAAGGACCTAGTAGATAAACAAACTGCTCTTGAAATTTTTTTTGATGGAAGTGAGAACTTGAACGCCCTGCTAGGAACTAAAATAAACTTCAACAGAGAAGGGCTAGGGTATGAGTCAACCAAGAAGAAAACTTTTGGGTTAAAACCTACCACCTTTGTTTCATCTTCCGAAGCATCAACCTCCAAAATAACACACCACGAAAATGTTGAAAACAAAGGAAAAGAAAAAGTAGAAGAATCAATCAACAAAACTTCTCAACAACCCAAAAAGGTTAACCAACAATCCCAAACAGGTCGACACCTATCCAAGCATCAGCCTGCACATCCCAATAGAAGAAACAATTACAATGTTGGAACAGGTCGGGACAATCCACGGAACAGGTCGACACCCACATGGTCAAACGTCCAACAATACCCCATGGTTGCACCAACAGGTCGACACTTTCAGTATAGGAGGTCGACACATCCCTCATCTAGAAACAGCTATAAATGGTTAGAACGTGGGACAGGTCGAGACTTTACCTTCTGTAGGCCGACACCTTCATGGGTTAGGACCAGTTATGTTCCAAATGGTCATAGGTTCACTCAACCTCAACAACTTAGGCACCATGACACCTCATATTCATCTAGACCAACCAACTGGAACATATGGTCTAACAAACAATCCTTTTCCACCATTCCCAAAACCCATAAAGTCCAAAAGACTAAAGAGAAGAAAAATCAGAACTCCCAGCAAAGCAAAGATGCTAAGAAAGTCTGGATTTCAAAATCTGTGTTATCTTTCTTTACAGAAATGAAGAAATTATTGGGACCCAAATGTCCTTGGGTTCCAAACATTGTCACTTAATTCCTTGTGTAGGAGTGTCTTGCAGCCGTGCACAACCGTTGGTATCTTGACAGTAGCTGCTCAAGACACATGACTGAAGATAGAACCAAATTCTGTCTCCTGGTTGAAAAGGAAGCTGGACATGTCACATTTGGAGGAAACAACAAAGGAAAGATCATCGATACAGGTAAAGTTGGTAAGAACCCCTCCAACTCAATTGATAATGTATTACTTGTTGATGGTCTGGAGTACAATTTGCTGAGCATAAGTCAACTATGTGATAAAGGTCATACTGTAGTCTTTGACTCTAATGAATGTAGGATCTTGCAACCTAATTCAAAAAAAAACCAAGTTTTTTGGTAAAAGTGTCAATAACGTGTACATGATTGACTTAGATGACCCTGCTCACATAAATCTTTATCTTACTGCACCCAAATCTGAATTAGCATGTTTGTGGCATCGCAGACTAGGTCATGTTAGCTACAATACTCTTCATAAATTGGTGAAGCATTCTATTGTCAAAGGTCTGCCTGAAATAAAATTCAAACTGAACTCTAAGATTTGTGATGCATGTGCTCAAGGAAAACAAACTAGAAAGTCTTTTAAAAGCAGAACTGAAAACTCATCATCTAAACCACTTGAACTAATCAATATGGACTTGTTTGGTCCAACCAAAACAGCTAGCTTAAGTGGTAAAAGATATGGTTATGTTTTAGTAGATGACTTTACTAGATTCACTTGGGTATTTTATCTTGCACATAAAAATAATGCCTTTGATGAGTTTCAGGCACTGTATATGAAAGTGAAGCAAGACGATAAGTTTAAGATTTCTAACATAATTTCAGATCATGGTGGTGAATTCAACAATGCTGACTTTAAAAATTTGTGTAGGTCTGAAAGAATCATTCACAAGTTTTCATCACTAAGGACTCCTGAACAAAATAGGATAGTTGAGAGGAAGAACAGAACTCTCATAGAGATGGCACGCACAATGCTTGCTGAAAGGCATCTACCAAGGAGATTTTGGGCAAAAGCGGTAAACACTGTATGTTATATCATCAACTGCTCCATGGTAAGGCCACTCACCAAGATGACTCTATATGAGCTACTAAAAGGTAAAAAGCCATCTCTCTTTCACATGAAAGTTTTTGGGTCAAAGTACTTTGTTCATAACAATGATAAAAGAGTTCTGGACAAGTTTGAGCCCAAGAGCAAAGAAGGGATATTCCTTGGGTACTCCGATAAGTCTAGAGCTTATAGAGTCTATAATCTTAAGACCCTTTGTGTGGAAGAATCTCCTCACACCACCTTTGATGAGATTGATCATGTCAACACTTGTAGGGAAGATGATGATGGGGAATTCCTGAACATAAAAGGAAAAGAGGAACTTCCACATGAGGAGACACAAGCAAATGAAGACCAAGAAGGGCCAAGCAATGATCCGGTCACCGAAGTAGATGAAAATAACACTCAGCCTGATTTAAGAGTGTTAAAAGACCACCCCTTAGAAAACATCTTAGGTAATCTGCATGACCGAACCAAAACTAGGTCTCATTTCAAAATTATGGATGAAATTGAACAACTTGCTCTTGTGTCTCAAACTGAACCCAAAAATATTGTAGAGGCCTTAAAAGATGATAACTGGATAAATTCCATGCATGATGAATTAAACCAGTTTGAAAGAAATAAAGTCTGGCATCTAGTTCCCAAGTCTCAAGAGAAATCAGTCATAGGAACTAAATGCGTTTTCAGAAATAAACTAAGTGAAGATGGAAAGATATTAAGAAACAAATCCAGATTGGTGGCTCAGGAGTATAATCAAGAATTTGGCATAGATTATGAAGAATCTTTTGCTCCTATTGCTAGACTTGAGGCCATTAGAATTTTACTAGTATTTGTATGTTATCATAAAATCAAACTGCAGCAAATGGTTGTTAAGAGTGCTTTTCTAAATGGTCTTATTAAAGAAGAAGTCTATGTAGAGCAACCCCCCGATTTTGAATGCACATATTTCAAATATCATGTTTATAAGTTGGACAGGGCTTTATATGGCTTGAAGCAGGCACCTAGAGCTTGGTATGACAGACTAAGCTCATACCTCACCGAACAAGGGTATTCAAGAGGTAATGTAGACCAGACAATATTCACCATGAAATAAGGTAAGGATATCTTGATAGTTCAGATTTATGTGGATGACATAGTGTTTGGGTCCACTAAACCTCAAATGTGTGAGGAGTTTGCTAAACTCATGATCAATGAATTTGAAATGAGTCTATTGGGTGAGCTTCAATTCTTTCTTGGCTTGTAGATTAATCAAAGCAATGAAGACTGTTTTATCAATCAAGCCAAATATGTGAAGGAGTTGCTGAAAAAGTTTGATCTGACCAACTTCAAACCATTAGGAACTCCAATGGGGACTGCCACTTCACTGGATGTAGATGAACAAGGTATTCTTGTAGATGCAAAGAGGTACAGAGATATGATCGGGTCATTACTCTATCTAACTGCATCTAGATCAGACATTCAGTTTAGTGTTTGCCTTTGTGCTAAATTTCAGTCTAGTTCTAGAGAGTCCCACTTGACTGATGTCAAGCGTATTTTTAGATACCTTGCTGGCACTCAAGAGTTGAGATTACGGTATCCTGCATCCTGTGAACTTTCACTTATTTCATATTCAGATGCAGATTATGCAGGATACAAACTGGACTGCAAGAGCACTAGTGGCTATTACCAATTTCTTAGTGGATGTTTGGTTTCTTGGGCCTCCAAGAAACAGCACTCTGTTGCCCTCTCAACTGTAGAGGCAGAATATGTTACTGTAGGAAGTTGTGGCACCCAAGTACTGTGGATCAAACACCAACTCCAAGACTTTCTAATAGATCTTGGCTGTGTCCCTATTCTGTGTGATAACACCAGTGCTATAAATCTTGCAAAAAATCTAGTCATGCACTCTAGGCCTAAACACATTGAAATTAGGCGTCATTTTATAAGATATAAAGTCCCCAAAAATCACTTTGAGCTCCATTTTGTTGACTCAAAAAATCAGATTGTATATATCTTCACAAAACCTTTAAGCAATGACAGGTTCTCAATATTAAGGAGATAGCTCGGTCTATGCAGACCTCAATCCACTCAAGTTTGAGCTATCTATTCCTCTTTCGGTGCTCAACTTACTTGTCTTTGCTATGATTGGAACAAGCATATCTGTTTTGATTTAGAACTGGTCTAGTGGCTGTATGAACCTTGCTATGAGTGATGATCACACTCAGGGGGAGCTTGTTTGCATTTCTGGTTGTTTTTAGTTGAATATCATCTTATGACTAAATGGTATATCAAATGTCAAGAAGTGGAAAGACAGGTCACGCCTATCAGTAAACTCTCTTCATGCATGGGGACAGGCCTCCGCCAAGTACCATGAGTCAGAAATGCATATTGATAACTGTATAGTTGATTTCTAGTGCATAAGCATGTTTAAAGCTTTCGCAGCCATTAAAGCACTTCTCAATGGCAGCAAAAAGTAAAACCATTCTTGAATGATTATCTGAAAGAAGAAAGTCAGAGGCACTCGTAGTAGAAGCTAGCAGGTGTATCTCAGAAATGAAGATTCACAGAAGCTGGCTGAGCACAGTTTATTGAACAGTCATGTGTCAAGACATGCAGGACAAAATCCCTTGAACAGGTCGACACCCTACCGTTATGTGTCAGGACATGCAGGACAATGTCTATTGAACAGGTTGACACCCTACAGTCTCGTGTCGAGGCATGCAGGTCAAAGCTTGTTGAACAGATCGACACCCTCCGGTCATGTGTCGGAACTGTCTCTCAGCCACTCTTGGGTTTAAAGATCCAATGGAGAGTTTCTCTGATTCCTTCTTCCCACTGCCTCCTTCATTTCCATTTTAAATCCTTTGCCTCTGAACCTTCACTTTTCATCGAGCATTAAGTGAGGGGGAGTTGAGAATGTTTTCATTCGTTTATACAACCCTGGGTAAATTCATCTGTTTTACTCCTGTTAAAGAAATGGTTTCTTGTTTATAATCCTCATTTTCGTTAATCATTGCGTTGAGTTCTACCAAACTTGCACTCATAATAGGATTAAAACTTTCATCAAGTCCTTGAAAATGACCATTGCCTAAGCGTCTGAAAGTTCACTGCAAATAGGCTTCTTGGTTTATGAATTGATTGACATGTATTGTCCTTAAACAATTTACCTTCCTAAAGTCAATTAGAGAATACGCCTCCTAAAAATCATACTGCAATAATTTCAGAGCAATGACCTCTTCTTCAGAGAAATTAGATCCTCCATCAATGAAATGAAGGTTAATCTAGTCATGATGAAGACTATCAACTCTGTTCAGAAGAATTCAGAAAGATAAGATACACTGAGTAACCAGGGACTCTGGCGTCTAAACAACTTGTTTCCTTGAGTCAAAAAGTGAATGCTATATCAGACTATTTTATTAATTAAAAAATAATTTGGGGTTGACTCTACACCTTGCTTCAAAATAAAAAGGTTCTTGTTTACCTTCAATACTTGCTTATCTTATTTTTCCAATCATGCCAAATGAATGTGATGAGTAAGCCAAATGGGCTTGGTTCCATTTTCTTTAACGTTCTCAAATATTTTAATCTTATTATTTATTGCAAAAATGATTTTTTTCTCAAACCTTCATTACTCAAAAATGAGCTTATAAGCTTTAAACCGTTCTAAACTTAACATAGAGATATATTTGCCATTTCTTATCCCAGGGTTATTATTTTTAAAAATCAAAAATCTCAACTTTCTTTATTTAACTCGACGGTGAAAATCTATTTCTTACCTTTCCTCATTTCAACCCTAATTCACTCTCACACTCGCTCTCCGGCGACCCTACACACCCTCACCGTGCAGGTCGACGCCCCGTTCCGTCCTCCTTCGCCTGTGCAACCATCTCCTCAGCTACCTCCTGCTGCCCTCCATATCCTCTCCTCCTTTCCTTCTACCCTCTCCATGGCTCCTCTGATCACCCGCGGCAAGAAGAAAGACGCGGCTTCATCCAAGAAGGCCGCTGCCTCGAAAGCACACACAGAAGGGCGCTCCAAGACTATTGAAGACC
Source organism: Amorphophallus konjac (assembly GCA_022559845.1). Classification (NCBI taxonomy): domain Eukaryota; kingdom Viridiplantae; phylum Streptophyta; class Magnoliopsida; order Alismatales; family Araceae; genus Amorphophallus; species Amorphophallus konjac. The sequence continues at coordinate 116,862,590 of CM040127.1, read as the reverse complement.
GCCCAGCTGCTAAACCAGCCAGGAGAAGAGTTGCCGAGGCCCGAGGTTCGAATAGTGACAAGGGCACACCGCAACAACCAAAGGCTAAGCAGCCACGACTGTCCGCAAAGGAAAAAGGGATGGCCAAGGCTCAGTCAGTCCCTCTGCAGGCCAGGACTGCTCCCTCCGTCAGGGAAAAAGAAAGTGATCCCACCAGGATCCTCTTCCCTAGGTATGTGGATTTTGGTGACCATGAGATGCTTGAGTATTTTCCTGAACTACTGCCGTTATTTGAATTCCAAGGATGGCGACGATTTCTATCCGATTCCAAGGTATACTACCCATTTTTAGTTCAGCAGTTCTATAAGAACCTATTTTTTGACGAGAACAAGAAAGTCCTTCGGACTGAGGTAAAGGGGGTCTCTTCAAGCTTACAACAAAGCTTCTTCAAAGAGCCTTACACATACCCTGGGATGGGGAAATCGAATCTGAGGTTGAGATTGACATGTCTGCAGCATACACCATTCTGACAGGAAAGCCTCGAAACCCTCAGGATGCAACCCAACTTCTTGTCAAATCCTTTGACACCAATCGGTTTCCCCCCTTACAACGTCTACTGCATCACATTTTCACTACCATGATTACCCCACAAGAGGGTGGCAGAAGTATACTTACTGAGACCCAAAGATTCCTCTTTTACTGCTTGTTTAACAATTACCACGTTTGTCTTCTAGAGATCATGCTCCAGATTATGGACAGTTGCACTTGTAACCGGCGTAGCCTTCCCTATGCCTCACAGCTTACTGCTATCTTTCAGAAGGTTGGCATCCCTCTTGATAATGAAAAGTCCATACCTATCCCCACGAGCAATGTCTACAGCATGAGGTTCATAGAAAATTATATGCACTTCAAGAAAGAAGGTGACAAAATGGTAAGGAAGCTACCTGGCCATATACCTGACCCGCCAGTACAATCAGCTCCACAGTAATAGCCAACAAAGGATCAGCCTGTCCAGCCAGCTTCAGATGCACAATTAGACCAGCATGAAGAAATGTTCCATACAGACACTCACTTTGAGGAGGCCCAACAGCAGCAGCAGCATGAAGCTCACATGGACCAGCCTGGGATAGTGACAGCTTTTGGCATCCAACCTCCACTATCTCCAGACAATGAGCCTCAAGTGTTTAGTGCAAGGGATGCACCTCCTGAATTTCATACTGAGGCCTGTACCTCACGAGGTCCTGCTTTTGGTGCCACTGGTAGTCTAATGGACATTCACCCTGCGCTTATCCAATTTCTCATTGCCTAGTTTGGGAGCATGAACTCCTCCTTTCGACAACTCAGTCTGCAAGTGGACATAATTGAAGCCAGACAACTCCACTTTGAGCAAGTCCAAACTAGCAGATGGGCAAAATTTGTGCACGACAAACACAAGTCAGATGCAAGGTTGTACAACTTCATGAACTCAATCATCAATGTCTGTGAAAGAGATGGAATATCTGATGGGGACATCAGAGAAAGACCACTTACTTTTTATTTTGTATTTGAGTCCTTTTATTTACATTTATATGCTTGGGAAAAAATGTACGCAATTGTAAGGCTTTATAAGCCAATTTGTCATTCCTTAGGATTGTTTGGGTTTTTGTGTAAAAGTCTAGTAGGACTAGCAAGGGCCCCCCATCTCTTCCCCCATTGGTCCACCTAAGCCTTAGGGTCCCATGTGGGACTGGTCAAAGGTCCAAGGTGGACTTCTAGATGCTTGACCATTCAAGGCGACAAGGTGGAAGAAAATTCAAAATTGGACCAAGCAAAGTCCAAGATGCTTCTCCCTTATAATATAGTTTATACCATGTTTTATTTTTTATTTAATTTAGTCATTTGACCACATGGGGAAGAAAATTCCCTCTCTCCCACAAAATTTCCATCCCCTCACCCCTTGCCATTCTCTATATAAGCCTATGTATAGTGTCATTAGAGATATTAAGAAAAAATTAAGCATTTTTACCAAGAGCAAGCCCAAGGGCACCCCTTATGCCTCTCCTCCCCTCTTGTAGATGGATTTCTGCCATTCTAGGGTGTGAAGCCCTCCTCTTGGTGTGACTCCAAGATCTCCACCTCCGCTGGATGCGACTTCCGGCCACCGCCTTCCGTTCGTGCCGCCACCGCCGCTACGTCAGAGTTCTGTCTAAATCAGGACAGAACCTCATCTCTAAAAGTTTATCTTTTTTTATTGTATGTTTGAGCCTTAATTTGGAGAGTTTGTTCCCCTTGTCTCCCCTAATCTCCAGTTCAAATTTCGTGCCATTTGGCCTTAGTTTGATATTTTTCTCATATTTTTGTTTGTCCTCTCAGTAATCTGCCCTTTTGCAGATCTGCGAGACAGTGTCACCTATTTGTATTTTTCCCACCCCCTTAGAAATTTTCAGAAAATCTAAAACAATTACTCAATGTTCCTCACGTTTCTCCCTACCTCCCATAATTTTGTTAGCCCCTGGAAAAATCATTTACACCCCGTTTAAAGGTCAGTCTCAGGAAAAACACAGTCTATCCTGTGTGTCTGTCAGTCCGGGTCAGAAAACAAAACAGTGTTACAGTCATTCTCATCTTCAATCCATTCGGTGGATGGAGCTGTGAAAAATATATGTTATATTTCTGTGAGTGCTCATTCCAAAAGTACCAGCCACGCCTCGATCGGCCTCCGGATCTGAGCACCATAATTCTTGCCGCCGAGACGCGCAATTCTGTTCCCTTTGTAGATCAAAAAAATCAGTCCGAGAATAATTCGTGCAAAAATACCAAAAATCAACTTCTGGAACCGCCACTTCAGGGAGTTGATCAGGGACATCCCGCCATCATCCCAGCCAAGTGGCGCCTTCAGAAGACCTCAGGAGGGTGACGTTCCTTTGGAATCCGCACCTTCCTATCCAGCCAGTCAGAACCGAGTCGGCGCAATACCGAGTCGGCGCAGGACCGAGTCAGACCAGCAGGCCGAGTTCGCCCCGAACGCACTTCTAGATTGCTGCCTGTCAACCCAGGGTCGGTCCTCCCGGGCTCCACTTATAGCCCTTTACCTCTCTGCGTGGAGTGGGCAATAAAATTCACGGTTGTAATTAAGTTTTTACCGTTGTTACCGGGAGTTACCGTACTTGGCCGGGAACGTCTTCCCCACGCTCGGAGCGTGGAGGTACACTCACCCCCACTCTTTATCGCATTTTGCTTAGTTCGTATTCATTCGTATATGCCACTGCGAGTGTAGGTTCCTAGCTTGCTATACTTTTATTCACCGCTGCGAGAGAGTGAGTGTAACCCGTCCCGTGTCTCGATCCGAGTTCACGCGGAAAGACCGATACTTGAGACTCACTACCGATTTCTCAACCGCACACGGTCCAACGTTTCCCTTGCATAGGGACGATCGTGAGCTAGAGTCCCAGATCGCGCGTCCGTCCCGCATAAAGCTTGGAACGTTTCCGTCGCATAGGGACGATGTAGTGTACAGAAAATTGGATATGGTTGGTACTGAAATCATGGAACTCATTCGTCTGCATAAAGCTCAACTCCAACCAGCTTTGCAGGACATAGGTGATGAATGGTGCCCTCCTCCTCAAACAGAAGCCACATCTTCCCGTTTACCACCACAAGGCTCCCAACAGAGGGCTGAGACAGAATACATCTATGAGATGATTCACACTTGGGTCAAAGATATCAATGAAAATATCAAAACTTTACACAGGTTTGTCCGACAAAGGGATGAGCAGCTCACTTGGAGGGTTGATTCTCTAGCAGCAGCTATCTTACACCTGCAACATGAATTTCAAGAGGCACAGATCCTTCACTTTGCCAGCTCTAGCACCATGCCTCCACCACAGCAGCCTCCTCCTTCACCCCCTTCTTGCTGATGACAAAGGGGGAGAAGTACTGAAGACCTTCTGAGAAGACAAGCATCATCTAGCATCTAGCATGTAGATAGCTTTTTCATCTAGATTTTAGCTTTTGCATTTAGATAGTGCAATGTAAATGCTTGAACACACATTTTTGCTTGATCTATACAAAACTATGGTTGATCAATGAAACAAGTTTTTTGTTGAAAAATGCTAACGTTCAGTTGGTGTGTTGAATGGATGAATCTCACTTGTTTGATGGCACCTCAAACCAATATGTTGTAATGCTATATGAATGCTTGGATTTAATGATTCATGGTTGTCATCATCAAAAATGGGGAGAATGTTGTGTCCCCTAGTTTTGATGATAACAAATCATAAATCATTAGTAGACATTTGAGGAATATCTAACATGTTTTGGTTTAATGAATAGACTAAACAAGTACAGGAGAATTTCTCTAAAGTGATGTGTCGACACCGCCTGATGATGTCCCGACACATCTAGAAGAGATCGTGTTGAAATACTAACGGTTGAGCTCCGGCATAAAAGCATGTGTCGACACATCTGACCAATGTCTCGACACCTCCAGAAGAAATCAAGTTGAAGCCGTTGCTGTCTGGCCTCTGGATTGACCGATGTCTCGACACACTGAGTGAAAAGTGTCGACACATCGGTTTCACAAAGCAAGCCTCACTTCTCTATGGCAGACTTGTCTCGACACCTTCGTGTGACAACTTTGCACATGACATATATGTCTCGACACCGTTTGGTGATGTCTCGGCACATCAGCCATGGGTCTTCATGATATTCAATGGATGTCTCGACACACTGTGTGTAAAGTGTCGACACATTAGTGTTCAACGAGAACGGTTCTGAAACCGATTGAAGCTGTCTTCAAGATATTCAATGGGATGTCTCGACACACTGTGTGGAAAGTGTCGACCCATTCGCATTCAACCAGAACAGATTTGAAACCGACAGAAGCTGTCTTCAAGATCCGGAACTTATCCCAGAGGATCCGTTCACTCTGGAAAAAGTCGTCAAAGAGGCTACTTTGTCAGAGGATGATGGTCTGGCAGAGAAATCCCCTGAAAGGACTGTACCGTTGCTGATATGGTCTCCTACCTTCCCACATATCTGCAGACTTGATAGAAAAAGGGTCAACTATGCATATGGAAGCCAATCAAATAATGTGGATGTGACATTCTGGGTTTAGCTTGAAAAAGGGGGCAACGTTGGTGTCGCCAGCAGTCACCAATATATCAGGAGATGAGCTCCAGTTCGACAGGCAAGCAAGGGAGGAAAAGAAGAGCAGAAGACTTGCTGACGAAGCCATCTCCTTCCTGGTGCTGCTGGAGGGAATGCAACAAAGAAGACGATCCACTTCCTCATTGAAAGAGGTCTCTCAGCAAAGCAGAAAGGATTTGTGAAGCTCCATCAATTTCCCTTGAAGAGCTGGAAGCAAGTTCATCCTTCCTTCGTAAGGTTGTGGTGACAAACCAAGAAGAAGAAGAAGAGAGCAAAGGAGTCTTTAAGCTCTTTCCCAGACAGGAGATTTCCTACTCATAGTGCTTCATTACGATACTCTGTCTGGCTGTTTCCTTTTCAGTTTATTTTTTCCTTAAAAACACACTCTCTCTTATTTGTTCCCTACATGCATGTAGGAAGACAGATAGTGTGACCACCGATCTGTAGGTTTTGGGTTGTGATCTCTCAAGCTGTTTGGCAGCGGAGTTGTGAGAGTGTATCTCTCTGTTAGAAGCTGTGAATCAGCGGTTATTGCTTTGGCACCAGTGAAGCCTCACAGTGTTGTGTGAGGGGTGGACGTAGGTCTCTGGATTGAGACTGAACCACCTTAAAGATTGTGTCTTATGGTTTGCTTTCCTTTATGTTTTAACGGTAGAAGTTTGGTAGGACCGTTCATGGATATCATATATGTGTTCAGCTTCTTAGCTATTAATTAATCCCTGTCGTATTAACATTTGTGTTAGATCTATTTTTTTATTTCCGCAAAGTGTGACAAAAAGGGGCTGATGTATTCACCCCTCCCCTCTAGATCTGCATATCACCACTCAACACAAGGGTGGGAGCTGAGCATAAAGAAAGATGAATGAAAGGACGAAGAAGGAGAAGTGGACCCCTGAGTGCACAGCTGACGGCCCCTGAACTGGCGCCGTCACCTCTTCTTGGCAGAAACTTGCTTGTATTGGACCCGCCTGGCGCGGACTTGGACCTTTGGGCTTCTCAACTTGAAATATGTTCTCAAAGTACCGGCCCATCTAGCAAATGGCCTGGCGCGAATATGAACATGCATCCTCCTTAGGGCGGTTGCCTTTAGACACCCGGTACTAATCATATGCGAACATTCTTGAACAGTTGACCCCTCAAATGAATGAATATCAGAAAACCACGGAGTTTTATCACTTGGCACTAGCAGCATGAGATTCGGCATTTCCACTAGGCAATCGAGCATGAAGTACAACTCCCTTACTAGAAGAGCGGTATGAAGCTGAGGGAGTGTAATGTGCAGCGTTGACGTGGCCGACTCACCAATAAACCAAGGAAATTTGTATAACAAGTGCAGAATATCCTTAGAAAATCTTGAGAACATGGCCAATTGCCCCTTGAACATAGAGTGAATAATCCGCTTGGCATTCCTATGAGTTAGCACAATTCAGGTGGAGAACCTCTCTTGGCCAATTATCTGAACAGTAAGGGAGCAAGGAGAAATAATAGCATCAACGATGAATTCTTCGGCGAGCAATGAGCCTGCCCCCGATCTCGCTTGAGAAGAAACTGGCACCAAGGTAAGAGAATTTTTCTTGGCAACCGTCATTGGAAGTTGAGGCTCATCATCCCCGAAATGGCCAGGGACCAGGACACTGATTGGCATCTGGCAGATAAAATCTTGAATCTTGAAATGCCCAACCGGCACAAAATCATCCTGACTCGACTCATCGTCTCCCTGTGGACTGGACCCGAGGGGCACCATGGGTAACGCACACCCGCTCCGTGGGGTGGAAGTTGGTGGAGGAATGGGGATAGGAATAGGTTTGGAAGATGCGGAGGTTTCAATGGGGATGGTGTGTTTAGGTGGAGGCAAAGGGAAGGGTGGAGGTATGGCTTGCTCGGGCGAGGGCGGCAAAGGCAAAGCTTGCTCAGGCTCGGGCAAAGGTGATGGCAGAGATGATGGAGGTAATGGAGAGGGAGGTGAGGATGGCGGTGGAGGTAATGGAGATGGTGATGAAGGGGATGAAGGGGAAGAAGAGGAGGGTCGTGGTGCCCACCGTCGACGTATCGACACAACACGTCGGGCGACGTTGGGGGTAGAAGTAATGGTAACGGGAATGGAGGAGGAAGGGATGGCACTAGCCTGAGCGGAGGCTTGGGTTTGTGGAGGTGATGGAGACGGCGTAGGAGATGGTGATGGCGAAGGTAATGGGGTAGGCGAGGTAGTAGGTGATGGAGCGGGTGCAACGCTAGATGAAGAATCACAGGGGTGCCCTTGGTCTTGAAATGGAGACGGCTGCCTGGGCGGCGCTTACTGCTGCTGTTGGCTGCGAAGATGTGAAATGACCTTGAGAATCGCGGCCCAATCAATCCTTTTCTTATCTTCTAGGTCATAAACAAACTCTTGGAACTCAGGGCAATCCTCAACCAAATGCCCCTGCTGGCGATGATAATCACAAAACTGAAACATATTCCCCACCGTAGGTCGGCTAGGCACAACCAGAGGAAGTTGTAACGCGCGGGTGGCCATCAAAGCCCAAAAAATATCTGTAAAACCCTCCGGCAACGGAGGATGAGGAGCCTGCTTCAGGCAAGGTGGATGCCGAGGGATATGGGATGAAGGTGGGGAAAGTTGCGGAGACGGAAGCGGAGGTTGCATAGGTAATGGTGCGTGGTGACTAGTGGAGAGACTAGGCGGAGACAAATGTGGAGCGGGATGAGGGGGTATATAGATGACATCCACCTGCTCGGGGTGTGGTGTTTCCTTGACTGGAGGGGAAGACGCGGGCGGATATGCAGGAGCGGAAGGCTGACTCATGGAGGGTTGATGTAACGGGCTGATGGAGGGCTGATATGTGAGAGATTGGTATGTGGAGGGTGAGGTGTAAGTGGACGGTTGACTCATGGAGGGTGAAGGTTGACATGTGGAGGTAGATGTGGTGTAGGGCCGACTTATGGTGGGCTGACTCATGGGAGCGCAGGGTTGGCTTGTGGAGGGTGAGGTGTAAGTGGATGGGGAAGGTGGAGAAGACTCAGGATCAAGGGAACATTGGATTTGTTGGCGAATGAAGCGGGCTCTACTATAGAGTTGCTGCAAAGAGGTAATGTCAATGAGGGCTAAGATAAACCGATATTCGGGTGTTGCATTTGAACTAAGCATCTTGATTTGCTCTCCCTCCGGAATGTGCCCCGGGACTTGCTGTAGCGACCTAAGATCCGGATACTGGGAAAGGAACCCGATACCATTCGAATCCTGGCCCGCCGCCCACGAGCCGAGGCTCGGAAGGGCTAAAAAGGAGTATGGAGGTACAAAGAAATAGGAAACAAAGCAGGATAATTCAACAATTAACATAAATAAATAAACAACTACAACAGAGTCTAGTCCAATAGAAAGTACAGTCTAAGGTAGGAAACGTACCAAATGCCGAGGGGACACTCGGCCCGATGAGCTGGCAACTAAGAACCTGCACGCAACGCCCTCGAACCCAAAGGAAGAACTGCCGCACCTGAGACGTAGGGGTGAGCCTCCTGTCATTGGCTCAGTAAGGGTCCCACGGAACCCCAACCGTAAACAGCAGTAGCACGGAAAGCAGTAATAGCAAGAACAACAGTAACAACAGGAACAGTAAACACGGTAGCTGGTGAAGCCTCGGCTCTATAGGTACTCCTACTATACCGGAAAACACGTCCCGATCTCCCAGTCGGGAGACCACCAGACTACGAACCATCCTAGCTACGTTACGGGGGAAAACGACCACACCGTCGGGAACTCAACGTTGTCTAGGGGAAAGCCCTCGGTGACGCTCACCGGAACCCCTAGGCCTCGGCATCGGGAAAACACCCAGAACTCCACGCAAAACCACGTCTCGCAGACGTGAAACAGAACTCGACTCGCGAGAAACCCACGTCACGTGACGGGAGCACTGCCCACTAGAAGTAAGGTCGGATGCATCCACTGACAACTTAGTCTACAGCCTCAGGTGTCCCGCTACCATGGCCCAGGCGGAAGGTAAGACACCGCACTGGTAACCAGGAACACAAAATAGGGACTAGCTGGGGTCGCGCTCGTCAGCACGAGTCCGTTGCCCCCAACCAAGTCTGCACACATAGACCATGCGCCCTAGCTTAGATCCTCTAGCTGGTTCTTCCCCCGAAGCCCGGACTCGGCTGCACTTGGGGGCCCTATGGTAACCAGCCTAAAAACCGTCTCTCTCGGGTCACGCTCTCCACCACTCCCAAGTGGGTTCGCACACACATGCGCAGGAAAGCTACGTCTAGTGGCAGGTCACTCAACGTGAACACGGAAAGCCACACATGCATCCATCGCGAGTAACACGGAGTAACAGGTAGCCCGAGGCGACCAGACTCTAGACAGCCCACTAGACCTACTAAACCAACGGTCCTTGAGTCACGCGACTCGGGTCAAGACTGTCGTACGCGATAGCACGACGCCGTCAATTTGGCCTAATCCCTAGGTCTGAAACCACGATGACACGACTCCCAAGGTAGCTCATGAGCCACCGAGGTAATTCCCTATCCAAGGGAGGAGCGGGAAACCTCCAGCCTTATGCTGGGCAATTGGACTCACAATCCAGGGCCATCCACATGGCCCACACGGAAAACACTTCCCAGAAAGCCAATGACGTGCGAAAATAGCCCTCCACACTCACGCCGGCTCACGGCGACTCGTTCTAGAGAGAACACGAAAGCCCAGAACATGTGGGGTCACTAGGTCCCACCAAACCCATCGACACGCTAATCAAGGTAATGTGGTACCTCCAGACACCCAAAAGTACTAACACGGGACCCACGGGGTGTCCGAAACATCCATGAGGCCGAAGGTCAACCATTGGGTCACAATCAGGTCAACCGAAGACCAACACAACGCGAACTGGAACACAACTAGCACAGAAACCAAGTGGCGGTCCTCCCTGGACCGTCACAGAGCCTGGCAGACTAGCTTGGACCGCAAGGCCTGGCCTAGCGGTCCAGCCAGGACCGCATGGCCCCAAACGCCACCAAAACCCAGGCGGTCAACCCCAGACCTCCAAGAAGGGTGGCGGTCCATTGCCTGACTGCTAGGGGTTGCCTAGCGGTCAGTCGCACGGCCGCTACCCCACCTGACCTCGAACGACTCCAAAACAGAAAATGGTCTTGCCCTGACCGCTACAACGCACCTGGCGGTCTACATCAGACCGCTAAGCCCCTCAGGCGATCTATCGCAAGACCCTAAAACCAACCGACATAGGGGGAACCTTGGCTGTCTCCAGAGGATCGCTAGGTAGCCTAGCGGTCTCTAGAAGGACCGCTAAGGCGTCCCGAGCGCTAAAATGGCGAACTCTGCAAAAAAAATCCATTCCACGCTCCGTTCACACCCATGTGAAGGGGAAAACAAGGGGAAACTAGTCCCCAACCTCTCTAGCACCAAGAGGACCCATTTAAACCCCAAAATTGCGATCAAAACACTAGATCGGGCTCACACCCCAAAATCACACGTTTTCACCCGACGGAGTAATAAACCCGCTCGGTTAACTACGACTTACAAAACTCATGGAAAATGAAGTACACGAGCTGGGGGTCCATCTCCCTACCTCCACCGAAGATTTCACACGCCGTGGATGCCAATCCGCAAAGATAACACCGTTAAAGCTCTGTCGGCTCGTGATCCGAGGAATCACCTCCACCATCGCGATCCTCGCCGCTCCACGCCCCACGATCCTCGCCGCCTTCCCCCCGTCCACCTCCGTCGGCCGCCGGAGAAGAGAGGGAGAGAGGAGAGAGCATGAGAAGAGAGAGGGATGGAAGAAAGAAATGAGAGATGGGGAGAGAGAAAAGGAGGTTAATATATATAGAAAAACCCAAAAATTGTAGAAATTCAAAAAAAATACTAAAAATTACCTCCACGATTCTCAGGAAGAGCACAACGCGTTAGTCACATCCCGGAGTCAGAGAACGTAATGGTTCACCCTGCACAAAGTTCCGAAGGCATATAAGGGAAAAACACGTGTAAAGCAAAAAACACACCTCGAGACCCACGAAAATGATCCAAAAAAAATATCCAAAAAAATCCTGGGCATTACAACCCTCCCCCCTTAGAAGAATTTCATCGTTGAAATTCAGGACATGGACCAAGCCACAAGGGGAGAACGCCAAAATCAACTAACGCCGCCGTTAGAGCCCCAACCAAACCTCGATATTCGCAGAAACCACGATCTTGAGGGACGCGGCCAGAAAATGATCACGGACAACGCCTCGCTCACAATCCAAGGCACATCGATCATCAGAGCGGGCATATGCCAAAGAGTACAAGTCTGGCGGCACCTCAGCCAACACAAAAACCAACCACCAGTCAATGCCCATGCTCGGCGGACCAACCAAACGCCAGCACCACAACCAGCTGACCGATCTCACGCCCTGCACCATGGACAACCAACAATGAGCTTCCACCAGCTCACACCCGGCAAGCCGTACGCCCTCAGCAACACGGCCAACTCTGCCAGATGACAAACTTCTCACAAATCCCAGATCCAATCTAGGAAAAGGTACACCTCACGATCGGCCACCCAAGGCTTCGCTTGCACACGGCTCTCGCCATTCTCAACTCGCCACAACCAGCATCTTCTGTCTGTGAAAGACCAACCACCGGTCACCAGACACTCACCAATGGGAAACCCTTGACTCGCTCAGCAGGCACAATCCAACTCACAATAGGCAATCCCTTGATTTTCGCACAGACCAACACCACATCTCAACCAAAACCTCACTCGGACACCATATCCGATCTAGAACTTCACGCCAACTCTACCCTCTCAGGGGAGCATGGCGGAACCAAATGACATAATCTCTCCTCGATCCTCACGTCACTCGACTCAGACTTACAGGGGAATCCTCCCATGCTGGTCACCAGACCAAGGATCACTGTACCAACGTCAACGTCTCTTCAGAGATCTCCATACCCAGCATTATCCACCGTCATGTCTCATCAATCCTATCTCATCTCAATTACTCCAAGTGGACGCCTGCCAATCAAGGTTCCACTCTTACCACAGAGCCACGGGACACAACCTGAACAATTCACGGCACATAACTCCAAAATAGGAAAGCGCCACCTGCCGTCACAGCATCCTGGTCGACGACGCCATGACCAAAGCACATGAATGCCCAAACAATACGCATCTCACCATGGTTGACCACTCGGTTATCTTGACCAGTCGCTCGCAGCCACCAACTAGGACCCATAATCTCTCAGAGATCACTCCTCTAAAAACACAACCTCATTCGCGGACACAGCTTCCAACACACGAATAGGGTACTCATGCGGCGCACTCGCCAACAGATTTGCCCAACTCTCCATCTTGCCAGTGCCACGAACCACAATGCCTCGAGCAACGGCACGGCAACAACACATCTCACACCGAGGAACCAATCCTCCAATGCCAAACACATCCTTAGGAATCCACCCGTAGCATCCAACGCTACGATCCTTGCACTCTGATCCACACGCACAACCACCACAATGACAACTCGGGATCCTCCATCCCAACAATCCTCTGCAACTCCGCAGGCTCCGATCTGACACACATCGGGAACCACAACACCAACCACAAATCCTCATGAACACCGCCCCAACCGGCACTCGTCCTTCCAGAATAATGCCAACACCTTTACACACCAGGGAAATGGGCACGACTTCTCACAGGCAACCACCTTGCCAAAACAGAGGACGCGTCTTGCACAGACTTCATGGCACACGAAGGCCAACCAATCCGGACACACGATGCAAGACGATGAACCCTACCCAAACGTGATTCTCTCTGACCAAAGGAGAACCCAATCACACCTCCAACCAACGGAAGGAAAACTCCACGCTTGACCTAACCTCAAACCTTGCACATGCTGGGAACAACACCTTCCAGCAATAGGAAAACCATTACCTCACGTCAGGTCAGCTCCTCCGACACACTCGCCAAGTGCCTCGTCGGATCGCACTCGTAGCATCTCTCGATGCACCACCGTTACAATTCCTCGAACTACGCACGCCACGCCAAGACCCGCAACACAAGCCATAATCGGCAACCACCAACGCTCATCCACGAGTCCCAAACTCACCGTAGAACCTTCACATCTCAAGCCAAACCAAGGGCGAACACAGCCCAATCACACACAAGAGCGCATGAGCAAGAACTTGCTGGGACGCCTCCACCCAATCCTGCCTTGAAATCCGCAAGAAGAATCAAGAATGACACGTCATTTCTGACGCCACAGAGCATGACAAGGACATCAGGCTCAATAAATCAGCAGTTCACCAAGAAGAACCTCCGCTCACCTGAGCACACCTCTCGACCAGAGCACCCACTTCGACACCTCAAACCACTATCTCAACGCCTCAGGGGCTGGATGAACCTTGATCTGGAGTGGCCAACACCAATAACAGCTCCCTCAAAGCACACTCACGGCCACTTAATCACGAGCAATCCTCACCACCCACCTGACCTTACATCAAATCTCTCGAACGTAGCACCACAGCAACGCACCTGTCGAAAATCTCTGCCCAACACAGCACCACCGGGACACCATCAAAGGGAGAAAGCTCTCGACCTCGATCCTCAGACCCCACGACGGCACGAAAGCCATGAACAACAAGCACCTTCACAGCGCTGTGGACGCTGATTTTATTATCCTCTTATTTAAATCTTATCTGTTTATTATTTATTTAGTTGGCTTATTAGGCGTGCCAGTCACCGGGGTGACAATTTCATTGTGCGCTCGATCTGACTTGATCAGTCGATTGTGAAGTCTGAGTCGGGACCAGAAGTCCGCCATACCATAAAGGCTATGACGTTAATTACGCCCTTCCTAAGAAGGACAACCCTTGATTAAACGCTAAAGGTAGGAGGCCTCGAGAGGCAAACATATATTCATGTGCGGAAAAGGAACGTCATACCGAAGTCAGAAAGGGGGGCAGGATAATAACACCAATCGTAGAAACAGATGATATCGTTAAGTCAGCGGTTCAAAGCCTGAGCTTAGGGGGGAAGGAGGATCTCAGTCACAGGTAGACTGAGCCGCGATCGTGATGGGGTTTAAAACATTGATCAGTATTTCGACAGCATTTCCCCTTAATCTGGATTATGCCCAGGGGGAAATAGGCTATCATCCACGGAGTGCCGGGATGAAAGCCAAGAGAAAGAGAGAGGCCAGACCTCCCTACTCATATGTGTATATACATGCCATGGGGCAATGTTTGATATTCCCCATAGAAGCCGGCCGTGACTGGTTCGCTCATTCCCACATTGCCGTTTCGACAGCAGTTGACAGCAGCATCATATTTCTTTCTTTGCCATCTCCTGCCCCCAGCCCTGGGACGGGTGACAGTAAGGTCTTCCTTCCTCTTATCCCTTCTGCCCCTCATCATGGGGCGAGCAGCAGTCAAATTTCTTTCTTCATCATTTCTCTCATCTCTTCTGCCCCAGGCTTTGGGGCGAGCAGCAACAGCATTTCTTGTCTCTTTTCCCTCTCTTCTTCGGCTTTCTGCCCTGAAGCGGGCAACAGCATCTTCAGCAGCCTTCTCCTCATCTCGAGCTGGAACCCAGCTCTGAATCCTCTTCGGTCGCCAGACCTGTTTGTATTTTGCTGGCTTGGGCGCCAGCGGCTTCCTCTCATCAGCCTCCCAATTGGCCTGCCTGGCGGCCAGAGTCTGGAATCTGTTGGTAGTGGGCACCATCGGGATGATCACGTCCGGCCTGACCTCCCTTGGGCAACCATTCATGTTTGCCCGGACACCTCCAATCATCATGGTCTTTCCGGAGTTGGAAAGACGACGGTCAATAGCATCATACCGGCTCCTTCGGTTGGCTCTTCTCCCCTTCTAAGCAGCAGCAGGGACCATGCCCCTTTTTTGGACATGATGGACGTAGCAGGCGACGGCCGTGGGGACCGTTTTCTCTGGTAAGATATTCTTCTGGTCAGTGATCTTCACCGGGGCACTTGCAGCAGTGCCTTGCTCATCGTCATCGACCTGTAGAAGGTCAGTGAAGACGACGCCCAAGCAGTTGGGCAGCCCAACGGCAGGCGGCATCGATCCGAATGCGAGAGGTACCGCCAGGTAGCCTTCTCGCACATGCATGTCAATCGGCTGCTGGTCTAAGCAAACGGACATGATTCCGGCTATCATTGTAGATTCTTGAAAATAAGGAAAGTACACAGAATCAAAATTTTGAGGGGGGCCCGCTGGGCCTCCTACTTTAGCGTAAAGATGAAGGGAGACTCGGTCCCACCGGGCGTGCCAGACTTGTGGACGCGGATTTTATTATCCTCTTATTTAAATCTTATCTGTTTATTATTTATTTAGTTGGCTTATTAGGCGTGCCAGTCACCGGGGTGATAATTTCATTGTGCGCTCGATCTGACTTGATCAGTCGATTGTGAAGTCCGAGTCAGGACCAGAAGTCCGCCATACCATAAAGGCTATGACGTTAATTACGCCCTTCCTAAGAAGGACAACCCTTGATTAAACGCTAAAGGTAGGAGGCCTCGAGAGGCAAACATATATTCATGTGCGGAAAAGGAACGTCATACCGAAGTCAGAAAGGCGGGCAAGATAATAACACCAATCGTAGAAACAGATGATATCGTTAAGTCAGCGGTTCAAAGCCTGAGCTTAGGGGGGAAGGAGGATCTCAGTCACAGGTAGACTGAGCCGCGATCGTGATGGGGTTTAAAACATTGATCAGTATTTCGACAGCATTTCCCCTTAATCTGGATTATGCCTAGGGGGAAATAGGCTATCATCCACGGAGTGCCGGGATGAAAGCCAAGAGAAAGAGAGAGGCCAGACCTCCCTACTCATATGTGTATATACATGCCATGGGGCAATGTTTGATATTCCCCATAGAAGCCGGCGGAACTCATGCAATGGCAGAGCCCTCCCGAGCCAAAGGGGTTGCTTATCAATGCAGTTCAAGTGTACATAGGTTCCCAGCGTGAAGGCAAAATGGCCAAGGCTCTCGGCGCAGGAAGGAGGGTTCCCGGCGCGCTAAGGGATGGGGTTCTCGGCGCACCCGAGAGATAGGGTTCTCGGCTTGGCAAAATGGGTAAGGGGGGGGGGGGGTTCCCGGCGCGCCATGGGATGGGGTTCTCGGCGCAAGAAATCATGCGCCGAGAGCTGCTCATGTCTTTTACTATTCGTGGCGCCGGGAGCCAAGATGATGCCGAGATGGTCTCCAAGGGTTTACGGAACCCTGCTTTTGGGTTTCTCGACTATCCAGGCCATGGTGAATGGGTTCTTTTGGGGTCAAAGTGGATCAGTGCATCAAATCTGAACTGGATTAGATTTGGGCTTTACAGGAGCATCAGGATAGAAGAGGAATTTAGGAAGACTAGGGTCGAGGGAAACTCTGTCACCATTATCATGCAGAGCCCGGGAGGCAACCTGATGTCGACTCTCATCTTCCTGAGAGAATTTTGGCAGCACCTCCCCTGGACCGAGCGTTTGCCAGAGAATGGTATAGGCTGACATCCACGGAGTGCCGGGATGAAAGCCGAAAAATGAGCGAGCACTAAGGCTCGAAGAGACTGTCCATGTCTCTGGCATCGGTCACTATCCCCCTTATCGGAGACTGACGAAACTCATGTAGAGACAGGGCTCGTCAGACCCACGGGGTGGCATGTGAATCTTGTTAGGAACCTCAGAATATAGGGGAGGTCAATCCCCAATTAATTTACCCCCTGGGGTACATATGACGACTCACGAACGCCCCAGAATAAATGGACGAAGAGGCCAGAGGAGTAGACAAAGGAGAGGCTCTCAGCAGGGTTTTCATTAGCAAGAAGATGGCTCTCGGCGTGGACTTCTTGACCAATCAAGGAGGTCTCGGCGGGGGTTTGGCCAACAGAGAGAAGCTCTCGGCGCGGCTTGATGAAAAGGGGGGAGGCTCTCGGCATGGAGCTTCTCGGCGCGCTCCTCATCGCGCCGGGAAGCTGGCGTCGAGAGGCCAAAGGCAAGGGGGGTTCACGTGGAAATGGCCTGGAGGGACTTTTGTCGGCTTGCTGATGAAAGAGGTCTCTCGACAGCGTAGTTCTCGGCGGGGAATTTTGCACGCCGAGAGGATGGAAGTGCTACAGGGTTTCATGGTTTGCAGAGCTCAAACGATGCTCTGTTTGGGGATTTTATGAGATTTTCGGCTCGGATTGAGGCTGGATTTAGAGGGTAGGCTAGAGATTACATAGACATGGGTTTGATTTGCCAAGGATGGGCTGGGTTCAAAGGGGGGATCGAAGGAATCACTGTAGGATGGGGCTCTGAATCTTCATATATGATGGACCCTCGGGGGATCATTTGCTGGCGTCTTTGGTCACCTGAGAGCCAAGAGATGGCCGCCCCTGGCCCCATAGGTGATTTCAACAATGCCTGTAGATAGAGCAAAAGCATTTATAACTCCGGAATCTCATGATCTTCGATCATCGCATAGCACGGCTTTATCCCAGACGCCAAGGGATAGTCTGTCCCGGGCTCTGGGATAAGCATGGACAGTGCTTTTAAAAAGAAACAGACGGATCGGCAGATTATTAATTCACTGGGGGAGGGGGATCAGCATGCTACTAGTTTGAGAGAAGACAAGAAACATGAAGAATGGTGATAGAGCTTCAGAGGAATCAAAAGCAGGCATAAACTGTAGCCCATCATATTTATTCATTCGACGACATTCCTCGAGAGAAATACATAGTAAGAAAGCAGGAGCAGTACATCATTCCAAGACTCACTAATCACCGAGAGGGAGTGAGGGAAAGGGGATGAAACAGAGGCCAGGACATCCCGGCTACATCCGATGCATCGAGATAAACTCGTGAAATTACATGAAGAAGAAAAGAATTCGTAAGAAAAGAAAACATAAGGGGGGGGGGGAGGGTGGAGCATTGACTCCTCTCCCTCCCCCAAGCAGCCCACCTGGGGTTTTTCTTCTTCTTCTTCTCTCAGACTTCTTCTCTTTCTTTTCAGCGGAGGCTCTCTCTCTCTCCTTTCCTATCTCCTTTTCTGGATGGGTTTCTTTCTTTCTTGCTGTCTCTTCTCTTTTCTTTTTTTTTTGATCGGTTCTCTCCTCTTCTCCCCGTGTGTTCTCCCCTTTTTCATCTGTTCGAAGGGAGGGGGTTTTTATAGTCATTTCCCCCTTCTCGGCAGGCTTCATCACGGCGCGCCCCACCTGAAGCTTCCCGGCGCGCCTACCTTCAGCTTCTCGGCGCCCTCTTTTTGGTTTGGCAATTGATTCTCGGCGCCACCTTCACAGGCCCATTTGGGTCTTTTAAGGGTATCATCACCCAAAAAGGGTCTTCCATTGGTGACACAGAGATCGTTATTACGGTTTTCATCAGTCCGTGGACAGGGGTTTCATCAGTCCGTAGACATGGGTCTCATCAGTCCGTAGACAAGGGTTTCATCAGTCCGTAGACAGGGGTTTCATCAGTATTGCCATCTGAATGGTGACAAAACCGGGTATTATCTTATCGACACCGTCACTTGAATGGTGACGAGCTCGGACATCAGCTTTAGTCTGGGAAGACCTCAGCCGGGTATAAAATCTGTGGAGACCATCCTTCTTCTGTTCTGACTTTGCAAAAGCCTTTGCAATCTTCATCTGCCGATACCAGCTTCATCTTCATCTCATATTACATCTGTCAGTACGCCGACATCTGACTTACCCTGACATATCATCCGTGGATTCTTGGACGAAACGGTAGTACAGCTCTCATTAAAGGGCTGGAAGGTCTCATCAGTCGAGTGACTGCTGCTTT
Organism: Amorphophallus konjac; assembly: GCA_022559845.1. NCBI lineage: Eukaryota > Viridiplantae > Streptophyta > Magnoliopsida > Alismatales > Araceae > Amorphophallus > Amorphophallus konjac. Next base: position 116,843,714 of record CM040127.1, on the reverse strand, counting down.
ATCAGTGCTGCCGTCTGAGTGACATTGGCACCGGGCATCAGCTTCGCCGACAAGGGTTTTAGCCGGGTAGACAGTTGATGAGCTTCATCATTGGTCTTTCACTGTTGGTCTGACCCTCTTTTCAATTATGTTTTCACCCCTGTTCATTTTCCAGGTGTCAACAAATGCCCCCCACCTGCGGGCGGCGTAAGCGCAGAATAAGCGGCACGGGGCTTGTAGGTGTCTTTCATCATTCGAGGGTATCTTCTTCAATTTGTCTTTAATCGGGTTCTCAGACCTGATCATCTCGTTGCAACAATATTCTGCACACGGATCTTTCATTTTCATATTTTTTATCTTCGCATTTTCTTTATTTTCAGCATTTCGGAGCTTCTCGGCACAGGGCCATAGGCTTCTCGGCATGAGCCTCTCGGCGCGAAGCTTCTCGGCGCGAGGGACCTCTCGGCGCGGACGAAGGGGGCTCTCGGCCTGGGGCTTCTCGGCGCGCCCTGGCGGAAGGGGGCCTCGGCCAGGGCTTCTCGGCCTGGGGGTTCTCGGCGCGCCTTCTGGTTGTGTACTTTCGCTCTCCCACAAGGGGACGAGACAGTCATTCGGCCAGAGGCCATATATCCAGCTTGTCAGATGGCATGGGGGATGAAGCTGTCGCTTTGCCCAGTGGCCCTGTGTTTGATATATAAATCTTTGGGGGACCTGCACAAGCATCGGACTCCCCGTTCTTTGAGGACCGTGGGTCCTTTTCACTTCTTCAACGCCTGGGTTTGCAGTATATTCCCTGAGTTGGCTCCGAGAACCTTGCAGGCAGATACGGTGTTGCCTAGAATGATCGAATTCGCCAGTGCTGAGTTTGGTCCCTTTTATGATCAGTTGTTTAAAATAAGGGGCCGACTGATAAGGGTACCAGTGGAACCCCCCGGCAGCATTCATTTCTGGAGCTTGGCGGCAGGTTCAGCTCCTTTGATTGATCCTCAGAGAGAGTGCAAGCTGGCAGAGATAGAGACTTATGCTCATCCTGTCACAGGGGCTGAAGTTGCTCGGCCTATCCTGGAGTCGGAGCTAGTCAGATGGGCCATGGCTATTCGGCCCAGTGTTTTAGTTTTCAGGAAGGGTGGCCTTCTTCTTTTGGAGCCATACTATCCGTTCCGATTTGGGTGGAACTTCGGCTACGACCAGCACATCCCCACCTCAGCTGCTCAGTTTCCTTTGGATAGCCGGGCCAAGCACGGGTCCGTCATTATTGGCGAAGGACGGTTGTGGTGGGATTTCTATCATCGCCAGGACGATGTAGTTTTCAGGGTGCCCACTGTTTCTAACCGTGTTCCCCGGGTAACATCAGAATATATCAAATGGTGGAACATCCGGACCGGTTTTTACAGGGACGGTAGGGGTGCCTTCTGGGATGTGGCAGAGCGCTCCTTCCTGAAACAGCAACCTGGGCCGGTGTTTGATATTCCTGAGGCCCACTTGAAAAAACTTTACTCACAGCACCCGAGGGAGGCGGAGAATTATCTGACTCAACGTCGGGCATTAAAGGAAAAGAGTTCTGAGCCGCTTGTCCCTGTCTTTGCTGCTATCAATGAAGACACTTTCATGAAGACCTTGAAGCATTTATGCCGTGTGGGAGGCGCTCGCTTGGAGGAGCAGCAGTACCCATTCCCTGTTGAAGAGCCGCTCCCGACAGTAGCTCCTTGGAAGGGTCTAATTGATAAATTTCATCCATATAGGACGTTTGTACGCCGAGAAGATAGAACTCAGACGTACTATAGGCAAACGTCCTGGCTGTTCATTCTGCTGAATTTGCATGGATTATCTGCAGAAAGCCCGATAGCTGGCATATTGAACAAGCCACTGTTTATATCATTTCATTATCTCGATGGTTGGGGCATGGACCATCTTGACTTATTTCGATGCCTTGACTCTCACGGCCATAATGATCTGGCAGCTTTAGTAGAGAAGTGCCAGATATTTGGTGATGTGTGCTGGCTCATCAAGGAGGCTGCTTCCCGCTCCATGGAGGTAGCTTATCTGTACTGGCCACTTTCTGTATTCTACGACGGCCCGGCAGGTAAGATTTCTTCTTTTCTGATTGCAGTGTTTTCTGCTTAGCATCTGAATTTCGCACCCACTAATCCCACCACCCTTCTGCCATTTTCAACAGACCGGCCTGATATAAAGCGGCAGGGGCTCTATAGAAAGATTATTGCGCAGGCCGAGAAGCCTACTTATTTTGAAGTCCCGGCTGCAGCACCGACCACTACTCCCCTGCCTCCTGGCAAGAAGAGGAAGGCTTCCGCAGTCAAGGCTGCAGTTGGGAGGGCTAGGAAGGCCAAAAAGGCCCATGTTCGGCAGTCGACTTTGGTGGCGATGGATACTGGGACCCCTCTCCCCAACATCCCCTCATTCGATGAGTTTGAGTTGCAAAGGGAGGCTGCTCAGACATCGGTTCAGGGTAACATCATTAGCTTGCAATTTGCATTCTTCATCATCTTTTGCAGATTTTCAAAGAAGTCTTCGACTTTGACCCCTTCCCTTTTTGCGTAGCTCAAGAGCCAATTGTGGCACCCTCCGAAGCGGAGACCAGGCTGCCTTCCCCCACGCCGGCTAGTGAGGCGGGGGGTAAGTGTGCTTTCTCATCTGCTTCACACTTCTATTGCTTTTTCTACTATAACCCTCAGAGGTCCCTTTTCTGTTGAAGTGGCAGCCGAGGAGCAGACTGAGGTTGAAAGGATGACAGAAGAGCCGATTCAACCTCCGGAGGGTCACAAGACTCAGTCGAAGCGGGGTACTGTTCCGGCCAGGCGCATAATTACCCGGTCCACATCCCGACATGCTTTAGAGGCGTCCCCACAGCATGTAGCTAGGGTAGAAATATCATCGGGTAGCTCTACAACCGTCTCTGATGAGGAGGAAGTGGCTTTCAGCGGCAGTGAGGGGGATGCTCCTGAATCAGAAGCCCCGCTTGTACTTGCAAAAGGTGCTCTATCTTTTCAGCCTGCTAAGCTGCTGGTGCCATCTTCCGAGGAGGAGTTGCAAGAGGAGTTTGCCGGGCTTGACACCGAGATCGACATATCTTTACTCTTTGTCGCTTCAACTTCAGAGTTTCCTCCTCTTTCGCCCTACTTCGAGGATGCGAACCCTGCTTCAAAGGTGGGTCCCCTTTCAGGCTTGCTGCTTCATCTGCATCTTCATTTAGTGCTGAAGGTTGTTTTGCTTTGGTCTCAGGGCCCTATCACCGTCAGCTCAGACACAACTGCAACTTTTATGGAGGTTTCTTCTGCAAACTGGGCTATTGTCCCTTTTCTACCTTTATCCTGCATGGGGGCTCCTGAGGTCATTCGCCCTGTTCCAATGCGAATACAGTCTTCAACAGATTTAGCATCGCTGGACCTGGGGGCCTCAGGAGATAGATGCACTCCTATCAGGGCTTCAGATTCCAGAGCCGAAGCTGATCTAGCCAGAAGTTCTGCTTTCATACCGGCCGCAGTGTTGACCATCGCTCCTGAGTCAACAATTCCCACAACATCAATTATGGAGGGTGAACCTTTGCCTCTTCAGACTGTGGCCTCCGCGGCCTCGACATTGAAGGAATTGGCCACCGAAGCGGAGATGGAAGAAGGAGAGGTGGCTGTTGCGGAACTGGGAGTATTGCCCGTAACCGCCCTGGACTCTATCTCCATACTTTCAGAATCTGAGGAGGAGGTGCCTGAAGTTGCATCTGGGGGTATTCAGACGGCCGCTTCCGAGGAGATGGAAGTGGAAGATCTCTTGGCCACGCCAGAGGTTGCAGGGAGAGCTCAGTTGGTACCTTCGGTAGACCTCCCATCTTCTTCTTCGCAGTCGGATATCACCCTATGGGCGGACATTGATAGTGAAGTAACCTTTGAAGTAGCTCCTCTTCCTTTACCTGGCTTCACTTCACCTGAGAGTTTTGTCTGGCAACATCTGGGCATGCTGCGCCAGCTAGGGGAGTCCCAGCCCGGACTAACCTATCCACAGTTGAAGGAGATAGCTGAGCGCTTCACCGCCGGCTTGCAGGCGATGGGATGTCCCACTGAAATATGGGCCCAGCGGGTTCTTTTATTGTTAAAATTTGTTCATCGCCGGGATTTCTTGACACATATCATGTCTGACAAACTGGCGGCTTTGAAGTTGCAAAGAATGGAATGCAAATCCGAGATGGCGAAGATGAACTCTATTCTTCAGGAACGACAGTGCCAAATGTAGTCTTTGGCGGAGCAGGAGCAGTTTGTGCGTGACCGGATAACTATCCTGGAAGCTGAACTGTCCGATCTCCGAGCTGAGCTACCGCAGCTAACAACTTCTCGACCGCAGCTCGAGGAAGAAGCAGCTCTGTTAGAGGGGCAGGTGGCGTCCTTTCAAGACGAGTCCGTTCGACTGCAGGAGGAGGAGGCTCGTCTTCATGAACTGGGAGCCGCCCCTTATGTGGGTCTTCTGGCACTCGAGGATATCTTCAGGCAGCCATGAACCATCTTCCTTTCTTTCTTTTTTCTTTTTTCTTTTTTTTTGTACTCTTTTGCGATACAACGTCCCCTCGGGGCCCTTTATGTACTCACTTATTAATGAAAAGAAATATTTGGCTTCACGCGTATCCATTTTCTTCTGCATGTGGTTTTATCACTTTGAGAAGTGGGGTAGCGGTTTTAGCAATTCCTCATGCGAATGGCCCGTACTTGACAGGAGAGCGTCCACCCCCTCAGAGAAAGGATGGGGAACTCACTCCACCGCGTGACGGCATCCGGGGAGGTGCTTAAACCGGATTCTGTTGGTAGCAGCAAACGTCCCTCTTGGCAATATGTGATGCGAGGGAGACAATTTGCAGAAATGTGAAAGAACAGGTTTCATCGGAATAGACGAAAGGTCTAGACTGGGTAGAGGTTATAGCAGGTGGGACATTGAAAAAGGGTATGGGGTTTTCATCAGAACGGACATAAAGTACGAACTGGACAGATTGTATCATTGGCCGGGCGATGTACCGATCAGCCAACGGTTGACTTCATCATCGATATTGAGCTTATACCGATGCAAGGGGGGTTTCATATGTTTTATCAGAATAGACGTAAGGTCTAAACTGGATAGGGTTTCATCATTGATCGGGCAAGGTGCCAATCGATCAACAGTTGGTTTCATCATCGATATTGGGTTTATATCGACGCAAAGAAGAGTTTCTTCAGCATAGACGAAAGGTCTAAACTGGCTAGGGTTTCATCATTGATCGGGCAGGGTGCCAATCGATCAACAGTTGGTTTCATCATCGATATTGGTTTTATATCGACGCAAAGGGGTTTATAAGTTTCATCAGAATAGACGAAAGGTCCAAACTGGCAGGGTTTCATCATTGATCGGGCGAGGTGCCGATCGATCAACAGTGGGACGTAGGTAGAGGCGTAGGAATCATCAGGATAGACGTAAGGTCTATTCCAGCAGGTTTTATCGCGGGTGGGACATTTGAAAGAGGGTGTGTAGATTTCATCAGGACGGACGTAAGGTCTTTCCTGGAGAGGTTTTATCATCGGTGGGGCATGGAGCCAGATGACCAACAGAAGGTTTTATCAGCGAAGGGGAAGTAAGGGCAGCGTGCCTGTTGGCACGGAACTTTGAATTACCACATTACTGACCCAAGTGCCCTTTTGGATTTTCACCGGAGCCAGCCCCCTCTTGCTTTTGCCCACGCGCCCTTTCGGGTTTTCACGTGGCGGGGTACCCGATTTTGCCTGCAGTGCCCTTTCGGGTTTTCACCACAGCTGGGTTTTAGCCATTTTTGCCCTCGCTCAGAATGTCCGAACAAGTCTGGCGGGGTATCTCTATTTTTAACCCCATTTTTTTATATATACATATATATATATATCTCTTGAATTGGGACTTCAGTACAGGTCAGGCGATGAGCTGCTTCATTGGCGGCTGCTCTTATCATCGGTATTGGGTGTATACCGACGCGAGGATTTCATAGGTTTCATCAGGATAGACGTAAGGTCTAAACTGGATGGGTTTTATCATTGACCGGGCAGTGTACCAATCGATCAACAGCAGGTTTCATCATCGGTATTGGGTTTATACCAATGCAAGGATTTCATAGGTTTCATCAGGATAGACGAAAGGTCTGGCCTGGATGGGTTTCATCGTTGATCAGGCAGTGTGCCAATCGATCAACAGTTGGTTTCATCATCGATATTGGGTTTATATTGGTGTAAAGGATTTCATAGGTTTTATCGGCATAGACGTAAGGTCTAAGCCGGACAGGTTTCATTGCTGATCGGGTGAGTGTGCCCATTGATCAGCAGCAGGTTTCATCACGGTATGGGGTTTATACCAATGCAAGAATTTCATAGGTTTTATCGACATAGACGTAAGGTCTAAACCGGATGGGTTTCATCATTGATCGGGCAGTGTACCAATCGATCAACGGCATGTTTCATCATCGGTATTGGGTTTATACCAATGCAAGGATTTCATAAGTTTCATCAGGATAGACGAAAGGTCTGGCCTGGATGGGTTTCATCATTGACCGGGCAGTGTACCAATCGATCAACAGCAGGTTTCATCATCGGTATTGGGTTTATACCAATGCAAGGATTTCATAGATTTTATCGGCATAGACGTAAGGTCTAAACCGGACAGGTTTCATTGCTGATCGGGTGAGTGTGCCCATTGATCAGCAGCAGGTTTCATCACGGTATGGGGTTTATACCAATGCAAGAATTTCATAGGTTTTATCGGCATAGACGTAAGGTCTAAACCGGATGGGTTTCATCATTGATCGGGCAGTGTACCAATCGATCAACGGCAGGTTTCATCATCGGTATTGGGTTTATACCAATGCAAGGATTTCATAGGTTTCATCAGGATAGACGAAAGGTCTGGCCTAGATAGGTTTCATCGCCGATTGGGCAGTGTGCCGATCGACCAGCAGCAGGTTTCATCATCGGTATTGGGTTTATACCAATACAAGGATTTCATAGGTTTTATCGGCATAGACGTAAGGTCTAAACCGGACAGATTTCATTGCTGATTGGGTGAGTGAGCCCATTGATCAGCAGCAGGTTTCATCACGGTGGGACCTGGGACAAGGTATGAGGACTTTTATCAGGATAGACGTAGGGCCTATACTGAGTGGGTCTAATCGTCGATCGGGCAAGGCGCCGGTCGATTGACGAGGAGCTTTATGGCGGGGGGTGAAGCTTTTCTTTGGGATTACCATATTACTGACCCAAGTGCCCTTTCGGGTTTTCACCGGAGCCAGCCCCCTCTTGCTTTTGCCCACGCGCCCTTTCGGGTTTTCACGTGGCGGGGTACCCGATTTTGCCTGCAGTGCCTTTTTGGGTTTTCACCACAGCTGGGTTTTGGCCATTTTTGCCCTTGTTCAGAATGTCTGAACAAGACTGGCGGGGTATCACTATTTTTAACCCCATTTTTTTTCTTTTCTTTTATTTGGTATGCAAGCTGAGAGAGAGAGAGCAGCTTGGGCAGGGCGAGATGCCACTGGACCAAGGAGAGGGTAGCTCGATCAGGGCGGAGTGCCATTGACCAAGATGAAGCGGCCTGATTAGGGCGGAGTGCCGCTAAACTAGGGGATGGGGTAGCTTGGTTAGGGCGGAGTGCCGCTAGACCAAGGAAGAGGTAGCTTGGTTAGGGCGGAGTGCCGCTAGCCCAAGAAAGAGGTAGCTTGGTTAGGGCGAAGTGCCGCTAGACCAAGAAGGAAGGGTAGCTCGGTTAGGGCGGAGTGCCGCTAGACCAAGGAAGAGGTAGCTTGGTTAGGGCGGAGTGCCGCTAGCCCAAGGGAGAGGTAGCTTGGTTAGGGCGGAGTGCCGCTAGACCAAGGAAGAGGTAGCTTGGTTAGGGCGGAATGCCACTAGACCAAGAAAGAAGGGTAGCTCGGTTAGGGCGGAGTGCCGCTAGACCAAGGAAGAGGTAGCTTGGTTAGGGCGGAGTGTCGCTAGCCCAAGGGAGAGGTAGCTTGGTTAGGGCGGAGTGCCGCTAGACCAAGGAAGAGGTAGCTTGGTTAGGGCGGAATGCCACTAGACCAAGAAAGAAGGGTAGCTCGGTTAGGGCGGAGTGCCGCTAGACCAAGGAAGAGGTAGCTTGGTTAGGGCGGAATGCCACTAGACCAAGAAAGAAGGGTAGTTCGGTTAGGGCGGAGTGCCGCTAGACCAAGGAAGAGGTAGCTCGGTTAGGACGGAGTGCCGCTAGACCAAGGAAAAGGGTAGCTTGGTTAGGGCGGAGTGCCGCTAGACCAAGGAGAAGGAGTAGCTCGGTTAGGACGGAGTGCCGCTAGACCAAGGAAAAGGGTAGCTTGGTTAGGGCGGAGTGCCGGTAGACCAAGGAAGAGGTAGCTTTTGGCCCGATTACTCGGAGAATGTTGGTTGTGCAACATGATACAGCTTTAGGTGTCTACCGTTGAGTGGTGAGAATTGGATGTCCCCTCGATGGTTAACAACCATGTAGGCCCCTCCTTCGTAGACCCTATGTATCACATAAGGACCTTCCCAATTAGGATTTAGCTTTCCTTTTGGGTTGGACGCCATGACTTCTCTTTTCTTGACCATGACAAGGTCACCTTTCTTAAATTCTCGTCCTTTTACGAGTTTGTTGAATGCAGTGGCCATGCGGGCCTGATACATCTGGATATTCTTCTGAGCTTGGAGGCGCTTCCCTTCCAATTCAGCCAATTCTTGTAATCTTCTTTCTGCATTGGTTTGTTCGCCATGGGCCAGGTCATATTGGACTGCCACTCTGAGTGACGGGACTTCCAACTCTAGTGGAACTACTGCCTCTGAGCCGTACACCAATGAGTACGGTGAGCACCCTGTAGGTGTTTTGAAGACGGTGCGGTATGCCCATAAAGCTTCATACATTTTCTCTTCCCAGTCCTTCTTGTTGGAACTGACGACTTTGGCCAGCAATGTACACAAGGTCTTATTAAAAGCTTCCGCCAATCCGTTTGCCTGCGGATTGTAGGGCGTGGAGGTTCTCCATTCAATCTTATACTTCTCGGCAAGCCGATAGATTTTCTGATTTCAGAAATGACTTCCATTATCAGATATTATTCGGTTGGGGATCCTGAACCGGAAGATAATGTTTTGCTTGATGAATCTGGAGACCAGCTCACCAGTCACTTCTCTTAATGCTATAGCTTCCGCCCATCGGGAGAAGTAATCTGTTATGGCCAGTATGTACTTATGTCCGGCCGAGGAAGTTGGCAATGGTCCGACTACATCAGTTCCCCATTGTGCAAACGGCCAGCTAGGGACTGTAGGGTGCAGAACGGCAGGTGGCCTTCTAGGCACAACAGCATGCTCCTGACATTTCTGGCATGACTTTGCAAACTTGCAACAGTCTTCAAACATAGTGGGCCAATAGTAGCCCAGCTTCATAATCTCTATCTTCATCTTGGGACCGGCCTGGTGGGCACCTGCTGTCCCAGCATGTGTTTCTTTCATCGCTTGCCAAGCTTCCTCAGTAGACAGGCAGCGGAGCAAAATCTTCTTGCGTGCATCTGCCATTATTCGGAACAGAGTTCCATTTCTGAATTCATAAGAATCTTTGATCCTTAGAAGTTTCATCTTTTCTTCTCTTTTCTGCGACAGCTGTTGGTGTAAAAACCATTGTAGCAGGTGTTGTCTCCAATCAGATGCCTGTTCTGTACTGATAGTAGCAACTTCTTCTTCTTCGGGGCACTCTTCTAGCATGCTGGGGACCTGCCGCCGGTTTATAACAACAATGTTCAGTGTTTCATTTGGTGGGACTGCTATTGAGCTGGCTAGCTTTGCCAGTGCATCAGCTTGGGCATTATGTCCACGGCCCACATGCTTGAGCTCAATATGATAGAATTTCGCCATGAGGCGCACAACTTTTTGGTGGTAGGGGTTCAACTCCGGCTTTCGCACTTCGAACTCCCCTTGGATTTGCTTTATTATCAACATTGAATCCCCGAATACCTGAAGCATCTGGATACCCATGTTGAGGCTTACACATAGCCCGATTATCAGAGCTTCATACTCGGCTTCATTATTGGTGCATGGCTTGTTTATAGAACAGGAAGTATGTACCACCTCCCCTTCTGGTGATTTCAGCACAATATCGGCTCCGACCCGTATTCTGGTCTTTCCATCGGAGTCCGTCTCTGTTCTAGATGCTCCATCAAAGAATAGCTGCCACATAGTTGACTGAGCCTGGCAGGCTTCTAGTGTCTCATCATCGGGTAACTCAGTCCCCAACATATCATTCTCTGGCACAGGATGCTCTGCGAAGAAATCGGCCACGGCCTGTCCTTTTATTGCCCTCTGGGGTATATATGTGATATCGAATTCCATCAGAATTACTGCCCATTTGCCCAACCGGCCTTTCAGTACTGGCTGAGTCAATATGTATTTGAGTGGATCTGCTGCAGATATCAATCTGATTTCATGTGACTGCATATAGTGCCGGAGCTTTTTAACGGCAAAGACTAGTGCCAAGCATGTCTTTTCTATATAAGTGTAGCTTTCTTCAGTTCTAATCAGCCTCCGACTCAGGTAGTATAGAGCCTGCTCTTTGCCTTCTTCATTTATCTGTGCTAGCATTGCCCCCAGGGAACAGTGTGTGGCTGCAATGTACAGTATCAGGGGTCTGCCCTTAATAGGTGCCCCCAGCACTGGAGGGGTCTTGAGATATTCTTTCAACTTCTCAAAGGCTTCCTGACAGCCATCGTCCTAGAGGAACGGTACATCTTTCATCATGAGCTTGTGAAACGGGTGGCATCTCCCCGACAGATTTGATATGAATCGTCGGATATAGGCCAAACGCCCTTGTAGAGATCTCAGCTCATGGAGATTCCTTGGTGGAGGGAGCTCCTGGATAGCTTTAATCTTGGATGGGTCAATCTCAATGCCCCTATGACGGACAATGAACCCAAGGAATTTTCCACTGGACACGCCGAAGGCACATTTCATAGGATTCATCTTGAGTTCATATTTGCGCAGCCTCTGGAACACTATCCTCAGGTCTTGCAGATGATCTTCTCTTCTGCTGGTTTTCACCACCAGGTCATCAGTGTAGCACTCCACTTTCTTGAAGAGCAAATCATCAAAGATCTTTGTCATAGCTCTCTGATAGGTAGCGCCGGCATTCTTAAGGCCGAACGGCATTCTTTTAAAATGAAATATCCCCTTCGGGGTGCGGAATGCAGTGTGCACTCTGTCTTCTTCAGCAATCCAGATCTGGTTGTATCCGGATGACCCATCCATGAATGACAGGGCTTCATGGCCAGTGGTTGCATCGATCATTACTTCAGTGATTGGCACTGGGAAATCATCTTTCGGGCAAGCCTTATTCAGGTCCCTGAAATCTACACATATTCTGATCTGCCCATTTTTCTTCTTCACGGGCACTATATTGGCCAGCCATGTAGTATACTGGTTCTCTTCAACAAAGCCCACATCGATCAGCTTGTCGACCTCTTTGTTGATCTGATTTATCAGTTCGGGGCGCATTCTCCTGGAAGGCTGCTTCACAGGGCTTGCCTCTGGGTTTATCGCCAATCGGTGCTGTGCCACATCAGAACTCAGTCCTGGCATTTCATCATATGTCCATGCGAAGCAGTCTCGGAATTCTTTCAAAAACTGAATATACTGTTCTTTGACAGCTAGCTCCAGCAGTGCACTGAGGAATGTCGGCCTTGGCTCATCTGCTGATCCCAGATTCACTTCTATCAGCTCATCGACGGTGGCTTGGCCTCCGTCTTCAACTTCGGGTGGGGCTTCTTGCAAATCAATAAAGCCTCCCGGGATATAATCTTCTTCATTCTCAAGCTTTTCTATTTCATCATACCGATCATCGGCAGATGCTAGTGCATCGTATAAGGCCAATATGGCCGGATTCTGTTCAGTCTGCCCCGAGGACGTGACTGGCTCAGCGGAAAACTTCGAAGTGGAGTCTTCAGTGCTTAGAGGCTCTTCTGATGTGGGCTCCCCTGAGAGGTCATCATTATGTAGAGCTCAGAATTCTTCTAGAATGCGCCCAAACTCCAGGCACTCTTGCAGCTCTCTGGCTACTTGATCTTCATCCGGGGTTCCCGTATCAAATTTCGCTTCATCCTGGAACAGATCCTCCTTGCAAGATAGATCCTCCCAGTACCAATCTCTCTTTGTCTCGTCAGGTGTCCCCGTCCCCGGTTGATTGTCTGGGACTTCATTGTCCACTACGGACTGATAAATGATTTCTTCATCTTCCGAAGGGTATTGGTCATAGTCCATCCCGGGGGAATCTTCATGCTGGTAGAAGGCAGAGATGACATCTACCTCAGCTTCATAGTATTCTTACAGGGTATAACCCAGTCCCGGGTGCTGTGATCTTCCTCAGTTCTTTATTATCTTGAGGTGGATCCCATAGCTCCTTGAATGCTTTCTTCTGGGCTGCAGACTGTATCGATGGCATTTGCATCTTGGAGAACATCTGTGAAACCCGTTGGGTAGTGTACTCCAGGCCTGTAATTGGCACCATCCGGTTTGCGGTTTCTTCAGGGACCATGCAATCTTGATCATCTTCTTCGACTGCCTCCCCAGTGTAGAATATGATAGGAGGCTCGCAGAAGCGAGGGATTTCCATAGTCTTCAGTGGCAGCACCGTCTGGTATTCTATGCTGGCTATGGGCTTGACTAGACCCTGAGGAACTTCCACCTGTGTGTATTTTTCTTTCATTTTTTCTTCAGTATCATCTGGGTGTATGCCAGGAGGAGTGATCCGAGTAAAAAAACCAGCATAAGAGATGTGGGATACCCCATGCTTTCTAATGTAGCCCTTTGGCGGCGGCGGAGACCAATTTCTTGTTTTTGTCGCCGGCTTTTTCTGGCTGACCACAGCTTCTTTTTCTTTATCCCTTTGTGACACCTCGGTGTAGTAGGATGCATCGAGCATATGGTACTCGAATACTTTGAAGGGATGTAGATCAGCAGACACCCTTTCTTCTTTTCCTTCATGGCAGTATTTTATGCGTTGGTATAGCGTGGATGGCACTATCTGATATTCGTGCAGCCACGGTCTTCCCAGCAGGGCCTTATACGTGGTGTTGGAGTCGATTACATAGAATCGTACCACGGTAGTGAGGTCGCCCAGTGTGAGGTTGAAATCAGCCACCCCGAGAGGTGTTTCACATTTCTGGTTGAACCCCGCAATCTTCATATCTCTGACCTTGGTAAGCTGCAGGTCAAAGTAGTATTTCTGATAGATGCGATACGGGAGAATATTTACAGCAGCCCCGGGATCTATCAGTATCCTGCTCAGCGACTGACAGTTCAGGGAGCCCCTCATATACAGCGGTCTGTTATGACCGACATTTGGGATTAGCATATCATCTTCCGTGAAGGTGACCGATGGCCCAGCATTCACTTCTGCCAGGAGTGCTTCACATTGTGCCAGGGACTGCAGGGCATCCACGATTGCTTGGCGAGCTTCTTCGCTCAGAGAGAGAATTTCCCAGATGGAGAATCTGGTAGGGAGCTTCTTCAGCATTTTCATGACTCGACTGCCCACCCGGACATTAGATAGTCTCATCTCCTCTGCCCATCGGGGTCTTGGAGGTTCATGTGGTGCCTGTGGCCTTTGCTGCCCAGTCCCAATTTCATCTTCTTCATCGGTCTCCCGGAAGGCTTCTTCTGTTGCGACTGCCCCTGGTTTTGCTAGAGGGTTACTTTCTTCATTTTCTTCATGCTGTTTCTGCTTTCTAGCTGCTGTCTACTGGCATTTATTGCTTTTAGCTGGAGCAGTATGAGCCGGTTGCTCATTCTCTAAGCTGGACAGGAACTCCAGGAATGAAGGGGCTTCATCTGCCTTCTTTTTGTCTTGGTACAGACTGGCAGGGGGAGGAACCTGGGCACCTCGTATCTCTGGTTCCGGGATTTGATAGGGTTGCTCCCCTCTGAACATAATGTTATGGCTGGCTGGTGGTGGGCGCCCCCATCTTCTCCCAGAACGTGTTGCATGGGCCGAGGTGGAGGCTTCGGCATGGTTAGCTTCTAGCGGGGCGTCGGATGCTTCTGGCTCATCATCCTCCCCGGGCAAGGAAAAGAGTACCGACAGAGTGTTACATTGTACTGTCATGACCTTCTTTCCCTTCTTAGACTTGGGTCGTCTCCTCTTCTTCTGGGAATTTGGCTTTGCTAGCTCCTGCCCCCAGAAGGGTTCATTCTCAGCTTTTTCTTGTTCTGCCTCTGGCTGCTCTTTGATTTTCAATTCTTCGAGCTGTTCCCAGAGTATACAGTCTTTCACCAGCAGATGCTTGGGCTTCTTCTGCTCGTACTCATCAAGCTCATTAATATATTGCTGCAGACGCCTGGCTGCAGGGCTTACTTCTTTATGTGTAGGGAGGGGAGTTTGTCTCCTCCGGTTGTGAGTAGGGATCCGGATGACTGGTCCAGTCTCAATTGTATGCCATATTGGCTTTATCGGAGGCGGCTCGGGCCTTGGGGTAACACCCCGGATAACTGCTCCGCTGGTACTGGCTGCGGGAGTCTTCTTTCTGCTCTTTATGGGTATCATCTGCCATCCCTCCTGCTCTTTCTGCGGGGTGAGGAAGCAAGCTTCATAGGTATGCCTGGTGCATTCTTCAACGGCTTCCTTGGGCAGCTGTTGGTAGACTGAGATCATATTGGCAGCCATTCTCCAGGGTGGAGGCTCATGTGGATGGGGCGGCTTTACCTGGTAATCTCCCAGCTGCAGCTCACCTTTCTTGACCATTCCTTCCATGATATCTTTGAAGACATAACAATCTTCAATTGCGTGCCCCAACGCACGGTGAAATGGACAGAACAGCGGATCATCTTTCTTTGTTGCATCTGCTGGTCTTTTGGGTTCAGGCAATGTTACCTTATTGAACTTGTATGCCCAGTTGAACAGTGCGGCCGTCTTATCTTTTGGGAAGGAATATGCTTTTCTCATCTTGTCTCTCAGAGAGACTTTATCTTTTCTTTCTGCTGTATCTGCCAGCGGGGGAGCTTCATCTGCCCCTTTCTTCCCCTTCTGTTGCTCGAAGGTTCTGAAATCGACGGTGTTGGCCTCAGAGTGTGATGGCCGTCGCTCATTGGATTTTCCCTTCGGCATGGTGGGGACATTGGCAGTCGGACGCTTGGACAAGAACGTCTCGACTTCTGCCACTATATTGTTCAGTCGGTCAAATGTTCTGACATCTGCACCGATCATTTTTTCTAGCACCTCCCTCCTGAGGCTCTGCTTGCATATTTGCACCGCATCTTCTTGATGAGGAGGTCTTCGGCATCTCATGGCTAAGTTCCTCCACCTTTTGATGTAGTCCAGTGCAGTTTCATCTTGCTTCTGCCTAGTTGCATATTGCTCTGCTATCGTGATTTCCCTTTCCGTGACATGAAATCTGTCGCGGAATTTTCTCTGCATATCAGGCCAATCAACCACTGACCCAGCTGGCAGGCTTGAGTACCATTCAAAGGCCAACCCAGTGAGGGATGAGCCAAAGAACTTGAGCAGATAAGCTTCATCGACTGCTAGGTCGCCCATGATTGTAGTGTAGTAGGCTATATGCTCTCTAGGGGAGCCTTGGCCATTAAATTTCTCGAACTTCGGCGGCTTACTGACGCCTGGGGGTAGTCTCTTGGCAGCATACTGGGGAGGATACGGTACCTTGTACACATCATAGGTGCCAGCATCACCACCAGTCTTTTCTGACAGCTTCATTTCCACAATTCTTTCAATCATCTGCTTGTGGGCTACAGCTGGATCTATGTCTTCTGGAAGGAAGTGAGCTTGTTGCTGGCTGTGAGGAGTTGTCATCATAGTGGCGCGCAAGATGGGCGCGGTAGGCTGTGTCTGAGACACAGAGGGCTGAGCTGCTGTTTGCTGTGGAATAGGTTGGCTCGGTGTTTTGCCCTTATCAGCTAGGAGAGGGTTAGTTGGGATAGCCGTCTCTGCTGAGCTGGATGTCTGCCCCGCAGGTTCAGCTTGCTTTGAGACTGATGTAGCTTCATGTCTCTCATTGAGCTGCCTTCGGAGAGCACTGATCTCCTGCTGGTATCTTCTGAACATCATCTGGACCATAGGATCCAAGGCTGATGGGATTTGCATATCTTCAGAAGTCCCTTCAGCATCATCAATAAGGGGATTGTCCTCATCCTCTGTCGTCACCACATTGACTGTCATGGTGGTGATCTTGCGGGCTTCATCATATTTCTTCATCTTATCTTTTGCGGCCTGGCCTCTTCTTGTGACAGGACCAGGTCTAGTAGCCAACCTGAGCAGTTCATCTGGCCAAGTTGGTAGTATATCTTGCCCCCTGGCAAGTCCAGCCATGTTGCAGGCGAAGATTTACATTTTTTCTTTCCGCCTGTAGACCTTTCTTTTCACC
Source organism: Amorphophallus konjac (assembly GCA_022559845.1). Lineage (NCBI taxonomy): Eukaryota > Viridiplantae > Streptophyta > Magnoliopsida > Alismatales > Araceae > Amorphophallus > Amorphophallus konjac. Next base: position 116,827,354 of record CM040127.1, on the reverse strand, counting down.
TGGTCAGGATATTTGAGCCGGTCAAAGACCGATATTCTTTCTTTGGCTTCTTCCCGGTACAGGTCTTCTTTGTCATATCCGGCCCTGAGACCTTCTTCATAGTGATTTGAATCGGAGGAAGAGGCTCCGATCATCGTTTCTCGAAGTGTTTCTTCTATTTCTTCACCTCTGGTGCCCAAGGCACGGGTTAGTCTTTGTTGACCGAGGGCAGAGCTCCCCAGGTAGTGGAAGTAGTCTTGGACTATCTGCTTCATCTCTTCAGAATTGTGCCTCTATGGCTCAGGCTGGAGCATTAGTCTTTCTTGGCTTCTCTGCTGATAGGTCAGTCTTGTTACCTGAGCATTCAAATGCTCGGCTTTGGAATATTTGAACAAGTCGGCCTGTCTGGCACAGGCCCTCGGTCTTCTTGGGATGGCGACCATGACTGGTTCGCTCATTCCCACATTGCCGTTTCGGCAGCAGTTGACAGCAGCATCATATTTCTTTCTTTGCCATCTCCTGCCCCCAGCCCTGGGACGGGTGACAGTAAGGTCTTCCTTCCTCTTATCCCTTCTGCCCCTCATCATGGGGCGAGCAGCAGTCAAATTTCTTTCTTCATCATTTCTCTCATCTCTTCTGCCCCAGGCTTTGGGGCGAGCAGCAACAGCATTTCTTGTCTCTTTTCCCTCTCTTCTTCGGCTTTCTGCCCTGAAGCGGGCAACAGCATCTTTAGCAGCCTTCTCCTCATCTCGAGCTGGAACCCAGCTCTGAATCCTCTTCGGTCGCCAGACCTGTTTGTATTTTGCTGGCTTGGGCGCCAGTGGCTTCCTCTCATCAGCCTCCCAATTGGCCTGCCTGGCGGCCAGAGTCTGGAATCTGTTGGTAGTGGGCACCATCGGGATGATCACGTCCGGCCTGACCTCCCTTGGGCAACCATTCATGTTTGCCCGGACACCTCCAATCATCATGGTCTTTCCGGAGTTGGAAAGACGACGGTCAACAGCATCATACCAGCTCCTTCGGTTGGTTCTTCTCCCCTTCTAAGCAGCAGCAGGGACCATGCCCCTTTTTTGGACATGATGGACGTAGCAGGCGACGGCCGTGGGGACCGTTTTCTCTGGTAAGATATTCTTCTGGTCAGTGATCTTCACCGGGGCACTTGCAGCAGTGCCTTGCTCATTGTCATCGACCTGTAGAAGGTCAGTGAAGACGACGCCCAAGCAGTTGGGCAGCCCAACGGCAGGCGGCATCGATCCGAACGCGAGAGGTACCGCCAGGTAGCCTTCTCGCACATGCATGTCAATCGGCTGCTGGTCGAAGCAAACGGACATGATTCCGGCTGTCATTGTAGATTCCTGAAAATAAGGAAAGTACACAGAATCAAAATTTTGAGGGGGGCCCGCTGGGCCTCCTACTTTAGCGTAAAGATGAAGGGAGACTCGGTCCCACCGGGCGTGCCAGACTTGTGGACGCGGATTTTATTATCCTCTTATTTAAATCTTATCTGTTTATTATTTATTTAGTTGGCTTATTAGGCGTGCCAGTCACCGGGGTGACAATTTCATTGTGCGCTCGATCTGACTTGATCAGTCGATTGTGAAGTCCGAGTCGGGACCAGAAGTCCGCCATACCATAAAGGCTATGACGTTAATTACGCCCTTCCTAAGAAGGACAACCCTTAATTAAACGCTAAAGGTAGGAGGCCTCGAGAGGCAAACATATATTCATGTGCGGAAAAGGAACGTCATACCGAAGTCAGAAAGGCGGGCAGGATAATAACACCAATCGTAGAAACAGATGATATCGTTAAGTCAGCGGTTCAAAGCCTGAGCTTAGGGGGGAAGGAGGATCTCAGTCACAGGTAGACTGAGCCGCGATCGTGATGGGGTTTAAAACATTGATCAGTATTTCGACAGCATTTCCCCTTAATCTGGATTATGCCTAGGGGGAAATAGGCTATCATCCACGGAGTGCCGAGATGAAAGCCAAGAGAAAGAGAGAGGCCAGACCTCCCTACTCATATGTGTATATACATGCCATGGGGCAATGTTTGATATTCCCCATAGAAGCCGGCGGAACTCATGCAATGGCAGAGCCCTCCTGAGCCAAAGGGGTTGCTTATCAATGCAGTTCAAGTGTACATAGGTTCCCAGCGTGAAGGCAAAATGGCCAAGGCTCTCGGCGCAGGAAGGAGGGTTCCCGGCGCGCTAAGGGATGGGGTTCTCGGCGCACCCGAGAGATAGGGTTCTCGGCTTGGCAAAATGGGTAAGGGGGGGGGGGGGTTCCCAGCGCGCCAAGGGATGGAGTTCTCGGCGCAAGAAATCATGCGCCGAGAGCTGCTCATGTCTTTTACTATTCGTGGCGCCGGGAGCCAAGATGATGCCGAGATGGTCTCCAAGGGTTTACGGAACCCTACTTTTGGGTTTCTCGACTATCCAGGCCATGGTGAATGGGTTCTTTTGGGGTCAAAGTGGATCAATGCATCAAATCTGAACTGGATTAGATTTGGGCTTTACAGGAGCATCAGGATAGAAGAGGAATTTAGGAAGACTAGGGTCGAGGGAAACTCTGTCACCATTATCATGCAGAGCCCGGGAGGCAACCTGATGTCGACTCTCATCTTCCTGAGAGAATTTTGGCAGCACCTCCCCTGGACCGAGCGTTTGCCAGAGAATGGTATAGGCTGACATCCACGGAGTGCCAGGATGAAAGCCGAAAAATGAGCGAGCACTAAGGCTCGAAGAGACTGTCCATGTCTCTGGCATCGGTCACTATCCCCCTTATCGGAGACTGACGAAACTCATGTAGAGACAGGGCTCGTCAGACCCACGGGGTGGCATGTGAATCTTGTTAGGAACCTCAGAATATAGGGGAGGTCAATCCCCAATTAATTTACCCCCTGGGGTACATATGACGACTCACGAACGCCCCAGAATAAATGGACGAAGAGGCCAGAGGAGTAGACAAAGGAGAGGCTCTCAGCAGGGTTTTCATTAGCAAGAAGATGGCTCTCGGCGTGGACTTCTTGACCAATCAAGGAGGTCTCGGCGGGGGTTTGGCCAACAGAGAGAAGCTCTCGGCGCGGCTTGATGAAAAGGGGGGAGGCTCTCGGCATGGAGCTTCTCGGCGCGCTCCTCATCGCGCCGGGAAGCTGGCACCGAGAGGCCAAAGGCAAGGGGGGTTCACGTGGAAATGGCCTAGAGGGACTTTTGTCGGCTTGCTGATGAAAGAGGTCTCTCGGCAGCGTAGTTCTCGACGGGGAATTTTGCACGCCGAGAGGATGGAAGTGCTACAGGGTTTCATGGTTTGCAGAGCTCAAACGATGCTCTGTTTGGGGATTTTATGAGATTTCCGGCTCGGATTGAGGATGGATTTAGAGGGTAGGCTAGAGATTACACAGACATGGGTTTGATTTGCCAAGGATGGGCTGGGTTCAAAGGGGGGATCGAAGGAATCACTGCAGGATGGGGCTCTGAATCGTCATATATGATGGACCCTCGGGGGATCATTTGCTGGCGTCTTTGGTCACCTGAGAGCCAAGAGATGGCCGCCCCTGGCCCCATAGGTGATTTCAACAATGCCTGTAGATAGAGCAAAAGCATTTATAACTCCGGAATCTCATGATCTTCGATCATCGCATAGCACGACTTTATCCCGGACGCCAAGGGATAGTCTGTCCCGGGCTCTGGGATAAGCATGGACAGTGCTTTTAAAAAGAAACAGACGGATCGGCAGATTATTAATTCACTGGGGGAGGGGGATCAGCATGCTACTAGTCTGAGAGAAGACAAGAAACATGAAGAATGGTGATAGAGCTTCAGAGGAATCAAAAGCAGGCATAAACTGTAGCCCATCATATTTATTCATTCGACGACATTCCTCGGGAGAAATACATAGTAAGAAAGCAGGAGCAGTACATCATTCCAAGACTCACCAATCACCGAGAGGGAGTGAGGGAAAGGGGATGAAACAGTGGCCAGGACATCCCGGCTACATCCGATGCATCGAGATAAACTCGTGAAATTACATGAAGAAGAAAAGAACTCGTAAGAAAAGAAAACATAAGGGGGGGGGGGGAGGGTGGAGCATTGACTCCTCTCCCTCCCCCAAGCAGCCCACCTGGGGTTTTTCTTCTTCTTCTTCTCTCAGACTTCTTCTCTTTCTTTTCAGCGGAGGCTCTCTCTCTCTCCTTTCCTATCTCCTTTTCTGGATGGGTTTCTTTCTTTCTTGCTGTCTCTTCTCTTTTCTTTTTTTTTGATCAGTTCTCTCCTCTTCTCCCCGTGTGCTCTCCCCTTTTTCATCTGTTCGAAGGGATGGGGTTTTTATAGCCATTTCCCCCTTCTCGGCAGGCTTCATCACGGCACGCCCCACCTGAAGCTTCCCGGCGCGCCTGCCTTCAGCTTCTCGGCGCCCTCTTTTTGGTTTGGCAATTGATTCTCGGCGCCACCTTCACAGGCCCATTTGGGTCTTTTAAGGGTATCATCACCCAAAAAGGGTCTTCCATTGGTGACACAGAGATCGTTATTACGGTTTTCATCAGTCCGTGGACAGGGGTTTCATCAGTCCGTAGACAGGGGTCTCATCAGTCCGTAGACAAGGGTTTCATCAGTCCGTAGACAGGGGTTTCATCAGTATTGCCATCTGAATGGTGACAAAACCGGGTATTATCTTATCGACACCGTCACTTGAATGGTGACGAGCTCGGACATCAGCTTTAGTCTGGGAAGACCTCAGCCGGGTATATAATCTGTGGAGACCATTCTTCTTCTGTTCTGACTTTGCAAAAGCCTTTGCAATCTTCATCTGCCGGTACCAGCTTCATCTTCATCTCATATTACATCTGTCAGTAAGCCGACATCTGACTTACCCTGACATATCATCCGTGGATTCTTGGACGAAACGGTAGTACAGCTCTCATTAAAGGGCTGGAAGGTCTCATCAGTCGAGTGACTGCTGCTTTATCAGTGCTGCCGTCTGAGTGACATTGGCACCGGGCATCAGCTTCGCCGACAAGGGTTTTAGCCGGGTAGACAGTTGATGAGCTTCATCATTGGTCTTTCACTGTTGGTCCGACCCTCTTTTCAATTATGTTTTCACCCTTGTTCATTTTCCAGGTGTCAACAAGCGCCAACGCCGTGCACTCAAGCTCTTACGCGAGAAACCAAGTGGAAGAACGAATGCAAAACCCTATGCCAGCTACCGACTATACTGGACCTTACGGACTCTGATCACTGTAATATCTCGAATTCTAATGTACGTCCACAACCACGCTCTGATACCTACTATAGCAACCCAAGATCAGGATACCGGGAAAGGAACCCGATATCATTCTAATCCTGGCCCACCGCCCACGAGCCAAGGCTCGGAAGGGCTAAAAAGGAGTGTGGAGGTACAAAGAAATAGAAAATAAAGCAGGATAATTCAATAATTAACAGAAATAAATAAACAACTACAATAGAGTCCAGTCCAACAGAAAGTACAGTCTAAGGTAGGAAACGTACCAAATGCTGAGTGGACACTCCGCCCGACGAGCTGGCAACTAAGAACTTGCACGCAACGCCCTCGAACCCCGAGGAAGAACCGTCGCACCTGAGACGCAGGGGTGAGCCTCCTATCACTGGCTCAATAGGGGTCCTGCGGAACCTCAACCGTAAACAGTGGTAGCACGGAAAGTAGCAATAGCAAGAACAATAGTAACAGCAGGAACAGTAAACACGGTAGCCGGTGAAACCTCGGCTCTACGGCTACTCCTACTGTACCGAAAAACACGTCCCGATCTCCCAGTCGGGAGACCACCAGACTACAAACCATCTTAGCCACGTTACTGGGGAAAATGACCACACCGTCGGGAACTCAACGCGGTCTAGGGGAAAGCCATCGGTGACGCTCACCGGAACACCTAGGCCTCGGCATCGGGAAAACAACCGGAACTCCACGCAAAACCACATCTCGTAGACGTGAAACGGAACTCCACTGGCGAGAAACTCATGTCACGTGATGGGAGCGCTTCCCTCCAGAAGCAAGGCCGGATGCCTCCAATGATGACTTAGTCCGCAGCCTCAGGTGTCTCGCTACCACGCCCCAGGTGGAGACTGAGACACCACACTAGTAACCAGGAACACAAAACAAGGACTAGTTGGGGTCACGCTCGTCGGCCCAGGTCCGTTGCCCCAAACCAAGTGTGCACACACAAACCATGCACCCTAGGTCAGATCCTCTAGCTGGTTCTTCCCCTGAAGCCCGGACTCGGCTGCGCATGGGAGCCCTGCGGTAACTAGCCTAATAACCGTCTCTCTTGGGTCACGCTCTCTACCACTCCCAAGTGGGTTCGCACACGCGTGCGCAGGAAAGCTACGTCTAGTGGCAGGTCACTCAACGTGAACACGGAAAGCCACACACGCACCCATCGCGAGTAACACGGAGTAACAGGTAGCCCAAGGCCACCAGACTCTGGACAGCCCACTAAACCTACTAAACCAATGATCCTTGAGTCACGAGACTCGGGTCAAGATCATCGTACGCAACAGCACGACGTCGTCAATCTAGCCTAATCCCTAGGTCTGAAACCACGGTGACATGAACCCCAAGGTAGCTCACGTGCCGTCGAGGTAATTCCCTATCTAAGGGAGGAGCGATAAACCTCCAGCCCTAGGCTGGGCAATTGGACTCACAATCCAGGGCCATCCACATGGCCCACACGGAAAACACTTCCCGGAAAGCCAATGACGTACGGAAATAGCCCTCTGCACTCACGCTGGCTCATGCCGACTCGTTCTAGCGAGAACACGAAAGTCCGAAACATGTGGGGTCACTCGGACCCACCAAACCCACGGGCTCGCTAATTGAGGTAACGCGGTACCTCTGGACACTCAAAAACACTGACACGGGACCCACGGGGTGTCCGAAACATCCACGAGGCCGAAGGTCAACCACTAGGTCACAACCGGGTCGACCGGAGACCAACACTATGCGAACCGGAACACAACTAGCATAGAAACTAAGTGGCGGTACTCCCTGGACCGTCATAGAGCCTGGCAGTCTGGCTTGGACCGCAAGGCCTAGCCTAGCGGTCCAGCCAGAACCGCATGGCCCCAAACACCACCAAAACCCAGGCGGTCAACCCCAGACCGCCAGGAAGGGTGGCGGTACATTGCCAGACCGCTAGGGGTTGTCTAGCGGTCAGTCGCACGGCCGCTACCCCACCTGACCTCAAATGACTCCAAAACAAAAAACGGTCTTTCCCTGACTGCTACAACGTGCCTGGCGGTCTACACCAGACCACTAAGCCCCTCAGGCGGTCTATCACGAGACCGCAAAACCAACCGACATAGGGGGAACCTTGGCGGTCTCCAGAGGACCGCTAGGTAGCCTAACGGTCTCTGGAAAGACCGCTAAGGCCTCCCGAGCGTGAAAACGGCGAACTCCGAAAAAAAATCCATTCCACGCCCCGTTCACACCCATGTGATGGGGAAAACAAGGGGAAACTAGTCCCCAACCTCTCTTGTACCGAGAGGACCCATTTAAACCCCAAAAACATGATCAAAACACTAGATCGGGCTCACACCCCATAATCACACGTTTTCACCCCAACGGAGAAATAAACCCGCTCGGCTCACCACGGCCTACAAAACTCACGAGAAATGAAGTACACGATCTAGGGGTCCATCTCCCTACCTCAACCAAAGATTTGACGCGCCATGGACGCCGATCCGCGAAGAAAACACCGTTAAAGCTCCGCCGGCTCACGATCCCACGAACCTCCTCCACCATCGCGATCCTCACTCCATCCCCGCTGCTCCACGCCCCACGATCCTTGCCGCCTCGCCCCCGTCCACCTCTGTCGGCGGTCAGAGAAGAGAGGGAGAGAGGAGAGAGCGTGAGAAGAGCGAGGGAGGGAAGAAAGAAATGAGAGATGGGGAGAGAGAAGAGGAGGTTAATATATATAGAAAAACCCAAAAATTTTAGAAACTCAAAAAAATACAAAAAATTACCTCCGTGATCCTCGGGAAGAGCACAACACGCTGGTCACGTCTCGGAGTCAGAGAACGCAACAGTTCACCCTGCATAAAGTTTCGAAGGCATATTAGGGAAAAACACGTATAAAGCACAAAACACACCCCGGGACCCACGAAAATGATCCAAAAAAATTTGAGGCATTACACTTGCTCAGCGAGACGGCGCCAGCGGTTGGCAAAGGTGCAGAACTCCTCTCCGGGCTTCATCTTCTCATGGGCCAGATCTACAACAGAGAACTTGGGCCTAACATGGTCCTGAAATTGCTGAATAAACTTCTCTTTGACAACTTGAAAATTCACAATCTGCTCTTGCGAAAAGGGAAAAGAACCAATCCCGAGCCGAGCCTTCCAATGACAGACCAAGTAGATAGGCCATCAAGCGATGGTCGTGTCGAAACTGGGCCGACTCATAAAGAAACTCCTTCAAGTGCACATATGGGTCACCGACCCCAACATAGCGGCGATATGCATGAATCTGCGAAGATGGCAGAAGCCGAAGATTTTGAAATACGAACGGGACACTCAAAGAGGATTTTTGATCGATCCGACGTTGAAGTTCATCAAGCTCGCGTTGGGTTTTGAGCAATCATCTCTGGGGTAGGGAGAGATCGAGAAGAATATGGGCCAGCCTGAGCAAGAGATTATGAATATGAACTAGGAACATGATAATGGGCTAGATGAGAGGATCCAGGCTGAGAAAAAGAAGGGCCCATTCCGAGAGTGGAAGGATATGCGGGCCTAGAAGACACATTAACGTGGGGACCCATTATGCCAGCAACAACATGGGCAGAATGAGCAGGCCCATTAGGGTGAAATTGGCCATTAGAAATTGGGCCAGCAACATAAGAAGGAGAAGAAAGATGCCCATGAAGGGAAGAGGGCCCATTATGAAAAGAAGGCCCATTAAGATGAAATGCAATGAGACGTTGGGCCTGGGCCGGGTCCATTTGGCGAACAAGGTATGATAAGTGGGCCATGAGATTAGCCTATTCCTCAGATGGATCAGAGGGACCACGTGAAGATGGGCCCGCGTGGGAAGAGGATTCCACGCGGGAATAAGAAGGAGATTGGGAAGAAGAATGGTACAAGGGGTTGGAATGATGCTCTATGAGGGCAAATGGAGACTTACTACAATGCGGGAAGCAAGGGCTTAATGGGCTTGAGAATAAGAGGGACTGACCCACTAATGCAAAGACCAAGGGAAAATAGACCAATGACAATGGACTAAATAATGGGCACACAAAACGGGCTAAATTGAATGGGCCTAACAACAAAGAATATGTGGATGCAACATAAAACACCACTAATGGGCCTGGACAAGCCCAACTAACACAAACAAGTTGATATGATGTGAGAGTTTTCACCCAAGTAAAACAAGTTGATATGATGGGAAATTTTTTAGAAGTTTTAATAGACCTTTTAATGATTTGAATTAATAATAATTCCCTCAAGATCGGAATCCAATGGGAATAAGGTCCAAACTTTGGGTGGACTAAGGTTAACTCCCTCATACGTATGCAAATGCAAGTCTAAGGGGTGGAAAGGTACAACTGGCCCGGCGTCCGTGTGGGAATCCACAGCTCACGGGGACTTATGGAAGTCCCGGATAAGATCACCTGGTTGATCCCAAGGAATATGGAGGCGAGAGGATCACTTACCAAGGTAGGAATGCAACTATGGTATGAAGAATGCATGGCCCTATGTGCACCGGAGTGCATGGAAATTCTAGCCTAAAACTAAAAAATCAAGACAAGATTAAACCATGCGAACATGATCAAATGCATGCAAATCATATATGAAAATGAAGCTAATACAAAGGATAGCAATGTAGGATCAAAAACAAGCACAAACAGAACCCGGGAGGTAAAAAAATCACCAATGCAAAGCGTACCTATGAGTCTGCCCTTGAACCTGCATGCAGATTTTATGCATAAAATGTGAAAATGATGACAATATTTAACTATGCAAATGTGACTCAAATAATATAAATAATATATGGATGGAAAGATAATAAAAAGGGGAACAACATGGGACCAAGAAACAAGCAATCAGACTTCAGGAACCCAATCAAATCATCAAGGAAAGACGTATTTGTGAACCTGTCCCTGGGTCTGCCTACAGACTTTATGCAGAAAACTCAAAAATGAAGATAAGATTAAACTATACAAACATGACCCAAATGATGCATATGATATATGGATGGAAAGATAATACAAAGGGCTACAGAACGGGCCCAAGAATAGGGCAATCTGACCCGAGGAGGCCAAGTTATGCATCAACGAACATGGCCTTATGAGCACTGCACCATAACTGCTAGAATCAGAAAGTGGTCTACCAGATGACTATTTTTTAACCCCTTGCGGTCTACCAAACGATCGCAAGGCTACCAAAAGGGCCCTGGCAGCCCATTGATGACTACTAGGCTCGTCTCGCGGTCCTGGAGGCGGCCGCAAGGTCCTGACAGACCCAAAAATGCCCATAACAGTGGAAAATGGAGAAAACACTACCTAAACATGCACATACCCACACCCAACTTGCAAAAGAGCATGAATAACGTGATGGGCACTAGGTGTCCCACCATGATCGCCAAAAAATAAGGTTGTTGATAATTTATGGAATGAGTGGGTTAAGAACAAGTACTTAGTAGTTAAGAACATTTGGGATTACCATATTGAACCTTATTTCTCTTTAGCATGGAAGGGCATATTACAAGCCAGAAATCTGATCCGCAGTCACATTAGCTACTCAATTTCGAATGGCCAAGATACCAATCTATGGTCTGACCCATGGATCAATGGAGACAGCATAAACCAACTGTATGGTGATCATATCAGGCAGGATTTGATGCTAGAAAAGAGTGCTAAGGTGAGTTTGTTAATCTCTGGAGGGCAATGGGACCTTCCTACTGCTCTGTCTGCAGAAATGGTAGAATTATGGCATCTTGTTGAGGGAGTCCATATTAACAATGGAGGTTCAGATGAAATCAAATAGAATAATTATGTGGAAGTCATGAAGACTAGTATCATTTGGCAGGAAAGCCACCAAAAAGGACCTGCATTTAGTTTATATGAATGGGTCTGGAAGAATCCCACCAGTCAAATTGCCTCTAATTGCACTTGGCAAGCTGCATTAAATAAACTACCCACGACTGAAAATCTGTAAAAGAAAGGTTTTTACCAACCTAGCATGTGTGTTCTTTGAAAGAAAGAAGTTGACTCACAAGACCACCTTTTCTTTGAATGTGCATTCTCTAGTTGGGTGTGGAAATCGTTTTGCTCTCCTTAGATAACCGATGACTGGCTTGGCCCAGGAACTACAGCTGCTGCAAACTTAATTCCCTAAATCAGGTCAATTGGTTAACTATGCAAGAATTTTATTTCACATTACAATTTGGAGAATTTGGAAGGAACGCTGCAGAAGAATCTTTGAGGATTCTTCTACCATGAAAACAAAACTTCTAATTGACATTCTGGATGATGCAAGAAGCTGCATGGAAGCGCAGGGACAAAAGAGATTGACAAGAAGGGAAGAACGCATTCTCAAAAGATTTATTCTTTTTTCATAATTAAGCTTTAAGTCCACAGCCTGTGTGGTCCTGGGCATGCTAGTTCTATTTTTCAGACTTAAGATGTACAGCTTCATTTTCATTTAATACAAATTTTTATTACTTACCAAAAAAAACTATCTACCCCGCCCCCTAACTATGCTAATATCATATGAACATGATCAAGCATGAAAGTATGATGAACAAAGGGCGATGAATAAATAGGAAAATGTATTGTGATCGCCACCAAGGATTTAACAACGCCAAAGGATGAAGATATGAGAGAAAGGAGTGCAACGGCGCCGTGTACCTTGGAAAGATGAAGAAGATTTGATCGCACTTGAGGAACGGCGTGCGGGGAACTATGTGGATTCAACCTCTCTCCTTCCAGCCGGCTAGAGGAAGAGGGCCTCACGTTCTATTCACGCTCTCCTGCAAAACAAAGATAACACACAAGAGAAAAACCCATTATGTCCATGAAGTGTAGCATCAATCCCGCAGTGATAAAATAAGGGTAGAAATTGAGAGAGAACGCACCGGGGGGAGGTTTTTAACCCCTGTGGAAGGGTGCAAAAGATAGGTGTGTGTGTTGTGATGATATAAAAACAAATATGAGGAGAAATCACGTAGTATAACAACGGGAATATGCAACACAATATGGAGAAAAGTGCAAGTGTATTAGAAAACTGTGCAAACTGTGATGATTTGTGAAATTGAGGAAGAGAGAACTAAGAGAGTAAAGAGAGATAGAAAGCCCTTGAACATGGAAATCAAAGATAATACTTCCCCCTTCAGGTTAGGGTTGAAGCAGAAGGTAGACAATGTAGCATGGCTTCGCCCCGAATCGAGAAAGTGCCCCTCATCGCCACTGCGAACTGGGTTCTATTTATAGGAGTGCAGAAAACCCTAGTTCGAGTTTAAGAGATAATGACCCACTTTTGGGAATTTAGGTTGATAAATCTTGAGATAATATCACGAGTAAGAGTCCCAAGTCGAAGGAAACCAAGGTGGAGGCTTATCTCTCTCGAAAGTGGTGTCAACAAGGAGTCCAAAGAGCCTAGCGGTGAAGAAATCGGAGTTCGGGAACAACCGGACTCTCTGTTCTAAAAACGGTCTATCGCAAGGCCGTTTTTTTGATGAAAACGGTCATGGAAGGACCGCAATGTTGGATTTTGTGCTTAAGTGTTTTGATGATGAGCAACACTATGTTAACTGTTGTTCTTCTTAATCAGATATCTTGCACTTGAATTATTCATGTTTTACAAGAAATAGCTGCTAAGAGGTAATACTTCGCGTATCCGTACTGTTTCTGTACTTCGTGTTTGTTTCAGTTATGTGCTGATGGTCTTCGAGCTGTTTCTTCTGAAGTAGCTCAAGTTGCTTCTGTATGAACCTCGTGTCGTGAACATTCGTGTTGTTCCTCGAGTCGTTTCATGTCTGGGTTCACTGCTTCATCACGTGTCGTGATAGCCGTGTCCGTCCTTCGTCCTCGTGTTGTTGTCTTTACTTCGTGCACTCTTCTCTAAGTTCAAGCGTTAATTTTCTCAAGTCGAGTCTGTCAGTGCTGTCTCCTTGTCCTCCACTTCGTGTCGGTTTTTGTGTTGGTCTTCGTGTTGTGTCCGTGTCTTTCATATTATTCTAGTAGTTATGTCTTCGTGTTGTTCTTCCTAGACCTCGTGTCGTTTTTCTTGTCTCATTTCGTGTCGTTTCCGTATTATGTATTTCGTGTTGTGCTTATGCACTTCGTGTCGTTTTCTTTGTTTCATATTGTTCTCATCTCACTTCGAGTCGTTTCTTTGTATTCTGACTTCGTGTTGGTTTTTCGGTTTTTCTTAGACTTCGTGTCTTTTTCTTCTTGACCACACTTCGTGTCGATTCTCGAGTTTCATCTTCGTGTTGTTTTCAAACTCGTGTCGGTTCCTGTTCCACTTCGTGTTGCTTTTCCATAGACTTCGTGTCTTGATTATGTGCAACCACTTAGTGTCGGTTTCTGTTGTCAGCCCGTGTCGTCCTCGTCTTCGAGTCGTTCGAACGATCGAGCAACCTTGTACTCGAGTCGTTTCTTTGTATTTGTTTCTTCGTGTTATGTTTATGAATTCGTGACCTCGTGTCTCTTTTGATTTATAACCTCACCTCGTGATGTTCCCTTCTTTGTGTCTGATCTGTTACAATGTATCTCGTGTCGTTCTTTTCTTATTTCGTGTAGTAGTCACGTCGTGTTGTTACTATATACCTCATGCAGTTTTGGTTTTTGTGGCCATGCAGCGTATTAATGGATTTAATCTCATTACAGGTCCGAGGAAGAACATTCCACACACCTGGACTGCACGTGATCCGAGACAAGAGGAACCAATCTGATGAAGGCACGTGGCAAGAAGATTCTGGATCGAGCGTGGAAGGCACACGCGTTTTGTGCCCTATCCACCTGCTGTTGCTACTATAAGTAGAACCCTTCGTCCTCAGATGAAGACGATCGAAGTCGAGAGGAAGAGAAGAAAAAGTAGAAATACAGAGAGTCCTTCGATCCACAGAAAAAGAAAAAGAGAGAAGAGAGAATAGCAGAGAGAAAGAGAGAACAGAAGAGTGATCAGAAGAATTGTTCTGACTTGCGGATCAAATCCGGAGTCTATTGCTCATTTTGAGCTACATTGTTTCCATTGTCTGGAATTTGATTTCCTTCGATCGTGGTTTTCGTTTCTTGTTTTTATCCTTCTTTAACTATCCTGGTTTGTGTTTCCGATCCTCTGGACTGAGGTCGGGGTCCTCCTGTGAGATCAGGAGAAGGGAGATCTGATCTCCGGTTTGCAAGTAGCAGGTGGGCTGCTTGTGGGTTCCCTTCGGGTTTGGAGGAAGAGGGGTCTTCGACCTCTGGTTCACTAGTAGTGGGGTTGCTACTAGTGGGGTTCCCTCTTGAAAAGAGGAAGAGAGACGTGAGTCTCTGGGCTCTAGTAACCGTGGGTTGCTAGAGGTTCCCTCCGGGTAGGAGGAAGAGGAGAGGTTGTTCTCCTGGGAAGCTATGTATCAGCTTTAGTTTGGCAAGCTGTGTTGCCCAGCCGTTAGTGAAGCCACACTCGGTTTGAGTGTGGGGTGGATGTAGGTCTGAAGGACCGAACCACCTTAAAATCCTCTGAGTTCTTGCGTGATTGCTTGTGGTGATATTGTGGTTTGCCTTCCATTCTCTTGAGCTATTGTCTGCACTGCATTATTTTTGATAGTTAGACTTCGAGATTATCTGCGTTCAGCGAAATACACTGCAGTAATTTTTAATTCTTCGAAAAATAGTGATCTATTCATCCCCTCCCCTTCTAGATCACTTCATACTTTACTTATCACGCAAGGGGATGCCAAACAGTCTAGGGAGTGACGGCAAGGTTCCAGGGGTGAAACAGGGTGATTTCGGGTAAGTTTGGGGCCTAACGGTCTAGTGAAGACCATTTTTTATGACCAAGCGGTCTTCCCAGGACCGCTAGGCTGCTGGAGGAAAATTTTTGGGCAGGCTTTGTACGACTTTGCAAATCAGAGCATATCTCAAAAATGGTGCAGAACTCGCGAAAGTGGTAGATAAAGAAATTGTAGAAGACTGAAAGATGAACAACTTTTATGAAGAAGGAAAGATGAAAAAAAGAGAGGAAGAGGGAGCAAATAGGGCGAGAACAGAGAGAAGAAATGCTGGGATGCATGTGAACAACACAGCTTGCTAGAAAAATATGAATACCTTGAAATCGGTGGAGAACTGGCTAATGGCGTAGAAGAGATAAATGTAGAGATTTGAAAGGCAAACAACTTTGGTGAAGGGCACTTAATGAATAGAGTACTAGAAGAGGATGAAAAATGGTCGCGTTCAGGACTGCGTAGTTAAAGGAAGCCGAATGCTTGATAGAAGTTGATCTAAATGGGCTGTGAGTCGACTTGGAGAGCCGGAAGTTGATAAAATAAGCCCAAGGACACTAAGAAATCATGATGTCTAAAGTCCAAAGGCTAGGGAACAATGAAATGGGCTCGAAAATCTATCCAAGGAAGGCTCCAAAATAATCGACAATTTGAGACATCAAAATGACGAATAAGAGAAATAACTCAACTTGCGGGATAAAAACGGGTGTCAACATCTATCTCTGACGACACTTGCACCCGGCCAATCCTGGAGCCAGAATTAATAGATTGGGCGCTGTCAATTAGGCCGAGTGTTTTGATCTGTCGGAAAGGCGAGACCATATGGCTGGAGCCCTATTACCCATTCCTATTCAGTTAGAATTTCGACTACGATCAGCACATTCCCCCTTCCTTGGCGCAGTTTGCGTTGCCGAACAGCGTCCGGGTTGGCCCGACAGCAACGGATGAAGCCCGCATTTGGTGGGATTACTTTCACCGGAGGGAGGCGGCTGCATTCAGAGTCCCAGCTCCTAGACGTTTTCCCCGTGTGACCCCGGAGTACATCAAATGGTGGAATGCCCGAACAGGCTTTTATAGGAACTCTTGGAGGGAATGTTGGGATGTTGCCGAACGTAAGTTCTTGAATTCCTAGTCACTGTCGGTTCTGGATATTGACCCAGCTCATCTGAAGAAGCTGAAATTTCATACCAATATTGAAGTGATAGCTTATTTGGAGGCTCTCAAGGCCGCCAAACGTCGCTCACCCAAGATTAAGCAAAAACTGCCAGACATTAATAAGGACACCTTTCTAAAGAGTCTTCATGGACTATGTCGCGTAAGCGGCAAGCGACTAATTCTTCAGCAGCTTCCCATGCCAGTCGAGGAGCCTACATCTTCTACGGTCGTCTGGTGCTCTTAGCCTGACTGGCTTTGTCCTTATAGAACTTTCATCAGAAGAGAGGATCGGCGGGCCACACTCTATAGGGAGACCCCGTGGCTATTTGCATTGCTACGTTCACATGGTCTCACAGTGGATGGTCCTAGTGAGGCCATATTGGGCAAGCCACTTCATATCTCCTTCAACTATGCCGACGGGTTGGGGTTGGACCACCTCGGCCTTTATTATTATCTATCTTCTCGCGGCCATTCGGACTTGGCGTCGTTGGCTGAGCGATGCGAGATGATAGGGGACATTTGCTGGCTCATTCATGAGGGTGCACCAAGAAACAAAGAGCCCTCGCTGTTCTATTGGCCACTTTCTCCTCTATACTCGGGGCAAGCATGTATACCTTATTCATTAACTTCACCCTCTATTTGGCTCTTTTCTTTACTGCAATATACATTTTATTCATCTTCGTGTTTGTGCGACATGCAGTTCGGAGCAGCTCGGAGGAAATCCGGCAACACCGGGAGATAATTATAAAGGCTCAGAAGCCATCATACTTTGAGGCCGCGGAGGTGGCTCCAACCACTATGCCTTTGCCACCTGGTGGTCCGCAGAAGCGGACGAGGTCCCAAGTGGAAGAGGCCATTACTCGAGCGAAGAGGTCGACCTCATGGTGCTTCCTGTCTTAAGAAAACTGTTGATAAGTGCTATATTTCATATCATAACTAGCACCACATTTATCATTTTTAAGCATTAAATGAATAAAGTTGTGCAACATGAGTAGTTAATTTCATTCTCACAAGTAATTTGAGTCTGCACACATTTTATCATCTTTCGAAGTCAAAATGACCATGTGAGGAATATTCAAGCATTTGTATAATTATTTGAAATCTATTTTTGGATGAAATATGTTGATTATTTGAAATTTCTAAATTTTCAGGAAATAGCGACTGGTGGGTCAGACGCCATTTATAAAGCATTTTTATGAAAAAAAAGAAAGAGCGGCTGATCAAACGGGCGCCCATTTGTTTGATGGAAAAAGAAAAAAGAGAAAAAGAAGAATTAGCGACTGCATACATGGGCGCTATTTCATTTGATGAAAATAGAAAAAAAGGAAAAGCTAAAAAATTAGAAGATATAGCGATCGTTGAAGAAGGCGCAATTTCTTTGGAAAAGAATTAGCGACCGTTCAGGAAGACGCTCATTCAATTATACGAAAAATCAGAAGAAAAATGAAGAAAAATGGGAAAAGAATTAGCGACTGTTTACACAATCGCCAATTCCTTGATTTATGGGAAAAGAAGAAAATATCAAAATAAGGAAAAAAGCATGAGCGACCATTATGGAAGATGCCATAACGATCAAAACTTGTCGTTTTAAAGTTATTTGCTTTATCTTCACACTCTATTTCTTATCATTTTTTTAATGTGTCTTTCTCCCGTACTCCCTCTTCCTCTCTATATTACTCTTCCTCTATTCTCAACACACTCACCCACACACATAGGTTTGTTTTTCCGATTTCCTTCCTTTATTCCTCTATCTTCCCCCTCTTTCATATTTTTTCACACATCCCTTAGGCAGAGATTCTTCCTTCGATCCTCTCGGCGGCATCCATCTCCACGGCAGAGCGGTTCACTCTAAGGCTTGGCAACGAGACGGCGACGTTCTTCATCCAAATGTCTTGGCTGAATTTCTTCCTTTATTATTTTATTTCCAATTTATAATTTTCATTTTCTTAGAGTTGTAATTGCCACTTTCATAGTAATAAAAGTTCATCTTGCGTAATTATTCTTCTATTTTCTCTCTCTATCTCTCTTTCCAATTTCTCTTCTTAACCCTCTCATCTTCTTTAGATAGTTTTAGTTTCGAGCAATTTTATTTTTCTTTTCATTCTCACTCAAAATTCGAATTTCTCAAATATAAGAATTTTCCAACATGTTTAATTAAAAATATTTCTTCTCCGTGGGATTGACCCGTTCTAACCACTTTACTCCAATTCAAATCTTTTTAAGTGAGTGAGTGCAGTTATTTTTGAGATTGTGGCACGACTTTTCAACGACAAGTTAGTGGCTATCAATTTTTTGGCGCCGTTGTCGGGAAGAAAATGATTTTTGAATGTTGAAAATTCTTGTGTTTGATTTGTATATGATTTTACTAATTTTTTTCTGTTTTTATTTTACAGAAAAAAAATCAGAAAAAAAGGAGGAAATTCAGACCTAGAAAATCTCAGAAAATAAACTGTCACAGGAAGCGTTGTTGAAAGTCTGAAACTGTCACAGAAAGTAAAAAATCTAGGAAATTCAAGCGTTGCTAAATGTCAGTAAACGTAGGAAAATGTCTTATTTTCCAATTTTTAAAAAAATCATAAAAAAATCTGAAAAATTTCTGAAAACTTCAAAAAAATCAGAAACCCAGAAAATTTCAAAATCATGATTTTAGGTCTTATTTTGTAGTAGTTTTACATATTGATTGATATTTTTTGTTGATAGTTATCTTTTATCCTTCTCTCTTTTTGAAAAAAAAATCTCAAAAAAAAATCAGAAAATAGAGAACAGAAAAAAAATCTCATCATGTTATCATGCTTTCATCTTAGTTGCATCATTTTCATGCATTGTACATTTTAGTTGATTTCTTATTTACTTGCATCATCATTTGAAAAAAAAAGAAAAAAATCTTTCTCTTCTCTCCTATTTCCCCTTCTCAAAGGCAACTTAGGGTCTTTACACCATTCTTGGAATTGGAAAGACCCTCCATTGAGCACTCCATCTCTTTAGATTAGAATCTCCTTTTTCAAGATCTCCATAAGTCCCCGCACCCGTGGATTCCCTCACGGAGGTCGGGCAGGTTGTACCACGAAGTACCCCAGAGTTAGATTGCCCTTAGAAAGTTTCACATAAAAAAAGGAAAAGAGTTTTAGAATTTATTACTATTTTAAAAAAATTGTGTCTAAGGATAGAGGTTAAGTGACAAACGCCCAAGCGGGTTTGTGGTTATTTAATTAGGCCTCTAAGAAAGTAGGGGGAACCTCCCACAACTCCACCTCTTACCTGGCAGGTTGACCAGTGTAGTAGTGAATGTCAATTCTTCTTTTTCTCAAAAAAAAAAGAAAAAAATTCACCATCATTTGGCATTCATATAGTGATTGATTCATTGCATTATTTTTCAAATTCATTTGCATAAAGAAAAGTATCATCATTTGTACATAAACAATTCATTTAAGAATTAATTCATTGCATTTTAACTCACATTACTTTCCAATTTAAAAAACAACAACAATCTTTCTTTGGGCCCTTTTGAATTGCATGCAAGGTAGGAGATCCCTACACCCACATTTGATAGGACCCTTTGAAGATATAGAGAGGTTAGTGCATTCTAAAAATCATCCACAACCTAACCTCATGGAGGACCAACACCCACAACAAGCTCCCAAGTAGATGAAAGATTATTTCATGCCTAATCAATACCAACCGTCCTTCTATGTCCAAACACCCCAGAACCAAGCGGTTCAGTATGAGATCAAGTCTAGTGCCATCCAAATGTTACCATCTTTCCACGGCAATACCAATGAAGACCCATATAAACATCTTGATGAGTTCCTCCAGATTTGCTCCACTATCAAGATCCAGAACTTTTCAGGTGATGCTCTCAAATTGACACTCTTTCCTTTTTCCCTCAAAGATAAGGCTAAATATTGGTTAGGCACTTTGGGTAAACCAATTGATACTTGCGCTGAAATGCAAAAGGAGTTTTTGAAGAAATTCTATCCCATAGGGTGAACCAATACCATGAGGAGAGCGATAACTGGATTCACACAAAACCCTGGATAACAAATCCATGAGGCGTGGGATAGACTGAAAGATTTGCTAAGGAAATGGCCCCACCATGGGTTATCAAGATGGCAAATTGTCCAGGCATTCTACGAGGATTTGACGGAGAATTATAGACAGATGGTGGATGCATCATGTGAGGGGCATTTATGAGTAAGAGTGAGGATGAGGCGTATGATTTATTTCAAATGCTTAGTGAAAATTCTATTAGTCATGCCTCGCTTTCATCTTATGAGAGAATGATTATGCCATCTAAGAGGGCAGGGCTATATGAAGTTAAGAACCAATGAGAGTGTGAGAACGGGATGGATATAAATTTCTTAACTCAAAAATTGAACAAAATAGATTTGTTGGCGCAGAAGATGGAAAAGGTTGATTTGGCAGTCCAAAAGTTAGATCCGTTGTTATCCGGGCAGCAACCTTCCCCTTCTTTCTCTTCTGCTCCTCAACCTCAACCGTTCTTAACTCCCAACCATGAAGAAATCTATGCTCTTTGTTCTAGCCCTAATCACGCTGTTACTGATTGCCTCACTACGGCCCAGCTTCTCCCATTCATCCAAGAACAGATCTTTACTGCTCAGGGTGTGTCCAAACCTACTTATGATCCTTATTCTAATACATATAATCTTGGTTGGAAAAACACCCCAATTTTTCTTAGAAGTCTCAGCAAGGTCCATCTACCCAATCCAATCCCTCAGTTCAGAAACAATCTTTTCCAACTTCCAGTCAATGCCATCCAACTCTTTCTTATCCTTCTCCGTTTCAGCAACAATTCCAACAACCTCCATTCCATCAAGCTTAAGCCCCGTATCACCAAGCTCAATTTTCTCAGGGCCAGCTTCATCAGTATCCTCCACACCGTTTTCAACCGCAAGCTCCTTATCAACCTCCTCCTCCTCAACCACCTCAGCCCAATTTCGATGATAAATTTGACCAACTTCAGCAACTCATTCTTTCTCAACAACAATCCATTGCTAAGTTAGAGGGTCAAATAGGGCAATTGGCTGCTAGAAATATGAGGAAAGATGTAGGTCAGCTTCCTAGCCAATCTGTGGCTTATCCTAAGAACCAACCTCCAGGCTTCCACCAAAGAGCTCCCCTTCTTCCTCAACCAACCCAACCCCAGCCTCCTCCTCCTATGGGCCCTCAATTTGAGAATGCCAAGGCTATATCTACCCTTAGGAGCGAGAAGGTTTTAGATGACCCATATCAGGATAGGGGAGTTGGTAGCAGTTCGGGCCAAGAAGCCCACATGGAAAGTGATAGTGAGGATGATGAGCCGGTGATTGTACAAGAGAAGAAGAAGCCAGAGAATGGGGAGAAGAAGCTGGATAAAGGAAAAGCAAAGGTTGATGAAGAAGGTCCCCAAGAGTATGTTCCTAAGATCCCTTTTCCCGATGCTCTAAAATTGAAGGCTCAAAAGAAAAAGTCGGTCCACCAAGAAGAGCTAGTGGAATTATTTAAACAAGTGAATATCAATATTCCACTTTTGGACGCAATCAAGCATGTGCCGACATATGCAAAGTTTCTTAAAGAGCTGTGCACTCCAAAAAGGGAACCTAAGGCAATAACTCAAAAGATCCGCCAATCTGAAGATGTCAGTGCTGTAGTGATAAACCATTTACCTAAGAAGTTGAAGGACCCCGGAGCTCCTCTAATTTCATGTGATATAGGTGGAGTTACATTTGATAAAGCATTGCTGGACCTTGGAGCCAGTGTAAATTTGTTGCCCACCTTTATATATGAGCAATTTGATTTGGGGGAGTTGAAGCCCACATCTATAATCCTTCAATTGACGGATCGTTCTATGAAAACTCCAAAGGGTCTATTGGAGGATCTGATTGTAAAAGTCCATGAATGCTATTTCCCTGTGGATTTCTTAATCTTGGATATGGCCTCGTCTTAGGAATTAAAGCACACTCCAATTATTTTGGGACGACCGTTTCTAGCTACGGTGAAGGCCAATATAAACTGTGCCACGGGAATGATGGATATTTCTTTCGGGGGTGAGAAGGTTTCTTTAAATGTGTTCAAGGCATCCCAATACCCGGACCATGAGGAGGAATGTAACATCATTGATGTCATTGAGGACTTGATTGAAGAAAGTCCAGAAGTTAAAGAGGAATGTCTAAAAGAGGGTAGCATGTTGTAGGATTTTCTATTCTCTTTTGCACCCTACTCTAGGATAGAGCCACTCCCTCCATTACAAGCTGAACCTGTTCTTCCATCTTTGGATCAATCGCCCATTCTTTAATTGAAGCCTCTACCGGATTCTCTTAAGTATGCTTATCTCGGCCCTGACCATACTCTGCCCGTGATTATTGCTTCTAATCTCACTTCTGCTCAGGAGTCTTAACTTTTAGATGTCCTTAAGGAGCACAAGGGGGCGATAGGTTGGTCAGTGGCGGATTTGAAGGGTATTAGTCCAGATGCGTGTATGCATTACATTTACTTGGAGGACAATACCAAGCCGAGCAGAGAGATGCAGCGTCGGCTGAATCCAAACTTGAAAGAGGTGGTACAGAAGGAGGTAGTGAAGTGGTTGGATGCCGGGATCATATATTTCATTTATGATAGTAAGTGGGTCAGCCCAACTCAAGTTGTGCCAAAGAAGTCAGGGCTGATAGTTGTAACAAATGAAAAGGAGAAGAAGTGCCTACACGATTACAAACGGGGTGGAGAGTCTGCATTGACTACAGAAAATTAAATTCAGCTACAAAGAAAGATCACTTCCCATTCCCGTTTGTGGATCAAATTTTGGAGAAACTGGCTGGGCAAAAGTATTTTTGCTTTTGGGATGGCTACTCCGGGTATAACCAAGTTGATATTTACCCGGAAGATCAGGAAAATACAACATTCACGTGCCCCTATGGCACGTTTGCTTTTAGAAGAATACCATTTGGGCTGTGCAATGCCCCCGCCACCTTGATGTCAATATTTTCTGAAATGGTGGGGGAATGTTTGGAAGTGTTTATGGATGACTTCTTGGTGTTTAGAGATTCTTTTGAAAATTGCTTAGAAAATCTGACTCAGGTGTTGAAGAGGTGCAGTACATCAAATCTTGTGTTAAGCTGGGAGAAGAGCCATTTCATGGTTAGAGAAGGAATAGTGCTCGACCATGTTATCTCAGAAAGGGGAATAGAGGTCGATAAAGCTAAAGTCGATTTGATTGTCAATCTTCCTCCTCTCACATCTGTCAAGCAAATCCGTTCCTTCCTTAGCCATGCTGGATTCTATCGTAGATTCATTCAAAACTTCTCTACCATTGCTCGCCCTCTCACACAATTGCCAGCCAATGACACTCCTTTCAATCTTGATGATTCATGTTTAGAGGCATTCAATTCCTTGAAAGCGGCCCTCACTCAAGCTCTAATTCTTCAATCACCAAATTGGTCGCTTCTTTTGAAATCATGTGTGATGCTTCAGACTACGTTGTTGGAGCTGTCCTAGGTCATAAAGTAGATAAGAAGCCTGTGGTGATCTACTATGTGAGCCGCACGCTTGCCGATGCACAATTGAATTACACCACCACGGAACAAAAATTGATTGCTGTTATTTTCGCTCTTGAGAAATTTCGATCATATCTATTAGGGGTAAAAGTCGTTGTTTATTCCGATCACTCAGCTTTAAAGTTTTTACTTTCCAAGAAGGACGCCAAACCCCGTCTCATTCGTTGGATTCTATTGCTGCAAGAGTTCGATTTGGAAATTAGAGACAAGAAGGGATTTGAGAATGTTGTTGCTGATCACCTGTCTATGATTGTGATTCCTGAAAGTGCTCCTATGTCCGATTCCTTCTCCGATGAGCAAATTCTTTCCATCTCTCGCACCTCAACTCCCTGGTACGCTCACATAGTCAATTACCTGACGGTAGGATAGATTCCGGGAGGGTGGTGTAGGAAGGAGAAAGATCGATTCTTTTCGAAGGTTAAGTACTACTTTAGGGAGGACCCAGAGTTGTTTCACATGGGTCCAGATCAGATAATAAGAAGATGTGTCCCCGAGGAGGAGCAACAATCTATTTTGAATTTTTGCCATAATCTCGCTTGTGGGGGACACTTTTCAGGAAAGAAAATAGCGGCTAAAGAATTACAAAGTGGATTTTATTGGCCCACATTGTTTAAAGATGCTTATGAATTTTCAAAGACTTGTTTGAGGTGTCAAGCAGTGGGTAACAATTCTAAAAGAGATATGATGCCGCTCAGTCCCATTCTAGCAGTAGAAATTTTTTATGTTTGGGGAATAGGCTTTATAGGACCATTTCCACCTTCATTTGAAAATGAATATATTTTGGTGGCAATGGACTATGTTTCGAAGTGAATTGAAGCTGTTGCTACTAGGACCAATGATCACAAGGTGGTGAAGAAGTTTGTAAATAAGAACATCTTTTCTAGATTTGGTTGTCCTAGAGCTATCATTAGTGATGGGGGTTCTCATTTCACAAACTTTCAATTCCGAGCTTTACTTCACAAATATGGCATTACTCATAAGCTTGCTACCCCCTATCATCCCCAAACTAGTGGCCACCTTGAAGTGTCCAATAGGGAGATCAAAAATATCTTGCATAAGACAGTTAGGCCGGATAGGACAGACTTATCCGAGAGACTAGATGATGTATTATGGGCCTATAGAACTGCATTTAAGACTCCCATTGGCATGTCTCCATACCGCCTCATTTTTGGAAAAGCTTGCCACTTACCTATAGAATTAGAACATAGAGCATATTGGGCCATTAAATAAGTCAATTTTAATCTTACTCAAGTTGGGTCCCAAAGAGCTCTACAACTTAGTGAACTGGAGGAATTATGAAATGAAGCGTACGAAAATTCCCCGATTTATAAAGCTAAAACCAAGGCATTTCACGATAAGCATATTCACAAGAAAACTTTTTATGTGAATCAAAAGGTTTGGCTTTTTAATTCAAGGCTACGCTTGTTCCCCGGTAAGTTAAAATCAAGATGGGATGGACCGTTTGTTGTTGTTAAAGCTTTTGACCATGGTGCTGTCAAAATTTTGAATCCTAAAAATGGTCATATTTTCACTATCAACAGTCAAAGATTGAAACCTTATTTGGAAAATGGTCAGTTGTAAAAAAAATCCATTGTTCTAAGTGATCTGGAATAAAATCTCCGTGAGCTTGCATGCGTCTGGCTGAAGACGGAAAACTTAGCGCTTCTGGGAGGAACCCAAGGTTCTTTGTTATTTGATGATTTTGTCTTTAGTTTATTTTTCAATAGACAGGCCAAGAAGAAGAAGTTGTTGCCATTATTCTGAACCAAATTTCACCCCGCACACCAAGTTGTATCCTTCCATCTTAGCAATATTTCTTTGTTACATTGTTCTATTGCTTTCTATTGAACATGTCATTAAGGACAATGTCATTTAAGTTGGAGGGGAGAAAATTTTATGATGCATATAGTACAACCTGATAGGAGTTTTGTCTTGCATATCATCGTTGCATGAAAGATAAAAGATGAAATCTCCGACTGAGTTTTCTCGATTTATGCTTTTATTGAAAGCAATTCTAGAATAGAAAAGACTAGAGAAAAGGATGAAGGAAAACTTATTTCAATCTAGCCATGGAAAATTGATATAAGAATCGTTTTAAAGTTCATGTGCACTTTAGAAAAGAAAAATCACGTTGCATGCTAATAAAACAAGCAAGACAAGCCTTCTGTTATTTTGGATATTGAGTCTGATGCTCTACACTTTTTGAGGAAGAGATCTTCTAAAAAGCTTTCTGCCAAGTTATTTATTAAATTAGTTCAAATGGCACAAGATTGTTAAA
Source organism: Amorphophallus konjac (assembly GCA_022559845.1). Classification (NCBI taxonomy): domain Eukaryota; kingdom Viridiplantae; phylum Streptophyta; class Magnoliopsida; order Alismatales; family Araceae; genus Amorphophallus; species Amorphophallus konjac. The sequence goes on along the minus strand of CM040127.1, from coordinate 116,801,446 downwards.
AAGAAAAAAGAAAAAAAAAGAAAAGAGAACACCAAGAAAAATGCCCCTAGTCTTAGTAATCGGGCCTACTTCACCTAAGACGTGTTGAGGTTCGTGTCAAACCGAAAAGAGAACTTTGATCTGTGTAACTGGGCCTGCTTCCCCTAAGGCAAGAGTCAAGATTTGTGTTAAACAGTGAATGGTAGTGCAGCATCATGTGTGTAGAAAAATAAAAAGATCTCAAAGGGATAAAGAAATAAGGCAGACAAAAAGTTAATATGCTTAATGCTCTAATCTAAGAGGTGCAGAGTTGAAAGGCACTTGCTTAGAATAGCAAATGGGGGACACAATTATCTTAGTTGTGGATTTAGTATTACACATGCACAAGTGCTATTGAACTTTAATTTTGTATTCTTGATCATTTACCTTAATTTCTTATATAAGGCTAGTATGCATTAATGATTCCGGATTCCTAATCTTTGATTGATTTTGTGAAGGAAAAGCTGTATATGAAAGTATAGATTTTGCAAACTCTTGTTGGTCCTGAATTTTAATTTATTTACATTACTAAGGGACTAACAATGCGTAAGTTGGAGGGTGTAATAAGTGCTATATTGCATATCATAATTCGCATCACATTTATCATTTTTGAGCATTAAATGAATAAAGTTGTGCAACATGAGCAGTTAATTTCATTCTCATAAGTAATTTGAGTCTGCACGCGTTTTATCATCTTTATAAGCCAAAATGACCATGTAAGAAATATTCAAGAATTTACACAATTATTTGAAATCCATTTTTAGATGAAATATGTTGATTATTTGAAATTTCTGAATTTTCAGGAAATAACAACCGATGGGTCAGACGCCATTTATAAAGTATTTTTATGGAAAAAAAGAAATAGCGACTGATCAAACGGGCACCCATTTGTTTGACGGAAAAAGAAAAAAGAGAAAAAGAAGAATTATCAACTACATACATGGGCGCTATTTCATTTGATGAAAATAGAAAAAAAAAAGAAAAGTTAAAAAATAAGAAGAAATAGCGACCGTTGAAGAAGGCGCAGTTTCTTTGAAAAAGAATTAGCGACCGTTCAGGAAGCCACTCATTCAATTATACGAAAAATTAGAAGAAAAATGAAGAAAAATGGAAAAAGAATTAGCGACTGTTTGCACAATCGCCAATTCCTTGATTTATGAAAAAAGAAGAAAATATCAAAATAAGGAAACAAGAATGAGCGACCATTATGGAAGACGCCATTTTAATTTGCGCCCAAAGGGTTGGACGCCATTTCGTTTACAAGAGGAAACGAAAACGGGAAGGTCTCTTTGAAGCAATCTTGCTATGATCGTCATTATCCTACCATGTTTTCATCAAAGGAGAGTTTATCCATGGCAAGAGTCCTAATTTGAGCAACAAATCCACGCTACAAAATCGGGTTTTGATCTGATCTGCAGTCGCCGGCCATGACAGTTCTTCTGTGCCTATAAAAATCTACCCGAGAGCCACTAGAGAGGGATCTTTGGGCCTTTTTCATGTTTTTCTAGTCTTTTTCTAAGTTCACTTTCTTCAGCAAATCTCTCCATTTTCAAAAGCTCTTTAAGTTCTTATTCTTCCCCTTCTCTCAATTCTCCCTCATTTTCATGTTGCTTTCTGTTTTCTAAAGTTATGTCCCATGATTTTACTGTTCATCTCTGGTTTTTCACAGTCTTCTTCTTCCTCAGATTTCACCCTTTTCTTCAAGTTTTCTCTCTTTGCTGCCTTCATTGATCTTCTTCATCTTCTCTAGCTCTTCAAATTTCTCTTCTACCACGTCTTCCAATTCTCTTTGGTTTTAAAGTTATTTACTTTCTCTTCACACTCTATTTCTTATCATTTTTTTATTGTGTCTTTCTCCCATACTCTCTCTTCCTCTCTATATTACTCTTTCTCTATTCTCAACACACTCACCCACACACATAGGTTTGTTTTTCCAATTTTATTCCTTTATTCTTCTATCTTCCCCCTCTTTCATATTTTTTCACACATCCCTTTGGCGGAGATTCTTCCTTCGGTCCTCTCGGCGGCATCCATCTCCACGGCGAAGCGGTTCACTCAAAGGCTTGGCAATGAGACGTCGGCGTTCTTCATCCAAATATCTTGGCTCAATTTCTTCCTTTATTCTTTATTTCTAATTTCTAATTTTTATTTTCTTAGAGTTATAATTGCCACTTTCATAGTAATAAAAGTTCATCTTATGCAATTGTTCTTCTATTTTCTCTCTCTATCTCTCTTTCCAATTTCTCTTCTTAACCCTCTCATCTTCTTTAGATAGTTTTAGTTTCAAGCAATTTTATTTTTCTTTTCAATCTCACTCAAAATTCAGATTTCTCAAATATAAGAATTTTCCATCATGCTTAATTGAAAATACTTCTTTTCTGTGGGATCGACCCGTTCTTACCACTTTACTCTAATTCAAATCTTTTTAAGTGAGTGAGTGCGGTTATTTTTGAGATTGTAGTATGGCTTTTAAACGACGAGTTAGTGGCTATCAACTGTCAGTATAACAGTCTCTGGAAGACACATGAAGTCGACCTGCTGTAAAAGTAGTGTCGACCTGTCTTAAGAAAACTACCAGTATAACAGTCTCTGGAAGACACATGAGGTCAACCTGCTGTAAAAGTAGTGTCGACTTGTCTTAAGAAAACTGCCAGTATAACAGTCTCTGGAAGACACATGAGGTCGACCTCCTGATGAAGAGAGGTCGACACACTTGTTGCCCTACTTGAGTTCTTCTTCAGTTGAGCAAGAGTGAGGTCGATGCAATAGCTCCATGAGGTCGACACTTCTTCTTCACTTTTCATGTTTTCAGCCTGGTGATGCGCTCGACAGTCGTCATTTAAAAATATCGTGCCACACAAATTTCAAAATTTATACAACCGCACTCACTCACTTAAATGATTTTGAAAATACGAGTAAAGTGGTAAATACGGGTCGATCCCACAGGGAGGAAATTTGAATGTAAGTTGGAAAATACCCTTATGTTTTGGAAAACCAATTACTTTTGTTTGATTTGAGTGCGATTACAACTAACGGAAATGAAATTACAATTTGAAAGAACAAGAGATAAGTTAAAGAAATATTTAGCCAATGAATTGAAGAATGTCGTCATTTCCTCGCCGAGCCTTTGATGAAGATCGCTCTGCCTTGGAAGTCGACGCCGTGAGATGATTTGAAGAAGACCACCGCTTTGGGTGTGAGTGAAACACTTATGAAGAAATAGGTTGGATAGAACAAGTTTGAAACACTAAGTTGAAAACATAACAGAATTTCATTGAAAATAGGGGTTGGAAGAAATAGAATAACTTAAAATATAAATGGAATTAGAAAAAATGGAATACATGAAAGTTGTAGAGAATTAAAAGATGAAGAAGTTTTATGAAGAACACAGAAACAGAAAACGAAAGGAAGATAATGAAAAACTTGAAAAATCAAGATCTATTGCTGCTGGTGAACAGTAACTGACAGAAAAATAGAACAGTAAAGAATTAATTCTAGAGCTCAAACTAAGAAGAATTTGAAGAAGTAGAATAAGAACAAAAGTTAGATCTATAAGAGAGTAACAACTTTCATGAAGAACTCAGAGTAAAATTATGATTGTAAAGGCTTCAAAATGGCAAATTGGTGGAGACTATCACTTCGGATGAAGAGTACATGAACATGATAACACTTAAAAACACAAAGAATAAATTTTAAACTAGAAGGAATTAAAGGAAATGATGAAAAGAGAAGTTGAAGAACACTTACAGATGGACAACTTTGTAGAAGACAATAAATTGAAATAAAGATCACACAAGCTTTTAAATTGACTATGAAGAGCCAAAATGGCTAAGAGTACAATGAAATCCTTCAATACAAACTTAACACAAACTTCAAAACGTGAATACAAAAGCTTTCAAAATCTATCCCTACCAAAGCCACAAAGTAAAAACTTGAAGAACACTTATAAACTTGATCAATCCATAGCTTACTACTCCTAGCTATCCTCTCTTCCTAACCTCCTAACACCCTCCATTACAATGAAATCCCCCCCCCTTTTATAGGGTGTTCAAACAACAACCATATTCCATATGAACACTTTACCAATGTGAACAACCAATTGCTGCTATTTTTGACCCAATATTGTGTGCCAACATGTGTTGCACACTTGGACATTTTTTTCTGATTTTTATGAATTTTTTCTGGCCTTTTTTTCTCCTTCCTTTCTCTTTCTTTCCCTCTCTTTCTCTCTCTCCGGCCATGTGCGCCCGCGTGCGCCGCCCGGCCGCCCACTGCGTGAGACGCGGCCCGCGTGGGCCGGGTGTGCGCCGCCCGGCGTCCACTCGCAGCGTGGCGGTCGCGTGGGCGCACCGCGCGTGGCCGCCTGCGTGCCCTTCTTCTCCTGCGTGCGCCGGCGTGCTCGGCCGCGTGTGCCGGGCGCGTGAGCCGGCCGCCCCCTGCACATAATATATATATATATATTATATATAGAGATATTAGATATATATGGATATATATTATGTATAGATCTTAAAAAAAATCCACAAAAATGTCAAATAAATTTAATTTTTTTTCTTTTCTTTTTGAAAAAGTCCAAAATTATATTTATATATATATATTTTTATTTTCATAATATATATATATATATATATTATGTATGTAGCTTATTAAGGCCTTCAAAATATCAAATAAATTTATTATTTTTTTCTATTTTTTTATTTTATTATTTTTATTCTTATTGAACAAATCCCTGGGCTTTTGGCCCATTTCAACATACATTATATTTTCTTATTTTTCTTATTTTTATTATTTTTAGTGCTTGTTAAATAAGGAAATATCTTTATTAAAATCATTTAATTACAGAAAATTCATTATTTTACTCTAAATTAAAAGTAAGTGTGATAAGTGTATATTTATTAATATTTAAGCTCATAAAAATGTGTATAATCATGAATTAATAGGTAAAAATACACACTTATCACCTGGCCACCTATTTTTCATCATCTTCCTCGATTTTTGTGCACTTGATTTCTTTCAATCTTTGCTGGCACATGTTGTGAGTCTTAGATTCATTTGAGCCTTTTACTTGATCTGTAATGAGAATATCAAAGTATCATTTTTTTTATGAAACCCTACCTAGGTGCAATAGGAGAGTGCACCCTCGATCAAGGATAGAGAGAAAGCCACTCCACCATCACAACACTAGGAGGTTAGTTTTTATTAATGATCAAGGGGAGAAAATTTACATCATCCGGATGCTAGGGAATCCTAGCTTGTCCATTCGAACAATTCCCTTTATATGCTTAGTGAGTTGTTGAAGTGAGAAGAAACATAAATTACATTTCAAATCACAAGCATAATTGGCTAAAGAATCAGCTACATTATTTGCTTCTCGATAAATGTGGCTGATTGTGTCAAAAGTAGATAATAGCCTCCAAATTTCTCTCACATAGCTTGTGATCTTCCAAGGACAAGGAATTTTCTGGTTGACCACTTGCACAAGGGCTTGAGAGTCACATTCTATAAGAGCTGGCTGAGTTGAGACTGCCTTTAAGAATTTAATTCCATTCATGAAAGCTCTGGCTTCTGCTATGATACAATTACTCTGAGCATAGTAGTGAGAAAAGGCAATAATAGGAGTACCTGAAGCATCTCTAATAATGCCACCATCACCCGAGATACCTGCCTATTTTGCGCTCCATCAGTGTTGAGTTTGAGATAAGGCCATGGGGGGCATAGCCACTTAACCAGTTTAAATGGCAATTCCCTTGTGTGCTGAGTTGTGATATCAAAGTATCATTAGAAAGTCAATGACTCATGGTGTTAGACAACATCAAAACCGTAGAATATCAATGACTCATGGTGTTAGACAGCATCAAAACCGCATGGACACAATATTCTCCCCCTTTTTGATGATGGCAACATTGTGAGTCATCATATGTCAATATGACCCAATTCAAGCAATTTTTAAGACACGCATAAAGAGATACACATGCTCTCTCCCATTTTTAAGACACATGCATAAAGAGATACACATGCTCTCTCCCTTAAATGACTCAACTACTCTCCCCCTTAAATGACTCATCAAACAGCTCTCCCCCTTTGACATTAGCAAAAAGGAGGAACAGATACTTAGTAGCAGGAATTTTGGAGAAATACAACCGATGAATGATGAGTAGAGGATAGATGATACAAGGGGATTCACAATCTGATACTAATTTCATAACACAGAGAAGACGTATGTTCAGAGTAGTCCATTATATGCATCTGATGATCCTTTTTCAAGTTGCATGGTTCAAATCTAATGATATTTGAGTTTGTCAATGGAATTTGCTTGAGAAAACATCTACATTCGCGTTTTAACATAAATGAACCAGAATTGCATGTCAAAACCATGTTTAACCTTTCTTGATCTTACTCACTCAACTGCATTGACTCCTTTGGGAGTTACACAAACTAGTATTGAGGTTAAACAAGCATGAAGATCTTATGGAATTCCAGAGTTTCAGCAATTTTCTTTTTAACTTTTGCAATCAGACTCATAATTTTTTTTTGAGCACAAGAAGATTTTACGAATAATTAAGTCCAGTGCATGCCTTGTATCTTGATGATACACGTTGTTTAGACACCAGTATCCCTAGGTACTTGGTATGACTGACTATCATGCCTCAAATTTGAACAGAGATAGCATTGTCACCTAATGACATATCTGACCTCATTTCATTGATGAGGGGACAGATTTCTCAACAAGCTTGCCATTGCTCTGCCTTGAATATTACTCTAATTTTCTACAAGGTTAACAAAGGTACCTCATGACGCAGCGCATCTTTCTTCGTGGAAAGAGGATATGGTTTCTTAGTAAACCAATGTCATTGCTCTGGCAAATTTAGCTATTACTTTTCATCATGTTTAAAAATAATACTTAATTTTCATGTCTTAACAAAAATAGCCATGAAATTAGAATTTGCAGATTTCAGAAAGAGTTATTCAGGGCACAACATGTAAACTCTAGTTAAGGTCTATTAAATGTTGAACACAGATGATTTCAAGACATTTATATCAGCACTCAATGAAATCATTAAACCTGAACCATCTTATTATTTGGATGGACATAAGATCATATAATAGAAGATTCTTACTTTGAAGTGCACCCTGTTTTATGATCATGGTACCCAGATTGGAGCCTATCAAAATTTCAGATGTTTAAGGATGTGATCAAAACAGCCAGAATGAGTAACAATAAAAAATGACCTAGTGAATTTTCAAGAAGGCTTCTCAAGAAGTTAAGATGAACAGTTAGAACCATGGTCCATTAAATTCATGTAGATTCAGATATGCTAGAGAAGATGAGCATGAATGTCATGTGAAGCTGGTTAATTGAATGATGACCAATGGAGTTTTACAAACACAGAATTGTCATGGACCAGTCACAGTGCGCCGACGCCAGAAGCTCAATGCGTCGACGCCAAGAATGATTCACAGAAGACCAAAGTCAGGAGAGATTTGAACTGTTTGTTCCAGACAAGGGATTTTCAAAGAAGTGCATTTCTACTCTTAATCCCCCTGAGCACGTGCATGCATTTCAACCTAGTTTTTTGAAATGATACCAATGTTTTTGGAATTTTTTAACTTAAATGATATGCAAGTTATTCTATGACTCATGTATGAATGATCAATTCAAAAGATGCATTTGCTACCCTATCTAAATGGCCTAAATGCAACATTGACTCATGGTACTAGGCGGAGGTATGTCCTCACGCATAATGAATGCACCCAGACAAGCATAACCTACTCTTCGACAAATCACCATTTTATATATCATGGTCAAACATGAAAATGTATCAACCAATGCAGTACACCATGAACAATGACTCATTAAGCTATACATGGCAATGCAGAAGGACATGTCTAGATATGAAAAATGTTGTTATTGCATTCCAGTACAATCAACAGGCATTAACAGTGAGAGATATATAAAATAATTTAAGCCTTGTAGATTTGAGGTCGACACAGACCAAGCTCTCTTCTAAGAGTTGAAAACCTGTCATTACACAGAAGCTTGGTAAAAATATCAGCTTGATTCAAGGTATAAACAAAATGCAATTCAAAATTTTTCTTAAGGATCTCATCTCTAAGGAAATGATGCCTAATTTCAATGTGCTTTGTCCTGGAGTGCTGGACTGGATTTTTAGCAAGATTGATTGCACTTGTGTTATCACACAGAATCAGGATACATCCAAGATCCACTAGGTAGTCTTGGAGTTAGTGTTTAATCCACAACACTTGGGTGACACAACTCTCTGCAGCAACATACTCTGCCTTTGCGGTAGAGAGGGCAACCGAGTGTTCTTTCATGGAGGCCCAAGAAACTAACACCCACCCAGAAATTGGCAATACCCACTCGTGCTCTTCGATCCAGCTTGCATCCAGCGTAGTCTGTATCTGAATAAGAAATGAGAGAAAGATAACAAGATGACGGATACCATAACCCTAAATCTTGAGTCTCGGCAAGATATCTGAGGATACGCTTGACGGAATTCAAGTGAGATTCTCTAGAACTAGCTTGAAATCTAGCACAAAGGCATACACTAAACTCGATGTCTGGTCAAGATGCAGTCAAATAAAGCAATGAACCAATCATACCTCTATAAGTTTTTACATCCACAAATTTACCTTTCTCATCTCCATCCAGTGATGTGTTGGTCCCCATAGGAGTTGCAATGTGCTTACAATTTTTCATGTCAAACCTTTTCAGCAGCTCCTTGATGTGTTTGGCTTGACTTATAAAGCACCCATCTACACCTTGGTTAACCTGCAAGCCGAGAAAGAATTGAAGTTCACCCATTAAACTCATCTTGAACTCACTAGTCATAAGGTTAGTAAATTCCTCACACATTTTTTATTTCATAGATCCAAACGTGATATCATCAACATAAAGTTGAACAATCAAGATGTTCTTACCTTACTTTTTGGTGAAGAGTGTTTGATCTACTTTACCTCTTGTGTATTCATTTTCGGTGAGGAAAGAGCTTAGCCTTTCATACCAAGCTCTAGGTGCTTGCTTCAAGTCATAAAGAGCCCTATTCAACTTGTACACATAATCTTCATGATCAGAACTTTCAAAACCGGGTGGCTGCTCCACATAGACTTCCTCTTTTATCAGCCCATTTAAGAATGTTGGGTCCCGTAGTACTGGAAGACGGATCTAGAGGGGGGGTGAATAGATCCCTCTACAAAAATATGTCCAATTAAAAACCCAAAGCTACTCGCACAGCGGAATTAGCAAGACTAACAAGATTGAGGAATTTAAACTAATTAGAATAAACTTGATTCTTTCAATCTCATTGAACTCACTCGAACGGATAAATAGATTTGAACAAAGAAGCAAACCACCACAACACAAACCACAATGCAAACCATAATGCACGGAAATTTTTAAGGTGGTTCAGGATAACGACGGGCTCCCTATGTCCACCCCTCACCAAACTGGTGAGGTTTCACTACTTTAAAAATAGCCCGGGGATAAATCCCCACACACACACATAGGGCAATGCCTACACAACCACACGGGAGTAAACTCCCAACCACACATGGGGAACACACTCCAAGATACGCCCAAGCACACATGCGGATATACTCCGCACAAATCAACGCACATGCATCACACAAACACTCAGAGAACCCTTTCTCTGAACACCCACACAAAGTATTCTTTCAGATGTATATGAAACGAAGACAAATAGATGCAATGATCCCCCAAACAAACTCTATATATAGAAACTAGAAAGATGCATCAAGAATAAAGCTCCCCCTTATTCAACAAAATCTGGTTCTCCTTGGCTCGTTGATGGATGATCACGATTCTGGCATGATCTTCTTCCTCTCCATGAGCCGCTCCTCTTTTCCTTCTTCCACGAGCTCCAGATCTTCACGGATGTAGATGATATCCTCCTCGCAAGAGCTCCACCTCATTTTCCCCCTTTTCTTCACCTACAAGACAGAACAAATGAGCATTAGGGTTCTTCTCCTCACAAAACTCAGAGTTCACATTCATATAAATAGAGGAAAGGCCAAATGACTCATATAACCCTCCTAAAACATGTTAGAAATACTCTCATAACATTAGAAACTTTTGGGGGGTAGTTTGATAAAGTTTCATAGGGTTTAGAATGGGTTTTAACACTTTACGGAACTCCCGTTCCAGAAGGGTCAACCCTTGGGGTCGACCCTCGGGAAACCAGAGGGCGGCCGACAGCAAAATAAAAACCCCGCACTCAGGGGTCGACCCATGGGGTCGACCCCTGCAAACTGGTTCTCAAAATCAATTTCTGTTTTGAACCGAAACAATGAGGGTCGACCCATGGGTCGACCCTTGCTAGTTTGGGTCTGAAAACAACCTAAAACCTCCATGAATTCAAAGGGAAACAAATGATTAAATGTTACCATAATCCCATGAAGATCAACAATGAATTTTCATTCTGAAAACTATGATAAAGCAAGTGGTTAGATGAGAATCAAAATCCTTGCATCAAGCATGAACACTTAGAACTTGTTCTCATCAAAATACATCATTGAACCCATTCAAACATGTATTTGGCTTCTCATATCAATCAACAAAAATGTATTCCACCATATGACAAGGTTTTGAAATGATGATCATGAATCACTCAATCAACCAATTATTAAAGCATGGGAGCTCAACCGTTCAATCACGTTCTTGTATCTTTCACAATTTCACATCAAAATGCTTCAACACCAAAATGTTAACAATCATGCCAAATGCAAAGCATGTAGAAAAGCATGGGAACTCATTCATTCAAATGGCATTCTTGTTGATAAAAACTAACATTCATGAAGCATTGTTATCACGAGGAGCATTGTCATAAACATAGAATCCTCAAATCGCATGCATCACATGCATCATACATAATAGTAAATATCCAATCATGCAAACATGTTTTCTCATGAATTCTCATTGTGTACAAGGCATATGCATTCTTTCAAGCATGTTTCACAAATACATTCTCATTCAATACAAAGCATCCTCAATGAAGCTTTTAGTGCATTGTTCACAAGACCAAGCATTCATGCTATGCATGAGCAATATAGAACCAACTCTCATGAAGTCTTGTATGAATATTTCAAGCACATGAAAACATGGAGAACCATTCAAGCATAAGGCCAAGCAACAAGGTCATTTTGCAATCATCAAAATCACATACACAATAATCTCCCCCATTTTGATGATGACAAAATGTTATGCAATAATGCTCTTTCCCCCTTTGACATAATCAGAAATGGGGATCATTATGGGAAATTCACGATAGCAACAAACCAAAATCAACATTGCTTTCTCCCCCTTTGTTAAAAACAGAACGGACATGCAAAATACTACATTCATGAATTAAGCACAAAATTACTACCTCTCCCCCTTTGTCATTGACAAAAACCAATGGACAATGGGGTTATTAAGAGATCCATATGCACATTAAGTTCAAAAAGATGCAATTCAAAATATGTATGTGTCAATGCTATAAATGCCAAATATGCACAATATGCACACTATGCATGAACTAATTGCACAACTTTGAAATGCAAGTATGGACTATACGGACATGCAGAGTGCAATGAAGAATGATTGACCCCCAAGCAAATAAATGTATATTCATGCAATATAGTTCCCTGAAGAGGGGTTATCTCGCGCTGCTCTTGAGCGGGGAAGATGATGTCCACGTACCCTTGAAATGTGAACTGCAAGAAGGGAAACTAGTCAAAGGTGCCCAAGGATAGAACCCCGGGGAAGACCCTCCGATGCCTAAGTTCGCAAAATAGTAGAGCTCGGATGCAAAGGGAAGTGCTAGGAGGAAGATGGGAGCGCGAGATCCCTCTCCACCGAAAGGTGAAGTGGTTCCTGCTCAGGGTTCTTGGCTCTTACCTTGCTTGCCTCCTGTAGTAGGGATGTTCCAGTTTAAATAGTGGCCTGTTCGTGTGACTGATCCCTGTAAGAAGAGGATTCTCAGGGGGGGTTACGTTGTTCATGCGGGCTCCTTATAGCACGCGGACTCTTGGTTTTCCCTGTCCTCTTGAGCTTCCTGTCATTAAGGGACCCGCAACAGCCATGATCAATAAGCTTCCATCAGTGAGCCCGAGCGATAGGCACTGGCCCAGGAGAGGTCTCCCGAGCGATGAGTGCTTGGTCGGGACAGGGAATAAGGGGCTCCGGCGGAGCTTTCTCGATCGAACTGATGCTCAGACTTCCCAACCCGAAGGTCGCCTAGGAAGCGCTTGTACTTAGTGAGTTTTTGGGCTTTATATTAAGTGGGCCCGGGGGCTACCACTTCGAGGAGTTGGGCCTCGTTCGGTCTGGTTGGACCTCTTTTGGCCTCTCCGTACGGGAGACGAGATTTCCCCTCTCTACTTGTCCCCCTCCTACTCCCGAGCCAAAATTAGGCTCGGACGAGTAGCGTTTGGGCTGGACTTTTTGTGGCACTGGTTGGGTATAGGTCTCTCTTTTTGATAGGGGCCACATGACGTTGCTAGCCTTGAAAATATGCCCGTTATGATGAATAAGAGATGGCCCCTCCCTAGGAGATCAGATCGCCGCGCCGCCTTTGATTCAAGCATTGCGTGTTTTACGTCCTATTATCTTCGGGGTTTAGGGTTTTGCCTCTCTTTATATTTGTGGGGGCTTCTGCGTTGATGAGAGCAGCTCAGAAGAGTGGAGAGTCGTTGCGGCCATCGGAGCTAGGGGTGCATTCCCGAGGCGGCGATTTGTCAGCTTCCTTCTCCTACGGAGTCCTCTTATTCAGAGCTTTCCCCTTCTTCTCCCACCTCTTCTGTCTGAGGACTTTTTTGTGCCATCAGAGCCTCTTCGCAGTGAGCTGGGTGAGGAGGACGTGAAGCGGCTGGAGAATCGATATCGTCTGCCATGGTGATTCAAGTTCCTCGCACCTGAATCTCATGAATCCAGTCTGGTCACTCGTTCTGGCCTCTTCTATTCTTTCCTCCTGGCCTAAAAGTGCGGCTTTCAGCTACCCTTCCATCCCTTTGTTGCCGAGTTACTTCGGTTGTACCGGCTGGCTCCTATCCAGTTGGTCTCCAACTCTTACACCCTCATCTTCTCCTTCATCTTCCTCTGCGGCAAGAGAGGGGTGCGCACCTCCCTGGATCTCTTCCACTATTTTTTTGAGTTGAAGGATAATCCTTTTGTTGGGAAGGGCTTCTTCTTCATTCAGGCGAGGTGGGGAAGGAGTTGTGTGTCCCTTTTTGTGAAGGATTCCTCTCACAAGGGGTGCAAGACCCAATATTTTTTGGTGGGTTCATCGGCGGTCGGCGTGGTCTGGGATTTCCCGACGGTGCCCAACTTTCACCCGAACATCCCTCCGAAGCAAATAGAGGTCTCTCCGGAGGTGGAGAGGGATGCTGCTATCCTTCAGCGGGACCTCCTAGGGACTGCTGAGTTGGTGACTCCTTCTAACATCGAAGAGTATCTCTCTCGACTGCTGTTGCCGACAGGTAAGGTTCTCAGGAACTTGTCCTCTTTTCAAGCAAGTGTTATCCTCTTCTCAATTTGCTCTTCTTCGCGTAGATCTATGGTGAGCGGCTGAGGAGGAGGAGGAGGAGGAGGAGGAGACGCCGTCGGTCGAGCTGGAGGTCATCAATGTGGATGATACGCCGGCTCCGAGCGATCTCCCAGCTTAGGAGGGCTCGTCCCGCGCCCGGGAAAAGGGCAAGGGGGTTGCTCGAGACGATGCTTCTAAACACCGGGGGGTCAAGCTGAAGGATCTCGTGGCGAAGTTGTTGCGGTCTTCGATGCAGGCTCAGTCTGCTGAGAAGAAATGGGCGAGGAAGGCGGAGACCATCCGCCCTGTTGATGAGGTTCCCATGTTGCCTCCTCCTTCTACGGTGCAAGAGGGGGCAAATGACAAAGGTATCACGGCTGATGCAAGGGCACCGAGCGGAGCAGAGGGGCCACTAGATGAGGGAGCCCGGCCCAAGCAGGTCGAGGCTAGAGGGTTGCAGGGGGAAGCGACTCAATCGCAGCCGATCGAAGCTGGGGAGGTTCGTGACGAGGCCGCTCATCCCGAGCCAACCGGTGGGGTCCCCGAGACGGGGTTGCTCGGGGGAGGTGCCCTGATCTCGGCCACTCTAGAGAGGGCTCCCTTTCCCTCGACCAGTGCCTTCAACGTCCGGGCTTCCCTGTACCAGAGGTGCCACTCTGTAGCTTCAGGGGTCGTATGAGCGAAACTTCAGAGGAGTCCCCCCTCCACGCTTTTCGAGCAACTCATGGAAGGCAGCCTGATCTTGGTTCAGCTCGGGGCTGAGGCAGTGGGCGCATATGCTTGGGTGGAGTCGGAGCGGGAGGCTCTCTCGTGGGCCCGTGGTGCGCTCACTCGGAAGGTCGAGCGTCTGACCCTTGATCTTGGTGACCTCCGTCGGGAGGTGTCCCCACTTCGGGCTCAGGTGCAGTCGAGCCAAGCGGAGGCTCGATCGTTGGCGGAGCAGCTGGCCCAGGCTCGTCATATGGTCGATCGGAAGAATGAGCTCCTGGAGGCAGAGCGTATGATTCAGGTCGAGCATGGCAAGTGGGAGACGCTCGAGGGCCAAGTCCGGGGAGCCGAGGATGCACTGACCGAGGCTGAGAGAAGGCTGTCCGAGTTAGAGCGGAGGATAGCCGAGCTCGAGGGGCAGGCGGAGTCGGCTGGGGTGGAGGCACTCGAGTGACATAAGTGCTCAGAGGCCTACCATGTGGCTCTTCTCCAGGCCGCCTTCCCTTATTATGAGTCGGGCTATCGCCGGGGCCTTCGGAAGGGCTTCTCCCAGGGCTACGATCGGGCCATCATAGAGGCAGAGGCCCAAGCGTCTAAGCTCATTTTTCCTTCCGGGCAACGCTATGACTCGGACTGGGGTTCGACCGACTCTTCCCATTATACTTCGAGTGAAGAGGAGGGTTGGGAGTCTTCGTCCGAGCGATTGCCAACTCCAGCATCATCAAAAGAGCACATGACCGAGACAGTTCCCACATAGATGGGGTCAGTGCCTAGGTCGGTCATCGCCGAGAATACTGGGCGCAGATCGTCTGGTGTTGAGGAAGCCTCGCCTACCGAGCCTGAAGATGGGCCTAAGGCCTGATGTAATAGCTCTTTCTTTCTTTCTTTCTTTTTTCTTCTTTCCCTTATGTATCCTGGTAAGGCTTTTTTGGAAAATATTATAGTGACAGTATTAAATGCTAAATTGACTGTTTCTTACCGCTTTTGGTGTGATTTGACTATCGGATTTGTAGTCGTTAGAGAAGGTGCCGATTTTCTCTGGAGATATCGCGTGTGCCGATCTGTCAAATGACTGACATGGCGCTGGCACCTTTCCGTTTTTCCATACCGCCCTTAATGACTTGCCGCTTCGCGCGTCCCGCTGGCGGGATGTTTTGGGAAATGAGGTAACCATCTCAGGGAAAGCCCCTTTTAGCGTGTTTTGTAAGGGGGGAGTCATTTAAGGTGATCAGCTCCCTCTTCAGCCTATAAAAGGTCCGCGGGGCGTCTCCTTTTCCTTTCATCGCTTAAGGCTATCCCTGGCGATTTCTCTTTCTTTCCCTTCCGCGAGGCATTGTGCTATCGGTCTTGGCGGGCATGGAAGGCGCTTCAGAAGATGATGATGCAGATGACGGTAGGAGGGAAGCTCCTGCTACTTCAGTCTGGAAGAGGGTTCGTCAGTCGGGGGTCACTCTGGGAGAGGGTTCATCATGCAGAAGCATGTGGCCCTCCTGTCCCTGACCCGCCGACGCCATCCCGAGGGAAGGGGGGAGCTAATTAAGCTCCTCCTTTCTTGGCCTCCCCCTGCCTCCTCGTCCATCTCTGTCGTTTTCTTTTTCTCCCTCCTCTTTCACTCTTCGAAGGGTGCCTTCTCTCTCTGCCTTCCAAAGAGTTGGCAGAGAGGAGGCCGTCACTTGTATTCCTTCCTCTTCTTCCCCCTCTTCTCCAAGCTTTTCTCAAACCAACGGGGCCGGTAATCCTTTGTCCGAGCCAGTTTCCGCACGAGGCAGAGTCAGCGGCTAGACGTAGGAGTGCCTACCGGATTGGCCGAGCGTTCTGCTCGCGTTAATAGTGCCGGAGGGTGTAATTTTTGTACATGTATATTGTATTGGCTACGGCCTTTTTGATGTATATCAAATTTTAATAAGAAGAGAAGAATGACATTTATTCAACTTTGCTTACATGTGCATGCTTGCCAAATGATCAAAAGTGGAACTTGCGAAGATTTGTCGCATTCCACGTCCGAGGGACGAGTGTTCCTTCCACAGTGGACAGTCGGTATGCTCCTTTCCCTAGCATCTTGACCACTCGGTAGGGGCCTTTCCATGTAGGGGCCAGCTTCCCCGCCGCCTCTAGTGGTCGAGATGCTTCGGCCTTTCTCAGGACAAAGTCTCCCGACTGGAAGTGTCTGTCTCAGACTCTGGAGTTGTAGTATCGAGTGATGCGCCATTGGTATTCCATTGCTCGGATCTTTGCAATCTCTCGAATTTCATCTGTTAGGTCGAGGTTCTCTTGCAGTTTCTGCTCGTTTACCTCGTGCTCGAAGTGGATGACTCGGAGAGAGGGGTTGCCGACCTCCAACGGAATTACGACTTCCGTGCCATACACCAGCTGAAAAGGCGTTTCACTGGTGGCCGTCCTCGGAGTAGTTCGGTGTGACCATAGTACGCTTGGTTATTCCTCGAGCCAGCTACCCTTGGCCTTGCCGAGCCTGGTTTGGATGCCTTTTAAGATATTCTTATTGGCATTTTCGACCAGTCCGTTAGCCTGAGGGTGGGCTACCGAAGTGAAGTGGTAGCGAATGTTTAGGTCGGCACATCTGTCTCTGAAGTAATGAGAATCAAACTACCGACCGTTATCACTCACGATCACTCGGGGGACACCGTAGCGACAGATGATCGACTTCCAAACAAAACTCCATACGACTAACTCGGTGATCCTGGTGGTGGCTTCGGCCTCGATCCACTTGGTGAAATAGTCGATGGCGACGATGATGAACTTCTTCTAAGCTTGGGCCGTGGGGAATGGCCCTAGGATGTCGATCCCTCACCGAGCGAAAGGGTATGGCTCGGCAAGGGTGATGAGCTCCGCGGCGGGCTGATGGATCAGGTGGTCGAAGCGTTGACATCGGTCACACTTCTGTACGTAGGTCGTGCAGTCGCGCTGGAGAGTGGGCCACCAGTAACCCTGCCGAAGCAAGATCCTGGCGAGTGATTTTCCTCCTTGGTGCACTCCGCAAGTGCCTTCGTGTACTTCTTGAATAGCTCAGCAGGCTTCGTCAGCATTGATGCACTTGAGGAGAGGACCGGAGAAAGATCTGCGGTACAAGGCTTCATCAAGCATGACGAAACACCGGGCTTGGTACTTCAGCTTTCGAGCCTCCCGAGGGTCGGTGGGCTCTTGAGAATCCCGGAGCCAGGATATGTAGGGGGTCCGCCAGTCGCTCGGGGGTGTCGGGTCACCGGTCATAAGCTCGGATTCAATGCTCGATCGCCCGAGCTCTTCGAGGAAGACCGATCATGCACCTGCGGGGTCGAGCGAGGAGGCTAGTCGAGAGAGGGCATCTGCTCGGGAGTTTTCCTCCCGAGCTATCTGGACTACCTCAAAGCTCTCACAGAGTTGGGCCATCCTCTTGACCGCCTGGAGGTATTTGACCATTTGTCCTTCCCGAGCTTTGTACTCACCGTTGACCTGGCTAGCGACCAATTGGGAGTCAGTGTGGATTCTGACCAGCTCGGCTCCCAATCGTCGAGCCATCCTGGCCCCTGAGTTAAGGGCTTCGTACTCGGAGGTGTTGTTGGACGCCTAGAAGTTGAACTTCAGGGCATACCGCAGCTCCACTCCGTCTGGGGACTTGACCAGGACACCGGCGCCGCATCCGGCCGAGTTGGAGGACCCGTCGACGAACAGACCCCAAGTGGGCCCGGGCGTTGGTGGAGGTACTGCTTCAATCGGGACCGTGCTTTCGGTGATGAAGTCTGCGAGAGCCTATCCTTTGATGGCCGAGCGGGGACGATATGAGATATCGTAGGCCCCGAGCATGATGGCCCATTTGACGAGGCGTCCCAAGGCTTCAGGGCGAAAGAGAATCTTCTTCAGAGGTTCACCGGTCAATACGACGATGGAGTGCCCTTGAAAGTAGGGTCGGAGGCCCTTGGCCGAGGTAACCAACGCTAGCACAAGTTCCTCAGTTGCGGGGTACCTTTTCTCAGCCTCATTAAGCACCTTACTGGTATAGTAAACTGGTCTCTCGATCCCTTTGTCATTCCTGACCAGGACCGAGCTCACTGTAGAAGGGGTCGCCGAGAGATGGAGGTGTAGAGCTTCAACTTGGACCGGCTTGGATAGTATCGGGGGCGAGGCCAAGAATTCCTTGAGTTTGGCGAACGCCTTCTAACATTCCTCGTCCCAGGCGAACATAGCAGATGCCATTTTGGGTCCCCTCAATAATTTGCAGAAGGGTAGGCACCGTTCGGCCGCCCGGGACAGGAAACGCTTGAGCGCAGCAATGCGCCCCGTAAGGCGTTGAACGTCCTTGATGCAAGTGGGCGGCCGCATGTCTAGGATGGCCTGGACCTTGTCGGGGTTGGCCTCAATTCCACGCTGAGTTACCAGGAAGCCTAGGAACTTCCCGGATCTAACTCCGAAGGCACATTTGGCAGGGTTGAGCTTCATGCTGCACTTCAGTAGGGTGTCGAAGGTCTCGGCTAGGTCAGCGAGGTGGTCTTCGGCCTTCGGAGTTTTGACGAGCATGTCATCAATGTAGGCCTCGGCGTTCCAACCGAGCTGTCCTTCAAAGATGTGGTTGATCAGTCTCTGATATGTTACTCCGGCGTTCTTTAACCAGAACGGCATCCGGGTGTAGCAGTGTACGCCGAAGTCAGTGATGAAGGCGGTCTTCTCGATGTCCTCTAGGTCCATCCTGATTTGATGGTAGCCGGAGTAGGCGTCCAGGAAGCTGAGCAACTCGTTGCCAGAGGTTGAGTCGACCAATTGATCGATGCTCGGGAATGAGTAGAAGTCCTTCGGGGTAGCCTAGTTGAGGTCGGTGAAGTCCACGCACATTCGCCATTTAACAGAAGCCTTTGGTACAAGGACGACGTTGGCAAGCCACGTAGGGTACAGGACTGGACGAAAAAGGCCAGTCTTCTGCCCCTTGATGATCTGCTCTTTGATGACCGCTTGCTTCTCTAGGGCGTGCTTTCTTCTGCGTTGCTGGACCGGCTTCACCGTTGGGTCGAGGTTGAGCTTGTGCATCACCACATCTCTCGGGATCCCAAGAAGGTGCTCATCAGACCACGCAAAGACTCGGATATACTGGGTAAGGAAATCCCTATATTTTTTTTGTTCCTCAAGTGGTAGATCGGCTCCGATCTTTACTCCTAGAGTCGGGTCACCATTAAGGAAGACCGTTAGCAACTCGCCACCGGGCTCAGATGTTGCGGTTCCCTCTTCGACTCCCTTTACTCCTTTTTTCCCTTCCGGCCTAGTGGCTTCGACCGAGATTATATAGCACCGTCTAGCCAATGCCTGGTTACCTCGGACTTCCCCCATGCCATGTTTGGTTGGGAACTTCATTTTTTGGTGAAAGGTAGAGGGCACCGCTTTCATTCGGCTGAGAATGAGTCGGCCGAAGATGGCGTTATATGCCGTCATCCCTTTAATCACAATGAAGTCTACCATAATCGTAACGGTTTTGGGCGGGGTGCCGATAGTAACTGGCAGGCTCAGGGCTCCCTCGGGATAAGTTACTTGGCCGTTGAACTCACAGCGGGGGGTTCGGATCGGGCGGAGTTTAAATGGATTCTCTCCCATCTTGAGGAAACATTCATAGGATAATACATCAGGGGCACTACCATTGTCAACTAAGATCGTGTCTACGTTACAATGGTTTATTGTAGCCGATACAACAAGAGCGTCGTCGTGCAGGGTGGTTAACCCTTCCAGGTCCTGGTCGGAGAATACTAGGGCCTGCGATCCGCTCGCCTGCGGGGCCGTAGAGTGCTCAATGGAGACTCGACTCGCCCACTCAGCGTGACGCTTCCTTCCTCGGCTGCTATCTCCGCCTGATGTGGTGCCACCCGCGATGACGTTGATGTGGACTCTGCGGGGGGCATTGTCGATCTCTTCAGGGGCGCCTCAGTCTTCCTTCTGCCCGGACACATATCGGGATAGGTGTCCCTGGCGGATGAGGCACTCGATCTCATCTTGAAGTTGATGGCAATCGCTGGTGTGATGCCCGTGGTCGCTGTGGAACAGGCAATGCTTGCGGTGATTGCGGTGCTTGGTCTTCATAGGCTCGGGTTGGTTGAGGAGGCCCGAGCCTTTGATGTCTTCATAGATTTCATAGACGGGGGCGGTAAGGGTGGTATACCGCTCGTACTTATGGGACGGCTCTTTTTGGTCTCTGTCCTGGTTCCACCTTTTTCCTTGGCCCGTCCCCTGGTCGGATGGTCGCTTCTTGTCCCCCTCCCGACCCGAGCCTGCCGTGCCTCTGCGTGGGGGACTTCCTCGCACTCTGCATGGCGCAAGGCCAGGGTCACTAGCTCGGCAAGGGAGGTGGGAGGATGCAACACTAGCTCGCGTCGCAGGTTCTCATCACGGGTACCCCCGATCAATGCGGTGATGGCAGAGGCCACGTCCAGGCGGGGGATACGTAGGGCTTCCGATTTGAATCGGTTGATATAAGCCCGCAACTTCTCCCCATGCTCCTACTTGAGGGCCAGAAGTCCCGCCACTGACCGGGGTGGACCGCTATCGGTGAAGCTTTCTTGAACACTCGCCCAAATTGCTTGAAGTTGTGGATGCTGCCAGGGGCGAGGGCCCTGAACCAAGCCTGAGCGCCCTGGACCAGAGTGGTCATGAATGCTCAGCACTTGATTACGTCGGACGCCCCATGCAAGGCCATTAAGGCGTCGAAGCTGTCGCAGTGGTCGGCCGGGTCTCCCTGGTCGTCGTACGACTTGAAGTTCAGGAGTGAGATTCTGGGGGATATCTCTACCTTCAAAATATAGTCGGAGAACGGGGATCGCTCCACATCCTCCACAGGAGAGGTCTTCTGCAAGGCGCGGAGGGCGTGCTCTTGCTCCGTGAAACACCTCTCAAAGTCTCACAGCCGGAGAGACAACTCCGGTTGTCGCTGACCCGAGGGGCTGGGGGGGAGCACTTGCATGCTGTCCCGACGCTCCTCGGGGGCTTTGGCTTCCGAAAATGGTTGGTGTGCTCCAGTCTTCTCCCTTCTCGGGGTTGAGGAGGCTTCCTACTCCGGGGGAGGGGCATGCGATGGTCCTCCTGACAAGTGGCAAATGAGCCACCGCCCCCGGAGGGTAAAACGGCCTCCAGCGGTTTGCGGGGAGGCATCTACACGTGGGGGGCTCTTTCGGGGGAGCTATGACTTCTCCTCATTGGCCGCCTGGGCCCTCATGAGATCCACGAGGACATCCAGTTTTGCGTTGAGGGTTTGGAGGGCGTCAGTGCTCCAGCCGGGAAGCTGTTCTCCCACCACTGATGGAGGTATCTCGTTGGTGTGGTTGCTCGGCGGGGAGTTCTCCGTGGGGAGAGAAGGTGCTCCTTCTTCCGTCACCAGGGCTTTCCCCAGGTCGCCGGCAGTCCTCCTGCCAGAATTCCTTCGCACCATGATGGCTCTTTCTTCATTTCCCATAGATGGTGACAGATGAAGAGGGGTTATCTCGCGCTGCTCCTGAGCGGGGAAGATGATGTTCACGTACCCTTGAAATGTGAACTACAAGAAGGGAAACGAGTCAGAGGTGCCCAGGGATAGAACCTCGGGGAAGACCCTCTGATGCCTAAGTCAGTAAAATAGTAGAGCTCGGATGCAAAGGGAAGAGCTAGGAGGAAGATGAGAGCGCGAGATCCCTCTCCACCGAAAGGTGAAGTGGTTCCTGCTCAGGGTTCTTGGCTCTTGCCTTGCTTACCTCCTGAAGTAGGGCTGTTCCAGTTTAAATAGTGGCATGTTCGTGCGACTGATCCCTGTAAGCGGAGGAGTCTCAGGGGGGGTTACGTCCTTCATGCAGGCTCCTTATAGCACGCGGACTCTTGGTTTCCCCTATCCTCTTGAGCTTCCTGTCATTAAGGGACCCGCAACGGGCATGATCAATAAACTTCCATTAGTGAGCCCGAGCGATAGGCACTGGCCTAGGAGAGGTCTCCCGAGCGATAAGTGCTTGGTCGGGACAGGGAATAAGGGGCTCCGGGGGAGCTTTCCTGATCAAACTGATGCTCGGACTTCCCAACCCGAAGGCCTCCTAGGAAGCACTTGTATCGAGTGAGTTTTGGGGCTTTATATTAAGTGGGCCCGGGAGCTACCACTTTGAGGAGTTGGGCCTCGTTCGGTCTGGTTGGACCTCTTTTGGCCTCTCCGTACGGGCGACGAGATTTCCCCTCTTCAAAATATGCATGTGTGAATGTTATAAATGCCAAATATGCGCAATATGCACACTATGCATGAACTAATTGCACAACTTTGAAATGCAAGTATGGACTATATGGACATGCAGAGTGCAATGAAGAATGATTGACCTCAAAGCAAATAAATGTACATTCATGCAATATAGCTCCCCCATTTTATTTAAAGTGAGGGGATAGGTGTACGAAAAGTGTAGGTGAGTCAGTAAAACCAAAATGCTCATGTATACACCTACGTGATTGTGCAATCATGTAGGATAATTAGACAAAAGCCAATGCAATCAATCAATTTTATGAATACATATTAAATCAAATTACCATGTGTAAGTGATTAAAATGAAAATAGGCTTTAGCCATATGGATATCCAGATTTTCAATTAAACACAAGAGTAATTACACAGATTGCATTTCAAACTAGAGAACATCGTATTGGAGGCTTCGCTCTGCCTCAATCAATTTTTCATCAGAATTTTTTTTTTCAAACAAAATTTCACCATGACAATCTGAATTTTTGTTAGGGTGATTAGGTTCAAATAATTCCTTTTTACGCGAGGAGACACATGGAGTTCATGCCAGACTCCCCGATTACTCAGAACATTGACCGTCTCACTTCACTTTGAACAGAGATACTCTAGTACAACACTTTTAAAAAATGAACCACATCATGTCTGAGGTGACGTGCATCCAATTTACTCAGTGAGACTGAGCATTGCTCTGCCATTCATTTCATCCAAATTTTTCATTCTGAGGCTGACAACTTTTTCCTCAACTGCCTCTTTATCATTCATGCAGCAAGTTTAATTTCTTTAGTGTGTTGAAATGAAATTCCTATATCCTTATGAATAACACTCATTTTCATATTTTATGCATGAAGTGTGTGAATTTGATTTAGCATTTAAACCGAAAACATTATGAGCACATAATAATGCAACTCCCCCTATCTAGATGCACTTATCAAATCTTTACTCCCCCTGAGTGTATGACAAGAAACACTCTAGTGATGACTCATATGTAAATTTATTTATCAAGGGAGTATGAGGTCTTAGAATTTTTAAGGACTGGTTTTAGCATATATTAACATGCAAGCATACAATGGAAACATGCAAGTATGCAGTCCAGAATGCCACTAGGGTGCAGTATGCAAGATTTTAGATTTCACATGACAACTCTATATGCATCTAATACGTGAAATGCATTTTTACAAATATGAGAACACAATTTAATTTGAACAGAAGATTCAGCAGTTTCATACAACGCATCACAACTTTCACCACATTATAAGCAACCATAAAGCAATATCATCATCCAAAAGAGAGTGGAATAGCATCAATCTCAAGTTCTTCAGCTAGCAAGACTCCCCCTTAATCAAATGCATGATTTTAGAAAATTCATTTAAGTTTGATGCCATATGCATAGAAGACTCATGGTATCGGGCGGAGGCACATTCTCACGTATGGTGATAGTTTTCAGACAGGCTTGACCTGCCCTTCCACATGTCACTATTTTATATACCATGTAGTCATAAAATGATAATCAGAAAAATACAATGCATTCCCATATGACATCAGGGGGTTTAGCAAACAAATGAGCATTGAATGACAGCTGAAAATTCATCCAGAACCAAACATTCAGTTTCAGATAATCTCACACATACACAAGTAATTCCACTTGGATAAACATTCAATGGCCACAACAGTCTGAAATGAGAGGACAATCAAAACTGACCAAATTTCTTGCAATCATGACCTATTGCAAGAACGCTAACACTTAGCACCAAAGATTACGACAGATAATGAGAATGAAATCTTATTTTCATACCTTTGCCTTGAGCTACCTTTATTTGTCAACATTTCTTCATTGGCCTCAAGGCATCCCTGCAGCAAGAATTCTCAGATGGATGTTTTGGGTATCCAAGTCTTCTTGGGTCTCGAATGGTTAGTTGCACCTCTAGTGGGTGCCTTCCATAATCTTTGGGCATGCATATCATCAAAATGCATCAAGGAGCAATCATGCATGGTATGCCCAAACTCACCACAATAATGACAACAACTAAAAGGTTTCACAGGTTTCTTATATGCATAAGCATTGAAGTTCTGTGATTTAACAAAAGTGTTTTTATTTTCAACATAAAAATTTTCCTTTTCATAGCATGATGGTTGTCATTTTTCTTTTGAAAGTAGGATTTCATTAAGTGACCATATTTTCCACAATGATAGCAATTCAATGGAGTAAATCTTTCAAATTATCTTCTTGCATGAACTTTAGAGTTTTCATTTTTCATTCTAAAATAACTTTTCATCTCATGTCCGAACTTTCCACAATAGAAGCAATGAACCTTGGTTTTGTTGACAACATGGTTACTAACATAAGCATGAGACTTTTCAAAAGTTCTTTTTGAGTTCAGAAATTTTCTTGACTTTTTGAACCCGTTCATTTTCTCACATGCTCTCGATTCATCAGATTTCATAAAAAAATAATCATGCATCATGTGACCAATTTTACCACAGTAAAAACATAAGATTTTCTTTGTGGATGCATGTGTGTATGTAGCATGATTGTGCTTCCTAGCATTCACATTAGCACAAGCAGAATTGATTTTCAGCTTTGAGTTTTGGTTCAAGTTCAGCTTAACATTAGATTTCTGAGTTTTCTTTTTAGCATGCTGAACGGGGTGAGTATTTGAAGAACTTGCTACATCCGAACTCGAGACAAAAGATGTATATAGTTTATTTTCAAAACTCTTTTTGTTCACCGGATTGTAGCCAAGGCCTTCCTTTTAATAGTTCACTTTGGTTCCCAAAAGTTTATCAAGATTTTCTTTCCCTTTGACAAAAGTAGACAATGAACCATTCAAGTCTACAATTTCAGATTCAAGAGATGTAATGTGCAATTCATAGCTAGCTATTTCTTGTTCACTGTAAATAACACTTTCATTCAATACTCTATTTGCAATTTTATAGCTTTCAATTTCTTGTTCAAGCACATGCATTTTATCATATTCATCAACAATCACAGATTTCCCTTTTTCAAAATTTTCAAGATTTTTCAATCTACTTTCAAGCAAAGAGATCTGAATTAGCATCGCACTATTTTTCTTTTTAAGTTCTTCATTTTCATTTACAAGTTTATCATTCATAATCAATTCATTGTAAATGTCACGATCAATAGAGTTTGATTCCATTTTGATTCTTAACTCTTTTTCAGTTTTCTCTAATTGATCAATTTTGTTCTTGAGGGAAACATTTTCATTTCTTAAACATGCAATGGTATCCTTGTGACAATCGACATCATGCTCTAAAAGTTCATTCAAGATATCAAGCTCAGAACATTTATCACAAGATCCATTTTCATGAAACATGTTTTCATATTTCTTTTTAAATTTTCTATTTTTTGAGTTTATTTTCTTATATTACTTTTCCAACTCATCATAAGCATCAATAAGCTCTTCAAATGACATTTCATCTTCATCAGAATTAGAGTTTACCTCTTCAGCATTTTCATCACTTTGTTGATCAGCATCATTAGCCATGAGACAATTTTGTCCTTTCCTCTCTTGGGCTTCGATCAAGTAATCCATGAGGTCTTTTGCTGTCCTATAAGAAGAGACAAATGGAAACATGTTAGTACTCACAGAAGCTTTAAATAAACTAAGAGCAGTAACATTATCATGATGCATCATTTTATCCTGATTAGACCACTTGGTCTCATCTAGAGGTAATATGTGAGGACCATGATAAATCAATTTCCAAAGACCAGGATTAATGGAATTAATCACCACACACAGTTTACCTAGCCATGAATTAAAATCTGAACCATTAAAGATTGGCAAACAATTCATTGAGATATGTTCAGCAGAAAAATTCATGATTGACAATTGTGGACGCGGATTTTATTTAAATTTATTATTTTATTTATTTATATTTTTTTATTTGGATTTTGTTGGTTTTATTGATTTATTGGTTGGTTTATTAGGCATGCCAGTCACATGTGTGACGATTTCATTGTGCGCTCGATCTGACTTGGTCAGTCGATTGTGAAGTCTGAGTCGGGACCAGAAGTCCGTCATACCATAAAGGCTATGACGTTAATTACGCCCTTCCAAGGAAGGACAACCCTTGATTAAACGCCAAAAATAGGAGGCCTCATAAGGCAAACAGATGTTTATGTGCATAACCTTAAACTTCCCACCAGGGCCAGAAGGCGGGTAGGAGAGTAACATGAACCACATAAACGGGCTGTATAGTTGAATCTGCGGTTCAAAACAACTGGACTCAGGGGAAAGGGGAGACAGAGGATATCAATCACGGACAGGCTGAGCCACGATCGTGATGGAAGTTTAAAACATCGGTCAACGTTTCGGAAGCACCTCCCCGTAATCCGGATCAAGCCCAGGGGAGAATAGGCTATCACCCACAGAGTGCCGGGATGAAAGCCGAGAGAAAGAGAGAGGTCAAGCCTCCCGACCCAGATATATATATATATATATATATCCATAGGGCAATATGTGATTTTCACTTTGGGAAGCCAGCGGAACTCATACAGTGGCAGAGCCCTCCCGGATAAAAGGGTTACTCGCAAATCGGATACGGTACGGTGGAACATAGGGAGTTTGACTCCCTTTAATTTTTATCCTCAGGGCAATTCTGGTGACTCACGGACATCCCCGAGTGAGTTTGGCAGGGGTATCGGAGGCTCATTAGGTAGCAGAGCAAGTTCTCGCGCACCTTAAGCATGGGTATGAGTTCTCGGCGCCGAGGCAAGGAAGCCCAGGAGGGGTTCCCGGCGCCAAGGAGAAGATGCCATGGGATAGATTCCCGGCGCGTAGGGGAGAAGGCCATGGAGGGGCTCCCGGCACCAAGGGGAAGAAGGCCACGGAGGGTCTCCCGGCGCCAAAGGGAAGAGGACAAGGAGAGGCTCTCTGCACGCAGGGGAGAAGGCCAAGGGGAGGCTCTCGGCGCGCAGGGGAGAAGGCCAAGGAGGGGCTCTCGGCGCGCAAGGGAGAAGGCCATGGAGGGGGGGCACCCGGCGCCAAAGGGAAGAGGCCAAGGGGAGGCTCTCGGCGCGCAGGGGAGAAGGCCAAGGAGGGGCTCTCGGCGCGCAAGGGAGAAGGCCACGGAGGGGGGGCTCCCGGCGCCAAAGGGAAGAGGCCAAGGGGAGGCTCAAGGCGCGCAGGGGAGAAGGCCAAGGAGGGGCTCTCGGCGCGCAAGGGAGAAGGCCACGGAGGGGGGGTTCCCGGCGCTAAAGAGAAAAGGCCAAGGAAAGGTTCCCGGCGCGCTCAATGAGGGCAAAGGGGTTAGGGTTTTCGGCGCCGGAGGGATCACGCCGAGAACTATTCATCTCTTTTACTGTGCACCGGGCCGGGAAGGGCGATGGTGCCGAGAGGATTTCTGGGTTTTACGGTACCCTATTTGGGTTTTTTAACTATTCAGGAGGCTTCTTGATGATCCTGGCCAAGATAGACGGGCTCCGAGAAGTAGGAAAAGAGTCAATTCACCAGGCCACAATTGATTTTGGCTTGGATTTCAAAGTGAAGGGCATGAACTGAAATAAATTCGGGAAGGAAGAACAGAACACACGGAGCCTCTGTCACCATTGCTTATGCCAAATTTCAGGGACAGCTTTGATATTGTCTTTCATCGTCCTGGGAGAATTTTAGCAGCATCTACCCTGTACCTAGCATTTGCCAGGGGAATGATAGACAGTCACCCACGGGATGCCGGGGTGAAAGCCAAAACAAAGAGGGGTATTGGACCCCTAGCCCGTGTATGTGCTTGTAGCACCAGCTTGATATCTTTTTTGATGCCATTGAAGCTTATGCAGTGGCAAAGCTTCCCTGGCTCGTAAGGTTATATAGGGGGTTATCCCCATTAATCTTTATCCCTTAGGTACATATGATGATCTGGGGTATCCTTCAACAGAATGCAAGGCTAGGTTGATCGGTCTTCAAAGGGTATCTGTGTGGTTCCTTGGCCTGTAGCAGGAAGGCTTTCATCCTGGGTTCAAGGAATAGAGAATTCACAGCGTAAAGAAGGGGTGGCAGGAAGGGTAGTTCCCGGCGTGGGGGGGACTTCTCGGCGCGCCCGTCACCGCGCCGGGAATCGGGCACCGGGAAGCCCGGGTCGGGAAGGCTATATTGAAGGGCTTTATTGACTTGCTGAAGGGGCTAAAGAAAGGGACCTCTCGGCGGCGTAGCTCTCGGCGGGGAAATGACCACGCCGGGAAGGGGCTAAAGGGTTTATGGCTTGATTACGATACTC
Source organism: Amorphophallus konjac (assembly GCA_022559845.1). Taxonomy (NCBI): domain Eukaryota; kingdom Viridiplantae; phylum Streptophyta; class Magnoliopsida; order Alismatales; family Araceae; genus Amorphophallus; species Amorphophallus konjac. Next base: position 116,772,738 of record CM040127.1, on the reverse strand, counting down.
TGCTCAGGAGACTTCTGGGATTTCTGGCTCGGATTGAGGCAAGATCTGGAATGCAGGAGGGGATTACATGGAGGTTAGTATCAGTCGAAGGGCAGACCATCAGCTATTGAACCCTGGGGGGTATGGGTCTCTTTTGATCACTTGACGTTCAGACGATCAAGAGATTGATGTCTCTGACCCTGAACAAGCTGGGATCTCGGCATAAATCCGTGATACGCAAGAGAGTTCATTACCCAGGGGAGGGAAGGAAGGGGGACAGAGCCCAATAACCCATTGAACGAGGGTTGGGGCTCTGTTTTCATCCTTCACAATCGAACTGACCCGGAGGTGCGGAACATAAGCAGAAAATTCGGAATATCTAAGCAGAACAAACGCTCTGAAGAACAACAGGCACTAAAGAAAGAAGGGAGACAGATAACAGACACTTCCATTAATCAGCACCCAAAAGGGCCATTGTAGTATTCTATTTCACTGCATCATCCCGGACTTACATCGATCATGAAAGGGAAGCGAGAGATAGAAAGATATAACCCAAGACCGGAATGCTCCGGCTACATTCAACAAATCGAGATAAAAACTCGAGAGATTGCATAAAGAAAAAGAACAGAAAGCATGGGGGAGGGCGGAGCATTGACTCCTCTCCCTCCCCGATGCCCACCTTCAGCTTCGAATCTTCCTCTCTTCTTTTTTGTCTTCTTCGCCTCTGCTTCTCTCGAATCAGGCTACAGGTTTCTTTTTTTCTTCTCTCTTTTTGTGGCTATCTCTTCTCTTCTTTTTTTCATCCGTCCCCTTTTGTCTCGAGAGAAAGGGGGTTTTTATAGGCATAGCACCCCCTCCCTATCAGCATGATCATCTCGGCGCCCGGTTGATGAGCTCCCGGCGCGCCTTGTTCGGAGGCAATAGGCTTCCCGGCGTGCCTTGTTCAGAGGCAATAGGCTTCTCGGCGCCCCTTCCTCATATGGGTCTTGTTGGGCTCTCGGCGTGGCCACTATCGGTGCGCCTTTTGGTGGCAGTGGGCCTCTTCAGCAGCTTCTCGGTGCCACAGGTATTGGCCCATTTAGGGCTTTTGGGCTTCTTGTGTTCATTTCTTCAGTTGGGAGGGCTGACTCATCGGCTGACATATCTTGTCGGCTAGGCTTCTTTCTTGCTCGTTCGGGGATGGTCCCGAGTATCTTCCGAGGTCTTGTGTCTCGTTTCAATGGTTCTCTATTAGAGCCGGTCGTCTCTTCTTTTCTTCTTTTCTTCTTCTATTCCTGAAAACAAGATAACAGAAATAAGACATTTTATCAGAAATAAAGGTATTTTAGGGTTATTATTATTATTTCATCGCTGCTATTATTATTATCTTTATTTTAGGCGTCAACAAATGCCCCCCACCCGTAGGTGGCGCGAATGAGGGACAAGTGAGCGGGACCTGCGGGTGCAACCCCCATCTGAGAACGCGTCTTTTTATTCTTCATTCATGCGAACATGTAGGCACTTATTGATCGCACGCATATCTAGATATATATAGGATAGCTCCCTTGTTTTAGGGATAGGATAAGGATGGCATCCATGATTCATGGACGGAGTGCAGCTCACGAAGCACAACTAAGGGAGATGTGCATACGTAAAGGGGACGCCGCGCAGAACGTACGCATAGCATAAATCACAATCCACACCCATGACTATTCCTCCGTAGTGTGAAAGTGCAATCATATAGGTAGTGAACCCTAGTCATAGGGACGTGCAGACGCTCTAAGTAACACTAGAGGATTGCTTTATCGCCTACGCACACATTCAGGGATCTCGATTTTTGGTGGTTTTGCACACCCCCCTTGTTTATTCTTAATTTGAGATTTCACTGTTCGGCGCGAGTTTCCTCATGTGTCTCAATGGGGATTCCCGGCTACTAAGATTCATCCCTTTATTGGCAGTGTTTTTTGTAGACTTCACCATTCGGCACGAGTCTTCTCATGTGTCTCAATAGGGATTCCCGGCTACTAGGATTAGTCCTTTTGTTCATAGTGGCATAATGGATTTCACCGTTCGGCGCGAGTCTCCTCATATGTCTCAATGGGGATTCCCGGCTACTAGGATTCGTCCTAGTATTATTCACAGTGACATAATGGATTTCACCGTTCGGCGCGAGTCTCCTCATGTGTCTCAATGGGGATTCCCAGCTACTTGGATTCATCCTAGTATAATTCAGAGTATTATTATGGACTTCACCGTTCGACGCGAGTCTCCTCATGTGTCTCAATGGGGATTCCCAGCTACTAGGATTTGCCATTTTGTTCATATATATATATATATATATATATATATTGGGTAGGTGGCTTTTCCCTCATGGTCACCCTTTATGCGAGTGTAGAGATTTAAGCATCCAAGAAGTGTTAAGAAGAATTTAAGATGTCCCTATGACTAAGGACCATAGCTCATACCGTGTGTGAAGTGTGGGAGTTTGGTCTATGGTGTATTCTGTGAATTGCGCACGCAACGTAACCACGACTCTTTCCCCTGGCCGCATGCACTCACCGGGAATTGGCTTTTCATCTCTTAGTATGTGACGTGGCGCACACAGTCGTAGAATCTGGATAGCGTTATTTTAGCAAGGGAATGCGGTCATAGAAATTTGAAGGAAGGTGTATTAATACTATACTTCAGGCAGACACACACGCACAACATGCAAGCAAGCAAACCATGTTATTATTATTATTATTTATTTATTTATTATTATTATTATTATTTTGTTTTGTTTGTTTTGTTTATTTTTTTATCCTTTTTTTATGTTTTGTTTTCTTTCTTTTCTTTTTTTTTGTTCCTTCTCCTTCTTTTTTTTTCTTTCTATTCTTCTTTTCTCTTCTTCCTCTTCTTCTTTTTTCTTGTTTTCTCATCTCCCCCCCCCCTTTTTTTCCTTTCTTCTTTTTATCTCCTTTCTTCTTCTTTTTTTTTTATCTCATCTCTTTTTTTCTCTTTTTTTTTCTCTCATCTTCTTCTTCTTTTTTTTCTTTTTCTTTTTTTTTATCTTTAGAACTCAGTGAATACATCCTTAGGTCGACTTTTCTTATAAGTGGACGACCGATGCCATGGTGACAGGGAGAAGTTGTCACATGTTGTGACGAATCCCTGGAGGGACCAAGGGCTGGCGTGGAACCAAGGGGTCTTTTTGTTCATTGGTTAGGATAACAATTCCAAGCCAATGGTAGGATATTTGTTGCCTTAGCCTGAAGGTTATGATGTTGGGTGACTTGGCTTAGACATATGGTCGTGACACCAAGGCAGAATTTTTAAACGGCCTAGGCAAATCGCCATGACGCTATACAGCTTGGCTTAGGCGGAAGGCCATGACGCCAAGGTAGGATATTTAAACAGCTTAGACGTATGGTCGTGACGCTGTACATCTTGTCTTAGGCGGAAGGCCATGACGCCAAGGTAGGATATTTAACGGCTTAGACGTATGGTCGTGACGCCGTACATCTTGGCTTAGGCGGAAGGCCATGACGCCAAGGTAGGATATTTAACGGCTTAGACGTATGGTCATGACGCCGTACATCTTGGCTTAGGCGGAAGGCCATGACGCCAAGGTAGGATACTTAACGGCTTAGACGTATGGTCGTGACGCAGTACATCTTGGCTTAGGCGGAAGGCCATGACGCCAAGGTAGGATATTTAACGGCTTGGACGTATGGTCGTGACGCCAAGGTAGGATATTTAACGGCTTAGATGTATGGTCGTGATGCCGTACATCTTGGCTTAGGCGGAAGGCACCAATGTAGGATATTTAACGGCTTAGACGTATGGTCGTGACGCCGTACAGCTTGGCTTAGGCGAAAGGCCATGATGCCAAGGTAGGAAATTTAACGGCCTAGACGTATGGTCATGATGCCGTACAGCTTGGCTTAGGCGAAAGGCCATGATGCCAAGGTAGGATATTTAACGGCTTAGACGTATGGTCATGACGCCGTACAGCTTGGCTTAGGCGGAAGGCCATGACGCAAAGACAGAACAGTAGGTTTCATCATTTTACTGGATTTATACTGATGTAAAGAAGTCCATAAGTTTCATCAGAATAGACGTAAGGTCTAATCTGGGTGAATTTCATCATTTTTATCACAAGTGGGACATGAGGATACATACGGGTTTCATCGTCAATGGGACTTAAGGAAACACATGAGTTTCATCAGAAAAGATGTAAGGTTTATCCTGGACAGGTTTCATAGTTGAACAGGCAATGCGCCGGTCAATCAACGGGAGGGTTTCATCGTCGGTGGCACATATAGAAATATGAGGGTTTTGTCAGGATAGATGTAAGGTCTATTCCAGATAGGTTTCATCGCCAGTCCAGACTGATGGTCTGGGTCAAAGGTGAAAGTTTCTTGTTGACTGACTGGACGAAAGGTCCGAGCCAGAGGCAGAAGGGTTTCTTTTCTTTTTTTTATTGGCTGACTGGACGAAAGGTCCGAGCCAGAGGTAGAAGGGTCTCTTCATTCATCGACTGGACGAAAGGCCCGTGCCGCAGATAAAATATTAATGTTGACCCGACGGGACATCAGAGTCAACAAACCTTGCTTAGACGGTATGTCCAGAACAAGGGCAGACGTAAAACATCATTGTCGTATTGATGTCATGTCAAAATGGCTAACCTGGAAGAGACAAAGGGTCTGGGCCAGGGTAGAGGTAGCTGTTGACTTGACAGACTTGTCAAAGTCAACCAACTTAGCAAGGGCGTGAGGCCATAAGCCAAGGGAGGAATATAGGATAGGTGTTGACTCGACATCCTGTCGAAACCAACGAACATGACAGAGGCGTGAGGCCCAAGCCAAGGGCAAAATATAGAAAAGGTGTTGACTCGACGTCTTGTCGAAGTCAACCAGCTTGGCAAGGGCGTGAGGCCATAAGCCAAGGGCAGAATATAGAATAGGTGTTGACTCGACGTCCTGTCGAAACCAACGAACTTGGCAGAGGCGTGAGGCCTAAGCCAAGGGCAGAATATAGAAAAGGTGTTGACTCGACGTCTTGTCGAAGTCAACCAGCTTGGCAAGGGCGTGAGGCCATAAGCCAAGGGCAGAATATAGAAAAGGTGTTGACTCGACGTCTTGTCGAAGTCAACCAGCTTGGCAAGGGCGTGAGGCCATAAGCCAAGGGCAGAATATAGGATAGGTGTTGACTCGACGTCTTGTCGAAACCAACGAACTTGGCAGAGGCGTGAGGCCTAAGCCAAGGGCAGAATATAGAAAAGGTGTTGACTCGACGTCTTGTCGAAGTCAACCAGCTTGGCAAGGGCGTGAGGCCATAAGCCAAGGGAAGAATATAGGATAGGTGTTGACTCGACGTCCTGTCGAAACCAACGAACTTGGCAGAGGCGTGAGGCCTAAGCCAAGGGCAGAATATAGAAAAGGTGTTGACTCGACGTCTTGTCAAAGTCAACCAGCTTGGCAAGGGCGTGAGGCCATAAGCCAAGGGAGGAATATAGGATATGTGTTGACTCGACGTCCTGTCGAAACCAACGAACTTGGCAGAGGCGTAAGGCCTAAGCCAAGGGCAGAATATAGAAAATGTGTTGACTCGACGTCTTGTCAAAGTCAACGAGCCCTTACCCTGATAGAAGGTTTAAGGTAAGGGTAAATAAGATGATGAACGCACTAGAGGCCCAGACCCAGGGCTAAGTATTGATGTTGATCTGACGAAAAGTCAGATTCAATGAACCTTGCTCAGACGGAAGGTCTACAACAGGGGTAGAATGTGCAGATAAGGATGTCAGCCCGACATCATGTCGAAGTTGACCAACCTAGCATAGACGTGAGGTCCAAGCTGAGATAGAATATGGATTTTGACCCATGGAGGTATCGGGGTCGACAAACCTTGTTCAGACAGAAGGTCTAATGCCAAGTGAAGGAATCTTTTGTTGGTTTATTTATTTGAGTTTATTAAGTTTATTGAGTTTGTTGAGATGTTTGTTTATTCATCATTTTTATCGGACCTCTTGGGTTTGTTGAGTTCATTGAGGTTTATTTCGTTGAGTTTACTGAGGTTTGTTAGAGATTTTTTTTGTTGAGTTCATTAGGTTTATTTATTTATTTTTATTGAGTTTATTAGGTTTGTTTGGTTTATCGAGCTCATTAGTTGACTGAATTTATCAGGATTTATTTGGTTTGATGATGTTTGTTGAGCTCACTAGATTGATTATTATTTTTTTTATTTTTTTATTTTTTTTGTTTTGTTTTTTTTATTATTTATTATTTATTTTTTATTTAATTCTTTAATTTTTTAATTAAAATTTTTTTATTTGTTTTTTTTTAACTTGGCCCAGTGGCACAAAAGGGTTTTGTAGACCCAAACGGGTGGGATAAACTAGCTCGGCTAGGATGGAGTGTCTCAAGCAAATGAAAAAGGGCTTTATGGGGATAGTCCAGTGAGACTGGTGGGATAGAGGAAAATTTTTTTTAAGATTGGCTAGGGCGGAGTGCCTCAGGCCAATGAGAAAAGGTTTTATGGATGCAGCCTGGTGAGACAGAAGGAATTATTTTCAGAGCTCGACAAGGGCGGAGTACCTCGTGTCAAGGGACAGGTTTGTATGAGCCCAAGTTGGGCAGGGGGACTGAGACAACAGTAGTGGAAAGCCCCGTTAGGCCAATGCAGCAGGTGTCGAGATATTTGATGTAATTATTGGCTGAATGCCGGAAGCTAATGAATATGTGTTGGCCGGGGCCCAGGACCCGTATCAAGGGTAGATCGTCAATCCCGGTGGGACAAAAGGGAGATATCCCTATAGGATGGGAAGATGGCGATGCGCCATGCATCCCAGTGGGCCATTTTATGTTAATAATAATAAAATCATCCCAGTCTCCATAAACGGGACGGACATTTTGTTCTCCCTTGTTACCTCGGGGCTCGTCCCCCTTCTCTTTTTTTTTTATTGACCAAGGCGGGGATGTAGGAGAGCGCTCACCTCCTCAGGGAGGGGATGAGTAGTTCGCTCCACCACATAAGCCCCACAATGGTAGTTGTATCTAGTACAAATTAGGATATAGAGGGAGTGTCGGTCCTCTCAATAGATACGGCCATCATGATCTTTTCATTTCTCTCTCTTTTTTTGTGTGTGCCTTCCCCCAGAACAGGCTCTCTCTTTTTCTCTTCTTCTTCTTTTTTTTTTTTACAACCCTTCGACCTGTGAGATAACGCTCAAATGCTGGCTTTTAGCCGAGTTTGCTGGGGATAGCAAGGCCAGTGACGCCACGCGAGACTGCTTGCCTGAAGACGGGTTTTTGGTGAGGGCGTGGCGGATCCACCTTATATTCGCCCATTTGCAGTTCACCTTTCTTGATCGTGCCTTCGATGATGTCCTTGAACACGTAGCAATCCTCGATAGGATGTCCCGCTACTTGGTGATAGGGACAAAAGCACGAATTATCTTTTCTTGCGGAGTTGCTTGATCTCTTTGGCTCTGGAAGCACCACTTTACCGCATTCTAGGGCCCACTCAAAGAGAGCTGAGGTCATATCTTTTGTAAATGAATAGGGCTTCATCATTTTGCCCCTTAACGAGGACCCTTGTGTGTCCGGCTTGGTAGAAGTGATACAAGCAGTCTCTACTTTTTCCTTCTTCTGTCGCTCGAAGGCTTCAAAGCTTGGAATGCAAACTTCTTGTGCCGGCTGCTTGTCGGCTGGTTTGTAGTTTTGACCCAAGCTCGTGGAGGATGGGTAAACCCTTGCAATGACTGCTTCAGCTTCAGTTGCGAAGTCATTTAGACTTTCAAAGGTCGTGACTTCGAAGTCAATGACCCATCGTAGAATCTCTAATTTCATATTCTCTTTACAGATTTGGACAGATTCACTGTAACTTGGTGGGTGCCTACACCTTTCACGCAGGCTCCTCCATCTGCTTATGTAGTCCCCGACGGACTCATTATCATTTTGTTTGGTCATTTGCAGCTCGGCCTCAGTGACTTCTTATTTGGCCATCTTTGTATCCATTGTTTGCTCTGCTTTGGTCTTCTCCCTTGTGGCTGGACCCACTGATCTTGAATGTAGGGTAGTTGGCGGCATATGAGGCCTCGTCGATGTCTTTGTCGGATACACTTTAGTTGCCCCCTGACTTGCCCAAGGGAGTGTGTGTTGGGATGATTGAGGGAGGATGCCCCCTGAATGATCATGTGTTGTTCGAGGCATTGCTGACCGCGCTGAAGCTTCAGATGAGATAGAACTGTCTTGGGATGCCTCGCATTGATGCCTCGGCAGTCGTGATGTATGTGGCTTTATGTTCATTTCATTCAGTTACCCTTGTAGCATTTCAATCTCCTGCTGCTTCTGGTGGAGTAGTGCCATTATTGTAGGGTCTTGTAGGAAGGGACTGGGAGTTCTACTGCCCCCTGCCTCTGATTTGTGCAGAATGGATTTCCTCTCGCCATCATTGCTGGCCATAGGTAGCTTCTTTGGGACAAACCCCCTCTGTTCTATGCCTCTGGGCAGAGGAGGAATATGGCACTGAGCCTCCTTATGAGCTGGTGAGTGTTGCTTTGGCATCCTCCCAGACCTGATAGACTGAAGAGAAGCAGAAGCATTGGCTGGAACTACTTCCTTCGGCACAAGTAAATTTCTTCATCTTTTTCATCAACGGTTTGGGCCTCACTAGAGGATGCTGACAATGTGTTGCAGGAGAAAATAAGATTCCTCCTTTCAGTATTTGTATTCTTATTTCTCTTTCCCTTCATGGTTGGCCCCTGCCCCCACAGTGGGTTATTTGATGCATTCAACTTTTCTGCCTTTTCTTCAGCTCTTTCTGTTAATTGGTGAGACTTGCTGCCTATTTGAGGGGCAGGCTTCTTGAGCAACATAGGCTGATTCTTTGGCTGCTCATGGTTACCAGGCTCATTTGTAATGGCTTGTAGCTGTGGGTTAACTTCTTTATGTGCCCACAATGGGGTTTGTCTCTTCTTACTATCCATTGGCCTTTTAATGATTGTTGGTAGAGTGGGATGGGCCATAACTCCGTAAACCTGGGCTTTTGGAGGTAAGCGAGGTACCAGTCTTATTTTCCTTCCCGTTGACACGGCTTGCCAATTTCTTCATTCTTTTTCATGCTTAGGAATATTGTCTTCATAGGTGTGTCGGCTACAAGCCTCTGGCATTTCTTCAAGCAATTGTTGACATATAGATATCATATTGACTTACGCCCTTGGCACAGACATTTCATGCGGGTGCGGGGGATCAACTTTGTATTCCCCTATTTGTAACTTACCACCTTTTATTAAGCCTTGGACGATGTCCTTGAATATTTGACAGTCTTCAATAGGATGTCCGAGGATCTGGTGGTAAGGGCAGAAATTCGGATCATCTCTTCTCTCGGCATCATCAGGCCTCTTTGGCTTTGGCAGGATGACCTTGTCACGTTTGACAGCCCACTCGAACAATGTTCGAGTCTTGTCTCTTGGGAAGGCATAGGACTTCTTTTCTTTATTCCGGTGTGGAGGCATTTCTTGACATTCAGCAGGCCCATTGAGAGGACAATGGTGTACCCATTTCTGCCTTTTTGCCGCGACGCTAATAGCGTGTATAGCTTTCAACATCGGCCTCTTATTAATTTGCTTAGCCTGATGGTTTGAGTTGATAGAAACTAATGGATATCTTGCAAAGAAGTCTTCAATCTCTGTTGCAACATTAATCAATCGGTCAAAAGAATGGATTTCTACTCCAATTAATTTTTCCAGGACTTCTTTCTTCAGATTTTGTTTACACATCTGTACTGCATCTTCTAGATGTGGAGAGTGCCGGCATCTCATACTGAGATCCCTCCATCTTTTGACATATTCTGCAGCAGCTTCATTATCTTCTTGCTTGGTTGCCAACAGCGCAGCCACGGTCACCCTTGCCTCTGTGGCATGGAATCTTTCTATGAATTTCCGCTGCATATCCGGCCAGTTGTTGACAGATCCAGCCGCCAAGCTATCATACCATTCAAAGGCATGTCCCGTTAGAGAACACCCAAAGAACTTCAATAGGTATGACTCATCTGTCGCCAAGTCACCCAGGACTGTCACATAGTGTGCAATGTGTTCCTTCGGGGAGCCCTGCCCATTGAATTTGTCAAACTTAGGAATTTTATTGATGCTAGGCGGCAATCTCTTAGTAACATGGTAGGCAGGATATGGCACTTTATACATGTCAAAGGGGGCGTAATTAGCACTACCCCTTTTGGCTAGCCTCTCTTCAACCATCTTTTCCACCATTGATTTATTCGCCACGACTGGCAGTGCTGATTCAGGACAGAGGTGGGTGGGCTGCATTTCTTGTGTGGCTGGAGTTGCAACATGAGATGGCGGAGGTTTTGACAAGGGAACCTGCCGCTGCATTTGAAGAAGCTTCAGTTGTGCTGGCTAGAGCGACTGGAAATGATCCTGGGGAACAACCCAACTCTGACTGTCAGTTTGCAGAACAGTCTGTGAAAGAGCAGTCGAGGGGTTAAACCCTCCCGGTGATAGGTCAGTTCGTGCCCCCGGTTGCTTGGGTACCACATCATGTTCAGTCTTCTCTTTTAGTTGCTTCTTCAGCAGTTCTATCTCCCGCTGATATCTTTGCATGGCTATTAGGATGGCAGGGTCCATAGTTATTTTGCTGGTAATGGTCTCAAGTGTTTCACCAAAGCCACATCCGGACAGGGGCACCCTTTCTTCTTCAGATGCCATTATTTTGGTGCTGAGAGTAGTGTTGTTTTCATCGGTAGCCTGCCTGCCCTCAGAGGTCTGCAGTAACCCAGCTTCATTTTTGCTTTGTCCTGTCACAGGACCTTCTCTTTCGGTAACCTTGGCTAGTTCTTCTTGCCCATTTAGCAGGGCGTCATGCCTGCCCATCACTCCTGTCATATTACACGCGAGGACTTGCATTCTTCTTTCATGCTTTTTAACTCTCCTTCGGGACTGGCGAGGGAAAGTTGGCCCTTCATTTGTCAGAACTCTTTTCATTTCTTCCCTCTGTGAAAGACTTTCAAAACTTCTGAACTCAGCTTGCTTTTTCTCTTTATCTATCCCAACAGGTGATATCTTATTTTTTTCTTCTCCTTCAGCCTTGACAGCATGGAGTGACCTTTGTCGGCCTATGACAGGACTTCCAAGGCCATGGAAGTATTCCCATACCCTCTTAACCATCCCCTCTTGACTGTACTCTGAAGAGATAGCAGGAGGCAGTGTCCAGTCTTGGGCGGGTGGCATGTATGCTAATCGTGTCAGCTTGGCAACTTGGTTGAGATTCTTTGAGTCCTTGGAAATATCAGCCTGTCTTGCACAGACCCTGGCAGCGAATGGAGGAGTTGTGACTATGACTTCTTCCTCATTCATGACTTTATTATCCCTTCTCTTGGGGGCATCAGCAAAACTGTTATAATTTTATAGGGTTGACATGACACTCCAGGTCTTCTTGGGAACCCACATTTGCTTGCGTCTTGGCAATTTTGAGGTTGGCTTCCCTTGCTTGCTATCATCACTGTTCGCCCTCCGGTTAGCCAGCACTTGGAAAGCATTGCGGGTAGGAATGGTCGGGATGACCCGATCTGGCAGAGCTCTGGCATTGCGGCCGTTGAAGAAGATCCGAACCCCCCCAATCATCATGGACTTCCCAGATGCAGAAAGTTGACATTGGGAAGCGGCAGAGGCTCTTCCTCTTCTGAAGTTCTTTTTGTTGCCCCCAGTGGGCCCCTTCTCATGTGCTTCAATCGGGTTGGTAGCATGGTGAACATAACAGCTCACGGTCACTAGATTCTTGAGTAGGGATTTCTTGATCTTATCCTCGCTCTGACAAGAAGTAGCTTTATCATCCTTCAGCTCTACAGGCTTCGGACTTTCTTTGCTTAGAATATCCACGGACACAACTCCCAGGAAGTTGGGGCGGCCAACGACCGGAGGAAAGTCACCGAAAGTGGTGGACGAAGCAGAGGATGCACTTCTTTTCGCCTCGTGATGGACGAAGTAGGACACGACCTCCGGAGCATCCTTCATCACTTGGCTTATCTTGGGGCCGGTAGCTTGCGGCGAAGTCTCGACAACAGTTTTCGGCTCCTGGTCGTCGATCTCGAGCAGGTCAGTGAAGCTGAGGCCCAGGCAGTTAGGCATCCCGACAGCTGGCGGCATCGATCCGAACAACAGAGGTACCGCCAGGTAGCTTTCTTGAACATGTGCATCGACCGGTTGCTGGTCAAAGCATACTGACATGATTCCAGCCGTCATTGTAGCTTCCTGGAAATAGAGAAAGCGCACAGAATCAGAAATTTGAGGGGGGCCCGCTGGGCCTCCTATTTTTGGCGTAGAGATGAAGGGAGACTCGGTCCCACTGGGCGTGCCAGACTTGTGGACGCAGATTTTATTTAAATTTATTATATTATTTATTTATATTTTTTTATTTGGATTTTGTTGGTTTTATTGATTTATTGGTTGGTTTATTAGGCGTGCCAGTCACATGTGTGACGATTTCATTGTGCGCTCGATCTGACTTGGTCAGTCGATTGTGAAGTCCGAGTCGGGACCAGAAGTCCGTCATACCATAAAGGCTATGACGTTAATTACGCCCTTCCAAGGAAGGACAACCCTTGATTAAACGCCAAAAATAGGAGGCCTCATAAGGCAAACAGATGTTTATGTGCATAACCTTAAACTTCCCACCAGGGCCAGAAGGCGGGTAGGAGAGTAACATGAACCACATAAACGGGCTGTATAGTTGAATCTGCGGTTCAAAACAACTGGACTCAGGGGAAAGGGGAGACAGAGGATATTAATCACGGACAGGCTGAGCCACGATCGTGGTGGAAGTTTAAAACATCGGTCAACGTTTCGGCAGCACCTCCCCGTAATCTGGATCATGCCCAGGGGAGAATAGGCTATCACCCACAGAGTGTCGGGATGAAAGCCGAGAGAAAGAGAGAGGTCAAGCCTCCCGACCCATATATATATATATATATATATATATATATATCCATAGGGCAATATGTGATTTTCCCTTTGGGAAGCCAGCGGAACTCATACAGTGGCAGAGCCCTCCCGGAAAAAAGGGTTACTCGCAAATCGGATACGGTACAGTGGAACATAGGGAGTTTGACTCCCTTTAATTTTTATCCTCAGGGCAATTCTGGTGACTCACGGACATCCCCGAGTGAGTTTGGCAGGGGTATCGGAGGCTCATTAGGTAGCAGAGCAAGTTCTCGCGCACCTTAAGCATGGGTATGAGTTCTCGGCGCCGAGACAAGGAAGCCCAGGAGGGGTTCCCGACGCCAAGGAGAAGATGCCATGGGATAGATTCCCGACGCGTAGGGGAGAAGGCCACGGAGGGGCTCCCGGTGCCAAGGGGAAGGAGGCCACGGAGGGTCTCCCGGCGCCAAAGGGAAGAGGCCAAGGAGAGGCTCTCGGCGCGCAGGGGAGAAGGCCAAGGGGAGGCTCTCGGCGCGCAGGGGAGAAGGCGAAGGAGGGGCTCTCGGCGCGCAAGGGAGAAGGCCACGGAGGGGGGGCTCCCGGCGCCAAAGGGAAGAGGCCAAGGGGAGGCTCTCGGCGCGCAGGGGAGAAGGCCAAGGAGGGGCTCTCGGCGTGCAAGGGAGAAGGCCACGGAGGGGGGGCTCCCGGCGCCAAAGGGAAGAGGCCAAGGGGAGGCTCTCGGCGCGCAGGGGAGAAGGCCAAGGAGGGGCTCTCGGCGCGCAAGGGAGAAGGCCACGGAGGGGGGGTTCCCGGCGCCAAAGAGAAAAGGCCAAGGAAAGGTTCCCGGCGTGCTCAATGATGGCAGAGGGGTTAGGGTTCTCGGCGCCGGAGGGATCACGCCGAGAACTGTTCATCTCTTTTACTGTGCACCGGGCCGGGAAGGGCGATGGTGCCGAGAGGATTTCTGGGTTTTACGGTACCCTGTTTGGGTTTTTTAACGATTCAGGAGGCTTCTTGATGATCCTGGCCAAGATAGACGGGCTCCGAGAAGTAGGAAAAGAGTCAATTCACCAGGCCACAATTGATTTCGGCTTGGATTTCAAAGTGAAGGGCATGAACTGAAATAAATTCGAGAAGGAAGAACAGAACACACGGAGCCTCTGTCACCATTGCTTATGCCAAATTTCAGGGACAGCTTTGATATTATCTTTCGTCGTCCTGGGAGAATTTTAGCAGCATCTCCCCTGTACCTAGCATTTGCCAGGGGAATGATAGACAGTCACCCACGGGATGCCGAGGTGAAAGCCAAAACAAAGAGGGGTATTGGACCCCTAGCCCGTGTATGTGCTTGTAGCACCAGCTTGATATCCTTTTTGAGGCCATTGAAGCTTAAGCAGTGGCAGTGCTTCCCTGGCTCGTAAGGTTATATAGGGGGTTATCCCCATTAATCTTTATCCCTTAGGTACATATGATGATCTGGGGTATCCTTCAACAGAATGCAAGGCTAGGTTGATCGGACTTCAAAGGGTATCTGTGTGGTTCCTTGGCCTGTAGCAGGAAGGCTTTCATCCGGGGTTCAAGGAATAGAGAATTCACAGCGTAAAGAAGGGGTGGCAGGAAGGGTAGTTCCCGGCATGGGGGGGACTTCTCGGCGTGCCCGTCACCGCGCCGGGAACCTGGCGCCGGGAAGCCCGGGTCGGGAAGGCTATATTGAAGGGCTTTATTGACTTGCTGAAGGGGCTAAAGAAAGGGACCTCTCGGCGGCGTAGCTCTCGGCGGGGAAATGACCACGCCGGGAAGGGGCTAAAGGGTTTATGGCTTGATTGCGATACTCTGCTCAGAGACTTCTGGGATTTCTGGGTCGGATTGAGGCAAGATCTGGAATGCAGGAGGGGATTACATGGAGGTTAGTATCAGTCGAAGGGCAGACCATTAGCTATTGAACCCTGGGGGGTATGGGTCTCTTTTGATCACTTGACGTTCAGACGATCAAGAGATTGATGTCTCTGACCCTGAACAAGCTGGGATCTCGGCATAAATCCGTGATACGCAAGAGAGTTCATTACCCAGGGGAGGGAAGGAAGGGGGACAGAGCCCAATAACCCATTGAACGAGGGTTGGGGCTCTGTTTTCATCCTTCACAATCGAACTGACCCGGAGGTGCGGAACATAAGCAGAAAATCTGGAATATCTAAGCAGAACAAACACTCTGAAGAACAGCAGGCACTAAAGAAAGAAGGGAGACAGATAACAGACACTTCCATTAATCAGCACCCAAAAGGGCCATTGTAGTATTCTATTTCACTGCATCATCCTGGACTTACATCGATCATGAAAGGGAAGCGAGAGACAGAAAGATATAACCCAAGACCGGAATGCTCCGGCTACATTCAACAAATCGAGATAAAAACTCGAGAGATTGCATAAAGAAAAAGAACAGAAAGCATGGGGGAGGGCGGAGCATTGACTCCTCTCCCTCCCCGATGCTCACCTTCAGCTTCGAATCTTCCTCTCTTCTTTTTTGTCTTCTTCGCCTCTGCTTCTCTCGAATCAGGCTGCAGGTTTCTTTTTTTTTTCTCTCTTTTTGTGGCTATCTCTTCGCTTCTTTTTTTCGTCCGTCCCCTTTTGTCTCGAGAGAAAGGGGGTTTTTATAGGCATAGCACCCCCTCCCTATCGGCATGATCATCTCGGCGCCCGGTTGATGAGCTCCCGGCGCGCCTTGTTCGGAGGCAATAGGCTTCCCGGCGCGCCTTGTTCGGAGGCAATAGGCTTCTCGGCGCCCCTTCCTCATATGGGTCTTGTTGGGCTCTCGGCGTGGCCACTATCGGTGCGCCTTTTGGTGGCAGTGGGCCTCTTCAGCAGCTTCTCGGTGCCACAGGTATTGGCCCTTTCAGGGCTTTTGGGCTTCTTGTGTTCATTTCTTTAGTTGTGAGGGCTGACTCATCGGCTGACATATCTTATCGGCTAGGCTTCTTTCTTGCTCGTTCGGGGATGGTCCCGAGTATCTTCCGAGGTCTTGTGTCTCGTTTCAATGGTTCTCTATTAGAGCCGGCCGTCTCTTCTTTTCTTCTTTTCTTCTTCTATTCCTGAAAACAAGATAACAGAAATAAGACATTTTATCAGAAATAAAGGTATTGTAGGGTTATTATTATTATTTCATCGCTGCTATTATTATTATCTTTATTTTAGGCGTCAACAACAATGCACTAGGATCACTCTGTAGATCGCTAGACCTAGGGACATCAGAGCCTCGCTCTGATACCAATTGTTGGGTCCCGTAGTGTAAGAACACGGATCTAGAGGGGGGGTGAATAGATCACTCCACAAAAATATGTCCAATTAAAAACTCAAAGCTACTCGCACAGCGGATATAGCAAGACTAACAAGATAGAGGAATTTAAACTAATTAGAATAAACTTGATTCTTTCAATCTCACCTTACTCACTCGAATGGATAAATAGATTTGAACAAAGAAGCAAACCACTACAACACAAACCACAATGCAAACCATAATGCACGGAAATTTTTAAGGTGGTTCAGGACCACGACGGGCTCCCTACGTCCACCCCTCACCAAACTGGTGAGGTTTCACTGCTGTAAAAATAGCCCGGGGATAAATCTCCACACACACACGGAACCAAGCTCCACCACACACACATAGGGCAACGCCTACACAACCACACAGGAGTAAACTCCGAACAACACACGGGGAACACACCCCAAGATACGCCCAAACACACACGCGGATATACTCCGCACAAATCGACGCACACGCGTCACACAAACACTCGGAGAACCCTTTCTCCGAACACCCACACAAAATATTCTTTCAGATGTATATGAAACGAAGACAAATAGATGCAATGATCACACAAACAAACTCTATAGATAGAAACTAGAAAGATGCATTAAGAATAAAGCTCCCCCTTCTTCAACAAAATCTGGTTCTCCTTGGCTCATTGATGGATGATCACGATTCCGGCATCATCTTCTTCCTCTCCTCGAGTCGCTCCTATTTTCCTTCTTCCACGAGCTCCAGATCTTCACAGATGTAGATGATATCCTCCTCGAAAGAGCTCCATCTCATTTTCCCCCTTTCCTTCACCTACAAGAAAGAACAAATGAGCATTATGGTTCTTCTCCTTACAAAACTCGGAGTTCACATTCATATAAATAGAGAAAAGGCTAAATGACTCATATAACCCTCCTAAACATGTTAGAAACACCCTCATAACATTAGGGACCTTTGGGGGGTAGTTTGGTAAAGTCTCATAGGGTTTAGAATGGGTTTTAACACTTTACGGAACTCCCATTCCAGAAGGGTCGACCCTCGGGCAACCAGATGGCGGCCTGCAGCAAAATAAAAACCCTACACTCAAGGGTCGACCCCATGGGTCGACCCCTGCAAACTGGTTCTCAAAATCAGTTTCTGTTTTAAACAGAAACCAGGAGGGTCAACCCCATGGGTCGACCCTTGCTAGTTTGGGTCTGAAAACAACCTAAAACCTCCATGAATTTAAGGGGAAACAAATGATTAAATGTTACCATAATCCCATGAAGATCAACAATGAATTTTCATCCTGAAAACTATGATAAAGCAAGTGGTTAGATGAGAATCAAAATCCTTGCATCAAGCATGAACACTTAGAACTTGTTCTCATCAAAATACATCATTGAACCCATTGAAACATGTATTTGGCTTCTCATATCAATCAACAAAAATGCATTCCACCATATGACAAGGTTTTGGAATAATGATCATGAATCACTCAATCAACCAATTATTAAAGCATGGGAGCTCAACCGTTCAATCACTTTCTTGTATCTTTCACAATTTCAACATCAAAATGCTTCAACACCCAAATGTTAACAATCATGCCAAATGCAAAGCATGTAGAAAAGCATGGGAACTCATTCATTCAAATGGCATTCTTGTTGATAAAAACTAACATTCATGAAGCATTGTTATCACGAGGAGCATTGTCATAAACATAGAATCCTCAAATCGCATGCATCACATGCATCACACACAATAGTAAATATCCAATCATGCAATAATGTTTTCTCATGAATTCTCATTGTGTACAAGGCATATGCATTCTTTCAAGCATGTTTCACAAATACATTCTCATTCAATACAAAGCATCCTCAATGAAGCTTTTAGTGCATTGTTCACAAGACCAAGCATTCATGCTATGCATGAGCAATATAGAATCAACTCTCATGAAGTCTTGTATGAATATTTCAAGCACATGAAAACATGGAGAACCATTCAAGCATAAGGCCAAGCAACAAGGTCATTTTATAATCATCAAAATCACATACACAATAATCTCCCCCATTTTGATGATGACAAAATGTTATGCAATAATGCTCTTTCCCCCTTTGACATAATCAGAAATGGGGATCATTATGGGGAATTCACGATAGCAACAAACCAAAATCAACATTGCTTTCTCCCCCTTTGTCAAAAACAGAACGGACATGCAAAATACTACGTTCATGAATTAAGCACAAAATTACTACCTCTCCCCCTTTGTCATTGACAAAAACTAACGGACAATGGGGTTATTAAGAGATCCATATGCACATTATGTTCAAAAAGATGCAATTCAAAATATGCATGTGTCAATGCTATAAATGCCAAATATGCACAATATGCACACTATGCATGAACTAATTGCACAACTTTGAAATGCAAGTATGGACTATATGGACATGCAGAGTGCAATGAAGAATGATTAACCTCCAAGTAAATAAATGTATATTCATGCAATATAGTTCCCCTGAAGAGGGGTTATCTCGCGCTGCTCTTGAGCGGGGAAGATGATGTCCACGTACCCTTGAAATGTGAACTACAAGAAGGGAAACGAGTCAAAGGTGCCCAAGGATAAAACCCCAGGGAAGACCCTCCGATGCCTAAGTTAGCAAAATAGTAGAGCTCGGATGCAAAGGGAAGAGCTAGGAGGAAGATGGGAGCGCGAGATCCCTCTCCACCAAAAGGTGAAGTGGTTCCTGCTCAGGGTTCTTGGCTCTTGCCTTACTTGCCTCCTGTAGTAGGGCTGTTCCAGTTTAAATAGTGGCCTGTTCGTGCGACTGATCCCTGTAAGCAGAGGATTCTCAGAGGGCGTTACGTTGTTCATGCGGGCTCCTTATAGCACGCAGACTCTTGGTTTTCCCTATCCTTTTGAGCTTCCTGTCATTAAGGGACCCGCAACGGCCATGATCAATAAGCTTCCATCAGTGAGCCCGAGTGATAGGCACTGGCCCAGGAGAGGTCTCCCGAGCGATGAGTGCTTGGTCAGGACAGGGAATAAGGGGCTCCGGGGAGCTTTCTCGATCGAACTGATGCTCAGACTTCCCAACCCGAAGGCCGCCTAGGAAGCGCTTGTACTGAGTGAGTTTTTGGGCTTTATATTAAGTGGGCCCGGGGGCTACCACTTCGAGGAGTTGGGCCTCGTTCGGTCTGGTTGGACCTCTTTTGGCCTCTCCGTAGGGGTGACAAGATTTCCCCTCTCTACTTGTCCCCCTCCTACTCCCAAGCCAAAATTAGGCTCGGACGAGTAGCGTTTGGGCTGGACTTTTTGTGGCACTGGTTGGGTATAGGTCTCTCTTTTTGATAGGGGCCACATGACGTTGCTCGCCTTGAATATGCCCGTTATGATGAATAAGAGATGGCCCCTCCCTAGGAGATCGGATCGCCACGCCGCCTCTGATTCAAGCATTGCGTGTTTTACGTCCTTTTAGGAGTTGCAATGTGCTTACAATTTTTCATGTCAAACCTTTTCAGTAGCTCCTTGATGTATTTGGCTTGACTTATAAAGCACCCATCTGCACCTTGGTTAACCTGCAAGTCGAGAAAGAATTGAAGTTCACCCATTAAACTCATCTCGAACTCACTAGTCATAAGGTTGGCAAATTCCTCACACATTTTTGATTTCATAGATCCAAACGCGATATCATCAACATAAAGTTGAACAATCAAGATGTTCTTACCTTGCTTTTTGGTGAAGAGTGTTTGATCTACTTTACCTCTTGTGTATTCATTTTCGGTGAGGAAAGAGCTTAGCCTTTCACACCAAGCTCTAGGTGCTTGCTTCAAGCCATAAAGAGCCCTATCCAACTTGTACACATAATCTTCATGATCAGAACTTTCAAAACCGGGTGGCTGCTTCACATAGACTTCCTCTTTTATCAGCCCATTTAAGAATGTTGGGTCCCATAGTGCTAGAAGACGGATCTAGAGGGGGGGTGAATAGATCTCTCTACAAAAATATGTCCAATTAAAAACTCAAAGCTACTCGCACAGCGGAATTAGCAAGACTAACAAGATTGAGGAATTTAAACTAGTTAGAATAAACTTGATTCTTTCAATCTCACTAAACTCACTCGAACGGATAAATAGATTTGAACAAAGAAGCAAACCACCACAACACAAACCACAATGCAAACCATAATGCACGGAAATTTTTAAGGTGGTTCAGGATAACGATGGGCTCCCTATGTCCACCCCTCACCAAACTGGTGAGGTTTCACTACTTTAAAAATAGCCCGGGGATAAATCCCCACACACACACAGAGCCAAGCTCCACCACACACACATAGGGCAATGCCTACACAACCACACGAGAGTAAACTCCCAACCACACATGGGGAACACACTCCAAGATACGCCCAAGCACACACGCGGATATACTCCGCACAAATCAACGCACGCGCATCACACAAACACTCAGAGAACCCTTTCTCCGAACACCCACACAAAATATTCTTTCAGATGTATATGAAATGAAGACAAATAGATGCAATGATCCCCCAAACAAACTCTATATATAGAAACTAGAAAGATGCATCAAGAATAAAGCTCCCCCTTATTCAACAAAATCTGGTTCTCCTTGGCTCGTTGATGGATGATCACGATTCCGGCATCATCTTCTTCCTCTCCACGAGCCGCTCCTCTTTTCCTTCTTCCACGAGCTCCAGATCTTCACGGATGTAGATGATATCCTCCTCGCAAGAGCTCCACCTCATTTTCCCCCTTTTCTTCACCTACAAGAAAGAACAAATGAGCATTATGGTTCTTCTCCTTACAAAACTCAGAGTTCACATTCATATAAATAGAGGAAAGGCCAAATGAGTCATATAACCCTCCTAAAACATGTTAGAAATACCCTCATAACATTAGAAACTTTTGGGGGGTAGTTTGATAATGTTTCATAGGTTTAGAATGGGTTTTAACACTTTACGGAACTCCCGTTCCAGAAGGGTCGACCCTTGGGGTCGACCCTCGGGAAACCAGAGGGCGGCCGGCAGCAAAATAAAAACCCTGTTGTGGACGTCAAAAAATGATGATGAAGATCATACGGCATGTACGTCACCGCATCCGAGAGCAGGTCTAAGACGGAGATGCCAAATAAACCCCATACCTCGCCCAATCAGGACGGGAACACACTTGGTGGCCGGCTACCCGACAAGGAAGCTCCTCAAGCAGAAGGCGTGGCCACGGCACTCCAAACGGCTATGCCGAAGCCCAAATCAAGAGAAAACCCGAGAGTTCAGACACGGGTTCGGCATATGTTAAAAACCATCCGCAATTCTAAATCGGGGCTCATAGGCTTCAAACCAAACACTGCAGAGGTAGTGCATTATAACTGGAACATTCTGGGAATACAAACGGTCGTCTAAACGGCTGAAACCTTAAGAAAAAGCCCAAAACCGACGTGGCCATCACTTAAGCCGGCGCGCTCTTAAACCCGCGCGCCCCCCTTGGGCTTCCTTAAACCGGCGCGCTCCCTTCTCCCTTGGGGTGTTAAATCGGCGCGCAACACTATTCACATGTCACTATTCATGCCACTATTCATATCACTATTCATGCCTTACTATTCAAGCCATTCTCGTTTTGTTGTTAATCCGGCGCGCACAATGTCGCGCCGTTTTTAACCCGAAGCTGTCCCACCTTGCTTTTGGCCACCTATTTCCCGCAGACAGATGGACCGAGAGTTGCGTGAAGCAGAGAAGTCTCCCGACATCACCCAACAATCCGTCGGCCAAGCCCTGGGAAGTCATAAAGAGCCGGCTACCAACTCCTCTATCGGGGGGAAAGATAGAAAGAAGCTTCTGGGAGCTTTCTTCCCTAGAAGATACCTCCCCTACGTCCTCTACGGGAGAACAGAAGTATAAAAGGGCTAAGGAAGGGAAGGAAAGGGGTCGGCTGGGTTCGGCTGGGTTCGGATGGGCATTCTACTTCCACGTCTCCGGGGATTCAGGGTTGCAGAGAGCACAAGAGAAGAAGAGAGGTGAGGGTGAGAAGAGAGTTTGGGAAGGGGGAAGAGCTTGTGCTCTATCCCCCTCTCCGTGGGTGCTTTCCCTTCTTCCTCCCCCTTTGTTTTCTCTTGCTTTTGGGGTAGATCCCCTGCTGTATTTCAATCTTCCCAAGGTTTGTGGATAAATAAGAGAGTTATCTTCTTGCAAATACTCGTCCTGCTTCGCGAATCATCACCCGTGAGTTGTGAGAGCTCTTGAAGGCTAGTCCTCGAGCTTCTTTTTCCGCACTCACGTCTGGGTTATCGGGCCGCAGTGAGGTCCGCATTCTGAGGTTCACCCCTGAGCAATCCGTTTGGTGTTCCTCTATTTTCTCTGGCAAACCTCAATCCGGGGGAGATGCTGCCCAATTTTTGCCAGAAACAAGAACACATAAGAACAAACGAACAGACTAAGCTCTCTGGAGATAAGAACAGCATATGTCTGAAGCCTCTGAATCAAACTAACCTCCGAGCTCCTGCATAAACAAAGCTTTCCAAATAAAACATTCAAGCTCTCATGCTAATTCACCTTAACAAGTGATCAAAACACTTAAGCTTCCTCTCTACAAGCTTAATCCATCCATTGAATGAACAAATCAGTCATCAAAGTAACCCACGGGTGAAAGAAAGAAGAAACAGAATGAAATAAAACCCACAGAACTTAACCCGGCGCGCCCTTAATCTGGCACGGGTTAATCCGACGCGCTACCCCCCCACGCCGGATTAGCTTCACACTCAAATCCACTTTCCAAATCTTGGAATGAATAGTGCCCCCCTAAACCGGCGCACCCCTTTGCTTGCCTTAATCCGGTGTGCCCCTCTTATCCCTTATCCGGCGCGCCCCTTGTAACACCATTAAACCGGCGCGCCCCTATCCCCTCTTGAACCCCCCTTATCTGGCGCGCCCCTCTTGTGTTGCCTTATTCCGGCGCGCCCCTTTGTCATGCTAAGCCGGCGTGCCTAAAGGAAAGAAAGTGATTAACCGAATAAAATGAAGAGACTTGAATCTAATGGATAAAATAAATGAAATTAGTATTGCCCCTCCATAATCAAAATTAGTATTGAACCCCGCGACCTGACCAAGTAGGTCGATCCGCGTGCGAGGGCGCACGTTGGCGAGTTTGGGCTTCACACTTAACAATTCACTCCCCCCGGACTATGTGCAGCGAAGAGAAATCAAGAGTGCCTCGTGGTATCGGACGTGAGCCTCGGAATTCCCGATATGGTCATAGTCCTGAACCGTCTCGGGCCAACAGTTCATTAAGCTGACCCACTTCTACCGGGATTCAGTCTCGCAATCACATTAAACTTGACGTACCTACGGCAAACATCCGTATGGCTTTGTCTTCGCCTTCGATGCTTCAAATGCGGACTCTCGTCCGAACACTGAATGGTCCGTTAGTGACCGACATATATACTGGGATCTAATCCCGCACTTGCATTAAACTTGCCGTACTCACGGTAGACATTTGTACGGTTTGTCACCGTCTCTTACGCTACAAACATGGACTTCCGTCCGAACAAGAAATGGTCCGCCAGTGACCGACATATGCACGTTTGTGAACGTTTAAGCCCCAATGTGGGGTTTGTTTAAACGCAATCCGAGATTTCGCTCTCGCTTCCATTACTATGAATTTCAGGCCATTGGGCCCCCTTTTCTGGTGATTAATCAAGGGTTTTCTCCTCTCCGAGGGGATGTAATTAACGTCGTAGCCTTTATGGTACGACGGATTCTCAGTCCCAACATGATACACATGATTGTCTAATTAGTCAGATCGAGCGCACCAAGGGCTTCTTTCAAGCCCGCATAAGTCGTCACCTAGGTGACTGGTACGCCCTCGCACTAATAAACCGAAAAAATGAACAAAAGGACGAATAAATTAATAAAACGAGCAACGTCCCAAAAGTGCGTCCACACCTGCACTCAGGGGTCGACCCATGGGGTCGACCCTGGCAAATTGGTTCTCAAAATCAATTTCTGTTTTGAACCGAAACAATGAGGGTCGACCCCATGGGTCGACCCTTGCTAGTTTGGGTCTGAAAACAACCTAAAACCTCCATGAATTCAAGGAGAAACAAATGATTAAATGTTACCATAATCCCATGAAGATCAACAATGAATTTTCATCCTGAAAACTATGATAAAGCAAGTGGTTAGATGAGAATCAAAATCCTTGCATCAAGCATGAACACTTAGAACTTGTTCTCATAAAAATACATCATTGAACCCATTCAAACATGTATTTGGCTTCTCATATCAATCAACAAAAATGCATTCCACCATATGACAAGGTTTTGAAATGATGATCATGAATCACTCAATCAACCAATTATTAAAGCATGGGAGCTCAACCGTTCAATCACTTTCTTGTATCTTTCACAATTTCAACATCAAAATGCTTCAACACCCAAATGTTAACAATCATGCCAAATGCAAAGCATGTAGAAAAGCATAGAAACTCATTCAGTCAAATGGCATTCTTGTTGATAAAAACTAACGTTCATGAAGCATTGTTACCACGAGGAGCATTGTCATAAACATAGAATCCTCAAATCGCATGCATCACATGCATCACACACAATAGTAAATATCCAATCATACAAACATGTTTTCTCATGAATTCTCATTGAGTACAATGCATATGCATTCTTTCAAGCATATTTCACAAATACATTCTCATTCGATACATAGCATCCTCAATGAAGCTTTTAGTGCATTGTTCACAAGACCAAGCATTCATGCTATGCATGAGCAATATAGAACCAACTCTCATGAAGTCTTGTATGAATATTTCAAGCACATGAAAATATGGAGAACCATTCAAGCATAAGGTCAAGCAACAAGGTCATTTTGTAATCATCAAAATCACATACACAACAAAGAAAGCACTTTTAACATCCATTTGATACAGTTTTATTTTGTGTGAACATGCAAATGCAAGCAAAATCCTAATGGCTTCTAGTCGAGATATAGGGGCAAAAGATTCTTCAAAATCTACTCCAAATTCATGAGTGTAGCCTTGAGCCACCAATCTAGTCTTATTTCTTATTATCTTGCCATCTTCACTAAGTTTGTTCCTAAATACCCATTTGGTACCTATGACAGATTTTGTTGAGGGTCCAGGAAGAAGGTGCCAAACTTTATTTCTTTCAAACTGGTTTAATTCAGCTTGCATGGAGTTTATCCAGTTTTCATCTTTCAAAACTTCTTCAAGATTTGTTGGTTCAATTTGTGAGACAAGAGCAATTTGGTCTAATTCTTCAACTATTCTAAAATGTGACCTGGTTCTAGGTGGATCATTCAAGCTCCCAATTGCATTTTCCAAGGGCTGTTCTTTAAGAATTCAAACATCAGTAATGTCATTACCTTCACCGGTAGCCGGAGTCCTTGAATTGCTTGATTCTCCCAAGTCATCATTTTCTCTTGTCTCCTCTTGTGGAGGATCATGTTTTTCCTTTGATTTCAAAAACTCCCCATCGTCTTCTTTCTTGCAGGGCTTGCCATTGTTTGATTCATCATTTAATTCATCAAAAGTAACATGGGGTGATTCTTCCTGTCACGCCCCGACGCGGAATATCGGAACGCGACAGCAGAAAGAGATTAAAATATGTTGATTTCCATACATGCTATGTCTTGGGCTAACGATTAGATACATCCACCATGCACCACATTAGAGCGAAATAGAAGGAATAATACCACCATAGGTAATAAATACCATTAATTAGAACATAACGTAGATTATACCCAATATTCCATCAACACTGACAATCTCAACTTTAACAACTCAACAGAGTTTACATCACAACTGATTGAAACAATTTACACACTTCATCAACCACAATCTCAGACTCAAACTATCTAATAAAGACTCCTCGAGCCTATCTGGCATGTTCGCTCCAAGGTCTTCACTCTTGCCCATCCCCATCAGTTTGAGAGTCCTCACCTAAGCTACCTAAAAAGGGGGAAACAAATGAGTGAGCGAACGCTCAGTAGGTAATAACAGGCAAGTTTAAGTAATTAACCATTTTCAATAATGTGATGCGATAAACGAAAAGATAATCAATAACTGTAACGCCCGATAATTTTGAAGGCTAAATAGGAATAAGGTAATATCAATATATATATATTTACAGTTCGAAAGAAAAAATAACCTATACATGATGATATATACATATTCTTATGAATAGTTAATAAGGTTGAATAAATAAGAATTTGGGTATATTGTTCCTACAATAAATAAAAGGTTAGTTAAAATTACCTTTTTGGAATGGAAGTAAATATTTTACCTAGGATCGAACCTGTCTCTGATACTCAAGACAATGATTAAGACGGAAATAAAAGGGAAGGAAATTATAAGAAATGAAACCCCTATGACCTTAATATATATTGTGACCAGCCACATCAAATTATTGAAATCTAAAACACTAATGGTAAACCTGATAGTCGTAAGGACCTTGCATATGAACTTAGCCGTGAGGCCTTATATACGTATATACTTGTAAACTACCAATAGATATAGGTCATGCATATGAGGTTAGTTTAGTATGAAAATATACATGGGTACATAATAGGTTTCTAGAAGTATATAAACATATATATATATAATGGGTCATATGGAATGGCAAGGATATGTAATTATAGAATACATGAGCCTTGGCCCAGAATAACCCACACATATATCTTATGTAAAGGAGCCTTAACAATACAACCCATTTATGCCACCCATATAAACATCAAACCTAAACCATATGACACATGAGCCAAAAACGAATAGCGCCTCCTATCAGGTCGTCATTTAATTAAAGACCGTTCAAGTGGGCGCTAATTTGTAAATTGACGCCTCTATATTAGGCACTAGTTATAGCAATGACTCCCCTTTGAATGGGCGCCATTTTCATACGTTAATAGGGTAAGAGAGAGGATAATAGTAAATAACACCCTCTTGACGGGTGCTATATTATAAATTAAAGACCCCGTACAGTGGCATCATTTATTGAAATAACGCCCCAACCTTAGGCGTCAATTACAAACAGGCCGTTAGTGTTGGGTTCGAACATGGATGTTATCTAGGTAAGTATTAAACTGGGAAAGGTCTCATACGTGGGGTGTCTAAGTTTAATAGGATTCTAAGTAGGAAGTTCTAATCCTAATCGAACTCCTAGTACCCATTAGGATTCCTTCTCCTATAAATACCAACTCCTTCCATCGAACTCACGTTAACGCTAATTGCCAAAGGCATCCTGCTACTTCTTCCTCCTGCTGCAGTCCAAACCACAAGGAGCGGCCGCGACTCTTCTTCCTCTGCATCCCCTTCATCCTGCTGAGGAGTACGTGAAGAACATAGGATGTTCTTCATCGTCTTCCTCTTCTTCTGCTGATTTGGTGTGTTGCCGTGGGAAGCCTCCGCTTCTCTATTTTCTCTCGAAGGGGCAGCTACGTTGAGGCTCTTGCCATCTTCTTCTTGCTGAAGCATACGTTCTTTCTCTTCTTCATACTGTTGCTGCCATCCTTCCAAAACATAGTATCGGATATTCCTAAAGTCATCACCGTTCTTCATCGTCTGTCAACCAGGATCACCCAATCAGGTAGGTGTTCTCAAGTAACGAAGCCCAAACATGAAAAATTAAGAAATACCATGCATATAGTCTGTAGCCTAACGATTTCTCAGGTTTCTATTTTATTTTGCTAAATTTCAGTAAATAGCGACCCAGTCTAGGGCGCTACTTGATATAACGACTGTTCAAACAATCGTCAATTCATTAGTTAATTAATAAATACACATGTTTAAAATTTTAATAACTGATAACCCTTACATGTAAATTAATGCATGATCATACTGTTAAATTTTTGTTATTTTTCCCTACCTATGCATGTCTCTAGATTCTTGATTGGACATACTCCAAAATCCATGTGTCTACGATTGTACCTGTCGGGTGCAAATCGTATGACAAAGAATTAGCGACCTGGATTAGGTCATCATTTGAATGAACGCCCCTATACATGGGCGTCAATTAGTGATAAACTGTGAAGTTTTGAAATATTTATAATATTCCTAGATAATGAAATGACGACATATACCATGCCCTTTAATTTGAAATATGACGCCCCTGACTAGGGCGCTAATTATTGAATTGAAGCCTTAAGATAAGTCGTCATTTACATAATATTTGAAAATTGAGAAATTTTAAAGATTTTAATATATATATAAACTGGATGTAACGACCATTTGTACAGTCGTTGATTATTGATCTGACGACCCTGACAAGGGCGCCATTTCATGAAATGAAGACATGACCTAAGGCGTCAATTTCCTGTTTCCTGTTTTTCGATTTCTATAACCCACTATTAGTTGGTTATATTTCGGCACTATATTGCATTCCGTGAATATAGTCCCATGTTTCACGTTGTATTATCATTTACCCACTATTTCTCGGTGATAGATGAACCCTCCATGGGACATTCTGTTACTTTGGACCGGTGACTTTATCATAGAGACCTCCGTAAGACTCCGCTAGCCTTGGATTCCCTCAAGGTAGACGAGCAGGTTGTACCATTAAAACCCATGACACTACTTGATTTCCATATAACTCTAAAGAAACATGGTAAACCGGCCCTTATGACATCCATATAGCAATCATGATGTCATGAGAATATTCTTAAATTTATGGAATGGGAAACCATGCCATTAATGTTTCTTAAAGAATTATGTGCCATACTTATGGACACTAATTCTATCATGTACAAAGAACAAGCGACGCTATATAAGTGCTTATTCTTGATATCATGATCTCCACCCAGTTTATCGACATGTCATGGTTTCTATGCTTCGCGTAGATTTTATTGAAAGTTTGTCCTTACTCAAGGGCCTTGCCCTTGAATTCCATGGAAATCTTACCTTATCATTCTATTAAAGATTGTTCTTGGAACTCCTTATTGGCTATGAACTATCGTGGATGTCTAGATCTATCTTTAAATGCTGTGCATATAGGGCCCGATCTGGTCCTGGGAGGAGCACCCGAAAGTACTAGTGCCCATGGGAGTTTTTAATGATCGCGGTGTCTGGCATTGCACCGAAGTGCATGACTCGTTGGATCATTGCCATTCCACACTCTCTCTTTCTCTCGTGACTTGCGTGCGTGACTTGACTTACGTGACTTTACTAGCGTGGCCCGAAATGGGCAAAGTACTTGCATGAAATAGCCAATAATCTATAAATTCTCTCATGAATATCTCTTGATCGCTTGGAAGTTTTGCATACCGTCGTTAATCTTCTACTAGTTTTGTTTCACTTGCTCGGTTAAATCTACGTGCATAGTCTTACTTGCATTTACATGTGAAAATGGAATTATTTTAACCAATTGCTTACTCTTGAGATATAATTCCTACTGAGCGTTCGCTCACCCAGTTTTATTCTAACATTTTTCAGGTAATCAGGTGGCTAGCGAGACCAAGACTCACACGGGAGGGACAAGTGTGCAAGCGAGCTCTGAAAATTAGTGAACCCGAGTCTTTTATCTTTCTTGAGTCGAGCATGATGTCTCTTATTTAGTTATCTTGTCTAAGTCTATTAGTGCGTCGTCTCCTCTTCTTTCATTGTTATGTAGTTGAGTCTTCAAGTTTTGGAATTGAAATTGTAAGAGACTTATATTTGAAATAAAATTTTTATTGTTGTTCCAAATTATTTTGTCTCATGCCATTGCTCTTGATCGTTCACGACTGTTTAACTGCCACGTTCTGAGCAAACGACACGTTCCGCTGCTATCGGTTCGGGGCGTGACAGAAGTGGTATCAGAGCTTTGGCTTCCATGTCCTCAAGTTATTAGGTTCAAATGATAGGTCAAGTATCCTTGTCAATCATATCAGAGCTTTGGCTTCCATGTCCTCAAGTTATTTGGTTCAAATGATAGGTCAAGTATCCTTGTCAATCATATCCGAGCTTCGGCTTTCAAATCCTTAGGGCATTAAGTCCAAGAGATAGGTTGAGTCATCCTTGTCGGTCATCCTATAGGAGTTCCGTGAGAATTGGGTAGAGCTTGGGGTTAAAGTTATAAAAGAAAGATAAAAAACTTAAGTTTCATTAGTAATAATTCTTGAGTCAATAAACTATCTCCCCACTCATCTTTGCAGGAACCTAGATAAAATGGAAGCGTCTAGGCCGAGCTTTGTTCCTGAGATGGTCTTAGTAGATGTTCATGCTTATGCAGACCTTGTCCGAAGAGTCCAAGAGTTAGAGAAGGCGGTAGAAGAAAAAGAAAGAATAGAAGGAAAGGACCAAGTCAATAATTCTGGAAAGTTCACCACTACCAAGAAAAGGATAAATGAGGGTGGTAGCCTACAAAAGTGTAAGAAATGCAAGAAAGGGAAATTTAGGGCAGCACCTGTAAGTCAAACTCAGGAAAAGTGCTGGCATTGCGGTAAAAGAAACCATCAATCGAAGGAGTGTTATCGGAAAATTGGAGTGTGTCTTCGTTGCGGGAGCTTAAATCATAAAATAGTTGAATGCCCTGTTCTGACCAAGAAGCTCTCAGGAGGAATTCAGGCTTTAACCAAACTTGCCAAAGGAAATGTTACGGAAGGTACCCCTCACCCTTAAGCCTAAATTAATTTTTCCTAAAATTAGTTCTTTTTCCACTCAATGTATCTAGACTTCTTTTTCGCCTTGTAGCTAGTTCCCCATCTTGAGTAAGGGATAATGTGAATTTGGGAACCAAATTCTTTTAAGTGGGGGAAGGTGTAACGCCCGACAATTTTGAAGGCTAAACAGGAATAAGGTAACATCAAAATATATATATTTACGGTTCGAAAGGAAAAATAACCTATACATGATGATATCTACATATTCTTATGAATAGTTAATAAGGTTGAATAAATAAGAATTTGGATATATTGTTCCTACAATAAATAAAAGGCTAGTTAAAATTACCTTTTTGGAATGGAAGTAAATATTTTACCTAGGATCGAACCTATCTCTGATACCCAAGACAATGATTAAGAAGGAAATAAAAGGGAAGGAAATTATAAGAAATGAAACCCCTATGACCTTAATATATATTGTGACCAGCCACATCAAATTATTGAAATCTAAAACACTAATGGTAAACCTGATAGTAGTAAGGACCTTACATATGAACTTAGCCGTGAGGCCTTATATACGTATATACTTGTAAACTGCCAATAGATATAAGTCATGCATATGAGGTTAGTTTAGTATGAAAACATACATGGGTACATAATAGGTTTCTAGAAGTATATAAACATATATATATATAATGGGCCATATGGAATGGCAAGGATATGTAATTATAGAATACATGAGCCTTGGCCCAGAATAACCCACACATATATCTTATGTAAAGGAGCCTTAACAATACAACCCATTTATGCCACCCATATACACATCAAACCTAAACCATATGACAAATGAGCCAAAAATGAATAGCGCCTCCTATCAGGTCGTCATTTAATTAAAGACCATTCAAGTGGGCGCTAATTTATAAATTGACGCCTCTATATTAGGTGCTAGTTATAGCAATGACGCCCCTTTAAATGGGTGCCATTTTCATACGTTAATAGGGTAAGAGAGAGGATAATAGTAAATAACGCCCTCTTGACGGGCACTATATTATAAATTAAAGACCCCGTACAGTGACATCATTTATTG
This sequence comes from Amorphophallus konjac, assembly GCA_022559845.1. Classification (NCBI taxonomy): domain Eukaryota; kingdom Viridiplantae; phylum Streptophyta; class Magnoliopsida; order Alismatales; family Araceae; genus Amorphophallus; species Amorphophallus konjac. Next base: position 116,740,903 of record CM040127.1, on the reverse strand, counting down.
AAATAACGCCCCAACCTTAGGCGTCAATTACAAACAGGCCGTTAGTGTTGGGTTCGAACAGGGATGTTATCAGGGTAAGTATTAAACTGGGAAAGGTCTCATACGTGGGGTGTCTAAGTTTAATAGGATTCTAAGTAGGAAGCTCTAATCTTAATCGAACTCCTAGTACCCATTAGGATTCCTTCTCCTATAAATACCAACTCCTTCCATCAAACTCATGTTAACGCTAATTGCCAAAGGCATCCTGCAACTTCTTCCTCCTGCTGTGGTCCAAACCATAAGGAGCGACCGTGACTCTTCTTCCTCTGTGTCCCCTTCATCCTACTGAGGAGTACGTGAAGAACATAGGACGTTCTTCATCGTCTTCCTCTTCTTCTGTCGATTTGGTGTGTTGCCGTGGGAAGCCTCTGCTTCTCTATTTTCTCTCGAAGGGGCAGCTACGTTAAGGCTCTTGCCATCTTCTTCTTGTTGAAGCATACGTTCTTTCTCTTCTTCATACTGCTACTGCCATCCTGCCAAAACAGAGTATCGGATATTCCTAAAGTCATCATCGTTCTTCATCGTCTGTCAACCAGGATCACCCAATCAGGTAGGTGTTCTCAAGTAACGAAGCCCAAACATGAAAAATTAAGAAATACCATGCATATAGTCCGTAGCCTGACGATTTCTCGGGTTTCTGTTTTGTTTTGCTAAATTTCAGTAAATAGTGACCCAGTGTAGGGCGCTATTTGATATAACGATTGTTCAAACAGTCGTCAATTCATTAGTTAATTAATAAATACGCATGTTTAAAATTTTAATAACTGATAACCCTTACATGTAAATTAATGCATGGTCATACTGTTAAATTTTTGTTATTTTTCCCTACCTATGCATGTCTCTAGATTTTTGATTGGACATACTCCAAAATCCATGTGTCTAAGATTGTACCTACCGGGTGCATATCGTATGACAAAGAATTAGCGACCCGGATTAGGTCGTCATTTGAATGAACGCCCCAATACATGGGCATCAATTAGTGATAAACTGTGAAGTTTTGAAATGTTTATAATATTCCTAGATAATGAAATGACGACATATACCCTACCCATTATTTTGAAATATGACGCCCCTGACTAGGGCGCTAATTATTGAATTGAAGCCTTACGATAAGTCATCATTTACATAATATTTGAAAATTGAGAAATTTTACAGATTTTAATATATATAAAAACTGGATGTAACGACTGATTGTACAGTCGTTGATTATTGATATGACGATCCTGACAAGGGTGCCATTTCATGAAATGAAGACATGACCTAAGACGTCAATTTCCTGTTTCCTGTTTTTCGATTTCTATAACCCACTGTTAGTTGGTTATACTTCGGCACTATATTCCATTCCGTAAATATAGTCTCATGTTTCACATTGTATTATCGTTTACCCACTATTTCTCAGTGACAGATGACCCACCATGGGACATTCCGTTCCTTTGGACCGGTGACTTTATCATAGAGACCTCCGTAAGACTCCGCTAGCCTTGGATTCCCTCAAGGCAGCCGAGCAGGTTGTACCATTAAAACCCATGACACTACTTGATTTTCATGTCACTCTAAAGAAACATGGTAAACCGGCCCTTATGACATCCATATAGCAATCATGATGCCATAAGAATATTCTTAAATTTATGGAATAGGAAACCATGCCATTAATGTTTCTTAAAGAATTATGTGCCATACTTATGGACACTAATTCTATCTTGTACAAAGAACAAGCGACGCTATATAAGTGCTTATTCTTGATATCATGATCTCGACCCAGTTTATCGACATGTCATAGTTTCTATGCTTCGCGTAGATTTTATCGCAAGTCTGTCCTTACTCAAGGGCTTGGCCCTTGAATTCCATGGAAATCTTACCATATCATTCTATTAAAGCTTGTTCTTGGAACTCCTTATTGTCTATGAACTATCGTGGATGTCTAGATCTATCTTTAAATGTTGTGCATATAGGGCCCGATCTAGTCCTGGGAGGAGCACCCGAAAGTACTAGTGCCCATGGGAGTTTTTAATGATCGCGGTGTCGGGCATTGCACCGAAGTGCATGACTCGTTGTATCTTTGTTATTTCACACTCTCTCTTTCTCTCGTGACTTGCGTGCGTGACTTGACTTGCGCGACTTTACTAGTGTGGCCCAAAACGGGCAAAGTACTTGCGTAAAATAGCCAATAATCTATAAATTCTCTCATGAATATCTCTTGATCGCTTGGAAGTTTTGCATACCATCGTTAATCTTCTACTAGTTTTGTTTCACTTGCTCGGTTAAATCTACATGCATAGTCTTACTTGCATTTACATGTGAAAATGTAATTATTTTAACCAATTGCTTGCTCTTGAGATATAATTCCTACTGAGCGTTCGCTCACCCAGTTTTATTCCAACATTTTTCAGGTAATCAGGTGGCTAGCGAGACCAAGACTCACACGGGAGAGACAAGTGTGCAAGCGAGCTCTGGAAATTAGTGAACCCGAGTCTTTTGTCTTTCTTGAGTTTAGCATGATGTCTCTTATTTAGTTATCATGTCTAAGTCTATTAGTGCATCGTCTCCTCTTCTTTCATTGTGATGTAGTTGAGTCTTCAAGTTTTGGAATTAAAATTGTAAGAGACTTATATTTGAAATAAAATTTTTATTGTTCTTCCAAATTATTTGGTCTCATGCCATTGCTCTTGATTGTTCACGACTGTTTAACTACCACGTTCCGAGCAAACGACACGTTCCGCTTCTATCGGTTCGGGGCGTGAAAATAACAAACTACTCAAACAAAAGAACAAGAATATAACATATCCAAGAATTGGCCGATCAAGCATGTAACAAGCAAGTCATGTAGATATTTTCATGAAGGAAAGTTCAAGAGAAAGAATCATGTGAATGGAACGTCATAGACATCAAACTAGTCATGCACTCGGTGCAATGCCTCACCATATCATTACAAACTCCCATGGGCACAAGTACTTTTTGGGCGCTCTCCCCAGGACCAGACCAGGGCCCTTTATGGTGCGTTGGCATTGATTTGGTGGATCCAAGATCCCAAGTTATGTCTAGACATTCACAAGAATTTGGCCAGGAAGTTTCAAGATATAACGAGAATAATCAAGGAATATAATAATACAAGCCACTCCTGGCCTGACTATCGAGGCACACAAGAAATCGTGAATCATCACAAGCTGGAAGGTATGCGGTCATGTTTGTGCCGCTTAATAATAGGACGGTCAACCATGGACCGTGTAGGGTAAACTGGGCCAGGGACAACCCAGCTCGGTGCAAAGGAAATAAACGGTCTTCTCATGGGCTGTTCAGACGATGGAACGGTCAATAAGGGGCCGTGTACCGTCAGAGGTCGGTGCACACTCCAGGTCGGTGCAAGCAAGGTAGGTTGATGCACCTCCAGTTATTAAACGGTCAGGGACGGGCCGCTCAATAATAGAACGGTCCATGTATAGCCGTGTACACAACTGGAGTCGACCCACAACAGAGGTTAGTGCACAACTCAAGAAGATTGGTGCACCTGACAAATTGTACACGGTCTCATCATGGCCGTTCAATGACTCAAACGGTCTGGATCTAACAGTGTATGGCTCAGACGGTCCAAAATGGGCCGTGACAAGGAACAGAGTCAAACGAGTGAGCCGATCTAGATAATCAGGTGTAGAATTTGTGGTACAACCTGTCCGGCGTCCTAGTGAGAATCTCAGGCTCGCGGGGGCTTACGGAGGTCCCATAAGAGAGGTCTTAGTCTCACGGAAGGAGTATCCGACAGAGAGTTCCAACCATTACAAGAAATGAGGGCTAGTAGGACATCAGAAAATGATATGTATCGGTCAGTCAGTTCCACTAGAGTGGAGTGACTGTCAAAATACTCCTAATGAGAGGTCCCTCTTTATTGAAACATGATTAAGGTTATACATTCATGAAATAACAACAAGAAGGACAAGATTTATAACAAGGATCAAAAGTAAGTTAGACAAGATTAAGCATTCTAATCTTTCATTTATTTCTAATAATTTTGTGGGTTCGATACCTTATTTACAGACTAGATCAAAGAGAACTCGACATGCTTAAATCAGTGATAATCTATTCTGCGTGACAGAACGGTCCGTCCATAACCGTTCAATAGGCGTCATCGGTTTATCGATAGGTCGTTCAGGTCCTGCAGCCCCGTAGGTTATACAGGCCCTGAGCGGTCTATCGAGGGGCCGCTGAGGTCACTGCACGGTCTAGTTGGAATCATCGCCCAAGACCACATGGTCTATCGAGGGTCCTTTCAACATAGAGCAGTTACTGTAAGACCGTTAATGAAACATCAAGGCAGAACGATAACGATCATGATAACCACCATTTAGAAAGTCAAATTCACGAGATATACAACATGAAATTTGGGCAAAAATATACCAATAGAAAGAGCACGAAAAACCACATAAGATGGATGGATTAATTGAGTCGTTAAGCCTATTTAACCCAACATTAATCGATGATAACAAGATAAACCCTAATTCTAACATGCGCCAACCAAAACGATGATTTCTCTCTAGATACTACATAACTTTTAGGGCTTCTTATATAAATGGAAAGAGGACCGAGAGACGAATCCAACCATATATAACTCTTAGGGTTTGGTCTGCTAAAACCTACCTTAAACGAAGGAATAAGATGACAATAGGTCGCCGGCCGGTCGCGCAAAGAATACCAAATATCTCCCACAATCTAACTTCTCGTCGGTCGCCACAGCATCCAAGCAAGTCTATGTCAGTCTAGGGTTTGCTTAAATAGAATAAATGACAGCTAGGGCATCGATTGAGATGGATAGAGTCCACGAACCTCCACTCGCGCGCGAATCCCGCAAGACCCGGTCAAGCCGCGGCTCATCCCCGAATTCGAAGTCTAGGGTTTAGGGCTTCGGCTGGAACCAAGGGGAAATTGATCTCCTCATCGAGGTCGTTCAATAGGGTCCGGTCTAAGCTCAAACGGTTGGGTATTGGGTTTGAATTCAACGATCCAAGTTCCGACAAGCTAAAACGTGGATTACGCCCTAATTCCCTGAATTCGGCTGGCTTAAGATTTTAATTAGGGGTAGACCCAGAAGAACAAGAGTTTAAACTATCCGTCCTCTATGCGATTATAATTTTTCCAAATTTTTATAAATTGGTTACAACTTGACCTATCAAAATTTCCCTTAATTTCTTTATAATTACCCTTTTAATTTATTCAATTATACACTGGGGTGTTACACCCTCCCCCACTTTAAGGAATTTGGTCCTCCAAATTCACTGCTCTTCTCGAAATGGGGAGTGAGATCACCGACCTTAGAACAAATCAGGATATTCCTTCCGAATAGCATCTTCCGATTCCCAAGTAGCTTCTTCAATTCCACGTCGACTCCACCACACTTTGACCATAGGTATAGAACGATTCCTGAGTTGATGCTGCTTGTGGTCCAAAATCTCGATAGGCTTCTCTTCATAAGTCAAATCTTCTTTCAGTTCCAGGTTTGCATGTTGAATGATATGAGTGGGGTCATAAACATACTTTCGCAACATCGATACATGGAAGACGTTGTGTACTTCCGATAACTGCGGTGGTAAAGCTAATCTGTAAGCAACTTCTCCCACTCTTTCCAGAATCTCGAAAGGGCCAACATATCTTGGACTCAACTTGCCACGGATGCCAAACCTTCGAATTCCTCTCAGGGGTGACACCTTCAGGAATACATGCTCGCCAACTTTGAATTCTAAAGCTCTCCTTCTACAATCAGCATAACTTTTCTGTCTTGATTGGGCTACTTGCAGACGGTCTCGGATAAGGCGGATATTCTTGCTTGATTCTGAAACGAGATCCGGTCTCAACCATTGCATCTCGCCCACCTCGTCCCAACACAAGAGTGATCGGCAACTTCTTCCATAAAGAGCTTCAAACGGAGTCATCTGAATACTAGACTGGTAACTGTTATTATAGGCAAACTCAATCAAAGCCAAATGCTCATGCCAACTGCCTCCAAAATCAATTACACATGCTCTTAACATATCCTCCACAATCTGATTTGTTCTCTCCGTCTATCCGTCTATCTGAGGATGAAAGGCAGTGTTAAAATTCAAACGGGTTCCCAAGGACTCTTGTAGTCCTTTCCAGAAATGCGAAGTGAACCTTGGGTCTCTATCTGACACAATGCTTACTGGTATTCCATGAAGTCTCACAACTTCCTTGATATACAGAGCAGCCAAAACATCAACGGTCCATTTGGACTTAATGGACAAGAAATGAGCAGACTTAGTCAATCTATCAACAATGACCCATATTGCATTGAATCCACTGTGAGTTCTAGGTAGACCCATGATGAAATCCATACCAATACTCTCCCATTTCCATTGGGGTATGTCAAGTGGCTTCAACTTCCAAGCAGGTCTAAAGTGCTCAGCCTTTACTTGTTGACATATTAAACATCTACTCACAAATTCTGCAACTTCCTTCTTCATATTTGGCCACCAGAAGGATCTTTTCAAATCCCGGTATATCTTAGTACCTCTAGGATGAATAGTATACTTGGACCTATGAGCTTCCTCAAGGATCTTGTTTTTCACTTCAACTACTTCAGGCACACAGGTCCTTCCTTGAAATAACAATCTGCCGTCATCGGCTAAGATGAAATCTGGTCTACTACTTAGACTTTCCTTGATCTCTACTAACATCGGATCGTTTTCTTGCATAGACTTGATTTCCATTAATAGTTCAGGATGAAGCTGCATTGCTGAAATCATGACCTGATTTTTACTAACATTTAGGTCTAAGCTAGCCAACTGTTCCAACAACCTCCATTCTTGCAACATGAGGCTCGATAATTTAGCTATTAGCTTGCGGCTCAAGGCATCTGCCACCACATTATCTTTCCCAAGATGGTACTCTATAGAAAAATTGAAGTCCTTTAAATACTCAAGCCATCTCCTCTGCCTCATATTAAGCTCTTTCTGAGAAAATAAGTACTCTATAGAAAAATTGAAGTCCTTTAAATACTCAAGCCATCTCCTCTGCCTCATATTAAGCTCTTTCTGAGAAAATAAGTACTTCAAGCTCTTATGATCTGAAAATATAGTGAATGTCCCTCCGTACAAGTAGTGCCTCCAAATCTTTAAGGCAAATACCACAGTCGCTAATTCCAAATCATGGACAGGATAATTCTCTTCGTGCTTCCTTAACTATTTAGAAGAATAGGCTATCACCTTTCCATGCTGCATCAGCACACAACCTAGGCCAATACCTAAAGCATCAGTGTAAACTACAAAACCTCCTTCTCCAGAAGGTAAGGCAAAAATAGGTGCAGTGGTCAAACATTCCTTTAAAGTCTGAAAACTCCGTTCACAATATTCTGACCACTCAAATCGGTTTTCCTTGCGGGTTAATCTGGTCAGAGGTACTGCAATCTTGGAGAAATCCTTAATAAATCTTTGATAATAACCTGCCAAGCCTAGAAAACTTCTTACTTCAGTTACATTTGCAAGTCTATCCCAATTCTTTACGGCCTCCACTTTCGAAGGGTCCACAGAAATACCTTCCTTGGTGATAATGTGTCCCAGAAAAGACACTTCTTGCAACCAGAATTCACATTTACTAAACTTGGCGTATAATTGATGATCTCTTAGTAATTGCAACGCCACCCTTAAATGCTCAGCATGCTCTTTCTTGCTCTTAGAATATATCAAGATATCATCAATAAACACCACGACCCGCTAATCAAGGTAGGGCCGGAACACGCTATTCATCAACTGCATGAAAGCTGCAGGAGCATTCGTTAGTCCAAAAGGCATTACTACAAATTCAAAATGCCCATACCTACTACGGAAGGCTGTTTTAAAAATGTCATCATCCTTAATTCGCAGCTGATGGTATCATGATCGAAGATCGATCTTAGAAAAATATTGAGCTCCTGCTATCTGGTCAAATAGTTCATCAATCATCGGAAATGGGTACTTGTTCTTGATGGTAAGCTGGTTCAATTGCCGATAATCAATATACAGTCTCATGAAACCATCCTTCTTCCGGACGAACAACACAGGGGCTCCCCACGGGGATGTACTTGGACGAATAAACCCCTTCTCGAGCAGCTCCATTAATTGTCGCTTCAATTCTCTTAACTCCGCAGGAGACATACGATACAGAGTCTTAGAAACAGGGGACGTGCCTGGAATCAAATCAATAGAAAAGACTACCTCCCTCTTGGGTGGAAGTCTTGGAAATTCCTCAGGAAAGACATCTTGAAAGTCTCGAACAACTGAAATATCTTTAATCTCAATCTCCTTCCCAGGAGTCAAAGAAACAAAGGCTAGAAAAGCCTTACACCCTTTCTTCAATAACTTCTCAGCTCGAATTGCTGAAATAAGCGGTACGGATATAGAATGCCTAGCCCCAGTAAAAGACAGCTCGGGGTGTCCAAAAAAGACACAGAGCTAGTTCTGCAATGGATATTAGCTTCGTATCTAGCCAACCAATTTGCTCCTAGGATTATATCGTAATCCTTCATGTCCATACAAACTAAATCAGCCAGCATAATCTGCCCACTCACTTCAACCTTACTAGAAGGATAGAAATATTTAATTACTGATCCTGACCCGATAGGAGTCGAAATTGCTAGTGGAGAACTCATTAACATAGGTTTCATAGCTAACGATTTAGCAAAATTCTGAGAAATGAAAGAATGTGTTGCTCCAGTGTCGAAAAGAACAGAAGTTGGCTTATCATGAACAACAAGTGTACCTTCAACAAGTCCACCCTCCTCGATGGGTTCTGTCTCATCTTCCTATAGGGCTTGAAGCTTGCCCTGGCGCTTCTGACGTCCTTGCGGTTTGGTCGATGTAACTTGGTCTGACAAGAGGGGACATTCTGGAATACGATGGTCCCGACTTCCACAACGTAAACAGGCGCCCAGCTTGCGCCAACACTCCTCCATCTTGTGACCTGGGCGGTCACAATACTTACAGAGGGCCTTAGATGGTGCAATAGGACCAGGCTTCTTCTCATCATTCTTCGGCATCATTCCCTTCCACAAGCTTGACCCGTTGTTGGGTTTCTTCTTGCCATTACCGGGTTTAAAGTTCCAAGAACTAGTTGTTGATTCTTTCTTGGAGCTCTTCCCATAGATCTTCTCCGTCATCTCCAGGGTATCTTCTAGGACTTGGCCTTTCCTCACCATCTCGGCATAAGTCTGGATCTCCATGGGTGCCAATTGATTAATATAATGTATCTTCAGGCCATTAAGAAATCTCTTGGCTTTCATCTTCTCCGTGGACACTAGATGAGTTGCATAACGAGACAACCGAGAAAACTGGCCTTCATACTCTGCAATAGAAAGATTCCTCTGCTTCAAAGTAGCGAACTCCGCCGCCTTCTTCTCTTGTATTCTATCAAAAAAATACTTGTTGTTGAAAAGTTCCTCGAACTCCTTCCACGTTACTTGATGGTCTCCCAACGTAACTTTCACAGCATCCCACCATGTTCTGGCATCACGTTCTAGTTGGAAGGTAGTCAAGAGGACCCACTCATGGTCACTGCACTGCATAACTTCAAAAATGCGCTCCATCTTCTTCAGCCAGTGCTCGGCTTCATCCGGATCTGTCGAACCACCGAATCGCGGCGGATTCATCCCACGGAAGTTTCGATGAAGATCTCCAGCTCCCTGGTGCGTCGCGCCTCCCTAGGCCACTTGCTGTAGTGCCCGCGTTAATCCTTGCATCGTACGCTGCATGTCTCTCCACTGTGCACGTTCAGCTGCCATGGCACGAACCCTACACGTGGAATAATTAATTTAGAACCACCTAGCAGGAATCTTCTAGAGTTATTTAATTAACTTAACTCGAGTCTCTACCCAATCTCACTGGGTGAAATTCTTAAACTCATAACTAGTCATGGTTCTATGACATCACTAGAGAACCTAGGAACTTTAGAAAACCTAGGCTCTGATACCACCAAACTGTCACGCCCCGACGCGGAATATCGGAACGTGACAGCAGAAAAAGATTAACATATGTTGATTTCTAGACATGCTGTGTCTTGGGCTAACGATTAGATACATCCACCATGCACCACATCAGAGCGAAATCGAAGGAATAATACCACCATAGGCAATAAATACCATTAATTAGAACATAACATAGATTATACCCAATATTACATCAACACTGACAATGTCAAGTTTAACAACTCAACAGAGTTTACATCACAGCTGACTGAAACAATTTACACCTTCATCAACCATAATCTCAGACTCAAACTATCTAATAAAGACTCCTCGAGACTATCTGGCAGGTTTGCTCCAAGGTCTTCACTCTTGCCCATCCCCATCAGTTTGAGAGTCCTCACCTGAGCATCCTGAAAAGGGGGAAACAACTGGGTGAGTGAACGCTTAGTAGGTAATAACAGGCAAGTTTAAGTAATTAACCATTTTCAATAATGTGATGCGATAAACGAAAAGATAATCAATAAAGAACTACTCAAACAAAAGAACAAGAATATAACATATCCAAGAATTGGCCGATAAAGCATGTAACAAGCAAGTCATGTAGATATTTCCATGAAGGAAAGTTCAAGAGAAAGAATCATGTGAATGGAACCTCTTAGACATCACGCTAGTCATGCACTCGGTGCAATGTCTCACCATGTCATTACAAACTCTCATGGGCACAAGTACTTTTCGGGCGCTCTCCCCAAGACCAAACCGGGCCCTTTACGGTGCGTTGGCATTGATTTGGTAGATCCAAGATCCCAAGTTATGTCTAGACATTCACAGGAATTCGGCCAGGAAGTTTCAAGATATAACGAGAATAATCAAGGAATATAATAGTACAAGCCACTCCTGGCCCGACTATCGAGGCATACAAGAAATCGTGAATCATCATAACCTGGAAGGTACGCGGTCATGTTTGGGCCGCTTAATAATAGGACGGTTAACCATGGACCGTGTAGGGTAAACTGGGCCAGGGATAACCCAGCTCGGTGCCAAGGAAATAAATGGTCTTCTCATGGACCGTTCAGACGATGGAACGGTCAATAAGGGGCCGTGTACCATCAGAGGTCGGTGCACACTCCAGGTCGGTGCAAGCAAGGTAGGTCGGTGATGCGCTCGACAGTCGTCGTTTAAAAATACCGTGCCACACAAATTTCAAATTTTATAACCGCACTCACTCACTCGAATGATTTTTGAAAATACGAGTACAGTGGTGAATACGGGTCGATCCCACGGGGGGAGAAGTTTGATTTTAGTTCAAGTTGAAAATACCCTTATGTTTGGAAAATCAAATTTTGTTTGTGGAGTGTGATTATCACTAAAGAAATTGAAATTGTAACTTTAAATGACAAGAGATAAGTAAAGGAAATTTAGCTAAAGGAAATTTAGCCAATTGATTGAAGAATACCGTCGTTTCCACGCCGAGCCTTTGATGAAGATCGCTCCGCCTTGGAAGTCGATGCCATAAGATTATTTGAAGAAGACTTACCGCTTTGGGTATGTGTGATGAAACCGTGTGTGATGAAACCGTGAAGAAAAGGTTTGGATTGAAATTGAAACAAAACACAAGTGGAAACACAAGTGGCAATTACAACAGAAATCTATTGAAATAGAGGTTTAGAAGGCAAAGAATAATTTACAATCTAGAAGGAATTAGACAACGTGAACTAAATGAAAGTTGTAGAGAATAAAAAGATGAAGAACTTTTATGAAGAACACAGAAACAGAAAATGAAAGGAAGATAATGAAAAACTTGAAAAACTATGACCTATTGGTTCGGATGAACAGTAACAGAGCAAAAATCAGAACGTTAAAAATTAATTCTAACACACAAAATAAGCAGCATTTAGAGAAGTGGTAGAAGAACAAAACTTAGATCTACAATTAAGGAACAACTTTCATGAAGAACTCAGAGTAAAATTAAGATGGGAAAGGCTTCAAAATGAAGAAATGGCAGAAGGTATCACCACGGATGAACAGTAATCACATAAAATAGCACTTAAGAAAACGGGTAATAACTCTATGAATTAGGAAGAATTTGAAGAAATATTAAACATAAAAGTTGAAGAACACTTGAAAACGAACAACTTTCGTGAAGAACTCAAATTGAAATGAAGATCACAACAATGAGAAATGAGGTTAAGAAAAGACTAAATTCTAAAATGAAACTTGTATTGAAATAACTTCAACTTACAACTTTGACTTAAAAAGCTTGTAAAACACAACTCCAACAATCAACAACTTCAGAAATACAAAGAACAAACTTACATTACAAATGACCCATAGCTAGCTCTATCTCTAACTCAACCTTGTTCTTACAATGGCCAATAGACCCCCTTTTATAGGGATCATAACACTCCCTTTCTCTTCATGTGAACATAATTGATGCTCTATTGGATCCAAAATGTTAGGCTGGATGTGCTGCACACTCTTCTATTTTTTCCGGATTTTTCCAAATTTTTTTTGGAATTTTTATAGCCCTTTCTTCCTTCTCTTTCTCTCTTTTTCTTTCTTTTCTCTCTCTGCCGGCACAACGCGCCGGCCGGCCGACCGGGTAGGCGGCCTGCCCGTGGGCCCGCCGTGCGCCCGCCTACCATCCTGCCGCCACGCGTCGCACGCGGGCGCGTGCGCCCTCGTGTTGCACGCCTTCGCCGCTTGCTCCGCCGGTTCCGCCACGTGCCCCCGCTCCGCGCCGGCCACGACCCCCGCCCGCTCCCTTCGCTGACCTCGTCGCTCGTGCCATTCGCGCGGGCGGCGAAGGCGGGAAGGGGGGGGGCGGTGTTTAAACTTTTTTTTATTTATTTTATTATAATATATATATATATATATATATATATATATCTAGTATAGATATCATTAGAAAATTCTAAAAAATATGAAATAATTTTATTTTTTTTCTATTTTTTTTTCTTTTCTTTTTGAACAACTTCTTGGGCTTCTGGCCCAATTTCACATATAACTTTATTTTCTTTATTTTCTTTTTCTTGGAGCTTTCCTCGTATTGCGTGTCTGCATAAATACACAAAAATCGTTATTAAAATTAGTTAATTTCAGAAAATTAAACATTTGATTCAAACTCAACAATAAGTGTGAGAAGTGTATATTTATGGTTATTTAAGCTCATAAAAATGTGTATAATCATGAATTAAGATGTAAAAATACACACTTATCACACCCCCCAACTTACTCATTGCTAGTCCCTTAGCAATGCAAACAATCTCAAAATGTAAGGACTAACAAGAGGGTAAAGTATTCAGGCCTCATTTCCAGATCATCTTTCATAGAGTTAACTAAAGATCAGGAATCTGGAATAATTACCACCGACTAGCCTTATATTGAAAATTCAGGTACATGATCAAGAATTCTAATCAAAATTCAGTAGCACTTGTGCAAGTGGAATACTAAATTCACAGTAGAGACAATTGCATCCTTCAGTTGCTATTTTGAACAAATGCCTTTCAATTCTGCACTTCTTACTCAGAGTGTTCAGCACACTAGCTTTTTATCTGCCTTATTGCTATGTCCCTTTTGGGATCACTATATATATATATTTTTTCTTTCTTTTTTCTCTTTCCTTTGTTTTTCTACACACATGATGCTGCACTACCCTTAACTGTTTTACGCGAACCTCAACACGTCTTAGGTGAAGTAGGCCCGGTTCCACAGATCAAAGTTCCCTTTTCCTTTTGACGCGAACCTCAACACGTCTTAGGTGAAGTAAGCCCGGTTACTCAGAATCGGAGCATTTTTCTTGGTGTGTTTTTTTTTCTCATAATTTTATATGGCAGAAAGCTTCTAAAAGATCTCTTCTTCAGAAAGTGTAGAATATCAGACAGTCTTTCTAAAATAGCAGAAGGCTTGTCCTTCTTGTTTCATTAGCGTGTAAAGTGATTTTCATTTTTCTAAAGTGCATCCGAACTTTAAAGAGATTCTTAAATCAGGTTTCCATAGCTATATCGGTTAAACTTACCATCATCCTTTTCCCTAGGTTTTTCTATTCAAGAGTCACTTTTCATGCGACATGAATCAAGAAATTTCGACTGAGGGAAAACTGTTGGTTAACATGACAATACAAGAGAGCAAAAAAAATTTTATCTCCCCCCCCAACTTAAATGACATTGTCCTCAATGGCATAAGCAGTAGATAGAGCAGAGAACAAGTAGGGAGATAATAATTTTTCTAAGCTGGTTAACATGATATAGCTGTTGGGATGGAAGGATACAACCTGATGGGTCGGGCGAAGTGATGAAGGCTCCTTCTCCGCATGGCCGATCAACTGAAACACACACTCAAGCAAAACGTCAAATCATAAAACCTTGGATTCCCTCCCAGAAGCCATTGCGTAGCACAGAAGGAAGGGAACTTACCGTGTCCATGAGTTACAAAGGGAATTGACTACGGATTTCTTCATGGGTCACGGATCCGGATTTCCCGCAGAAATGTCCCCTTATGGCATGTGTTTACGAAAAGCAGTCACAACGGGACAATGAACACATGGAATCTTTGGGCCAGAAAGTCAATAAAGCATGCCTCCGGCTCGGTCACTCCACATGGTAGAGTGGGCGCGAGAGTAAAGGGAGGAGGACTTGTTGCCATGGCTGTTGCTAAAGGTGACGAGGACAGATGCCGATCACCGTCTCTCCAATCCTATAAATACCCCCCTTTCCTCTCATCTTAGGCACATCGAAGGCTTAAGAGTAGAGTTGAGGAGTAAAAGGTTGAAAAGGGAAGTAGTGAGTGTTGTTCAATTTTCAGAATGGAGGGTGAATCGAGCTTCAAAGCAGAAGGTGAGTCCTCTTGCTCCTCGAAGAGGAGCAGATCGGGCAGCAGTGCCAGGAGATTCTTAGAAGTCGAAGGACAACCGAGGGAGAGGACCCTATCACAACTTGTAAGTGGCTCCTTGCATTCCTTACTTCATGCTTTCGTCTCCGTTATTTCCGTTGCAAAGCTCCCATTTCTCACTTCATGTGTATGTGCAGACCATGATGAGATCGCACATATCGTGGGAGCTGGTAGTGGCGGCCTATCGAGGTCTCCCGGCCTTCCAGAAGGCAAGGTTAGACGTGATGGGGTTCGGGGCCTTTCTGAGAATCGAGCCGATCAAGCTCGACCTAGCCTTGATTCAAGCATTACGTGAAAGATGGGATCCAGCAAGTCGGGCATTTCTGATGCCGTGGGGGCACATGGTGCCCAGCCTAGAAGACATGGTCCGAATTACGGGCCTCAAAGTAGATGGGGAAGCAGTGACTGGCGTTACTTACGCGGACTACCGAGAAGGTGCCCACAAGCTATTGGGGATGGAATTAGACGGCAGGAAGAACAGGTCAGTAGCCAAGGCATCGATCATGGAGGCATTAGGGCTTACTGACACGCGTCCTCGTGATGACGAATCCCTTGAAGAATTTATGGAAAGGGCAGAAAGAGGTGCCCGTGCGGTATATTGTGTGGACACCAGCAACTGGGAGAGGACTAACATGGATCTTAGGAGGTTCCTCCTCTTTCTTTTGGGCAAGTTGCTATTGGGCTCCAAGGGCGACAGTATCCACTGTCGCTTCTTAGAGCTGCTTGTAGACCTGGAGAGAGTAGGACAATATGCCTGGGGTGCTGCCATATTGGCTCATCTATTTACAGGTTTGTCACAAAGGGCAGACCGAGAGATGACACTCAGTGGGTTTACGCCCTTCATCCAGGTAAAGAATGTTTTCGTTGTTTTGTTTTATGCCCTTTTTTCTTGAATTTGTTGATATTAATGACACATGATGGTGTAACTATGGAGCTACTATTACCTTCCAATGGGGAGAGCTCGTCACTACCGGCCACTGACGGTCCCGCTTGCTAGATGGTGGCAACTCATCATGAGTACAGCACCTCTATCCTATCAACTGATGGTGTTAAGGCGGGAGTTGCAAGAGTTCCCTGCAGCAATGGTATGATACTTTTTCTCCCTTTTTTTTTGGTTTGTTTTGTTTTATCATCATTTTGTAACTATCCAAGAAGATGCGTACAACCCATCAAAGGTGAATTGGAGGCCTTTCTTGAACATGGTCGATGTTGACCAGCCGTGGGTAATTGGAAGCCGCGCCCGATTCGGACGGGACCTCTGGCTCCATTGCTTGAATGAAATCGAGCCCCTCAGACTGAGATTAGCTATGAGGACCCTAGGGCTGGCCCAGGAATGGGTGGATATGACCATATCTCCCAGCGTCGGAAAGCAGACGCGGGGACCGGCAACCTGTGTCGATTGGAGGGTGCGCTTCCCCGAATAATATGAAGACTGGCAAAGGGGTGGCATGCTCGTGGAATCTCAAGCACAAGACAGCGAGGATTACCTACGCCTCTATAGGACAATGTATGCAGAAAGGCTCCAGCCTGGAGGGCTTGTAGAGGTGAAGAAACCATGTTTTTATCTTTTTCATTGTTTGTTTCATCTTTCTTTTTGATTTTTTTTTTGTTTGTGTGAACTCATAAGCCATAATTGTAGGATACCCATGATACCTTAATAATGAACTTACGAGCTCGTCTGGCGGACACTGAGCAAGAGTTGAGTGACACCCGAGCGGCTCTGGGTTCATCAGTAAGTGTTTAGGTATACACTCCAGGTATGATTTGAGATTCACAACGCTAACCACTTAATGTCACCTCATATGTGTTGCAGCGTGCCCAGCTCGATGCAGTTTCATCTGCGATGGGGGCAGATGGCATTTCTTCCAGTCTATGGATTCCTACTGCAGAGCTGGATCTACTCCATGAGCAGCTTGCTCATGCCACCCAACGTGCTGCAGAGGCAGAAGGGATGCTTTCTGCACAGGTGAGGGTTTCACCATTTAATATCCCTTGTGCAAGCATTGCTATATGCCTGAGATGATATGTATGGCAGGAGAAAGAAACACAGGAGGCACTCGCGCTTACCACCCAGAAGGAAGCTAAAATAACTGAGCTGGAGAAGGAATTGCAGCGTTGTCCTGATGAGGACTCTTCTAGGGACGCTGTGGAGCTGAGGATTACCCTTCAGCTGGAAAGAGAAGACAGAGAGAGAGAACGGGCTGAAAGAGAAAGGGATAGAGACAGAGAGAAAGCTAAGAGATTGGTCGAGAAAGAAGAGAAGAGGGCCCTGGAGGCCCAAGTTTTTGAATTGAGGACCAGTCTCGGCCTTGCCTATCAATGGCTGAAGGATGGCGAGGAGCGCTATCGAAGAGCACGAGAGCGTGGCTTTCGTGTCAGTAGCTTCTTTGCTGCCCCCGCGGATCGGCGTCCTTAAACTTTGTAATCTCTGGTTGTTTGTTCCTGTTGTTGAGAGTTTGAATAAAATGTTTTGTTATGCTTGGTTCTCTCTTCTTTTTGGCTTCTCAAATTCTTGCACACATCTAGCCTCCAAGAATGTATCACCACACAAAAATCATTTAAACTTTGGGTTGCCTCCCAAGAAGCGCTAAATTTTATGTCGTCAGCCAGACACAAGGTAGAGCATTTAACCAACGTGTGGCATTCAGAATGAGCCACCATGTGATCTTGTCTTCCTTCAAATTCCAACCCTTATGCCATTGGAAGACAAGAGTAGACATGTACGGACTGGGGCTAGAAAGAGGCAAGACTCACACATTATGGATTTTAGCGTTAACCCTGTATGTGAGCCAATTTTCAGCTGTAGGGATCCAGAAATGATTAATGTCTAATTTGTCAAGATCGAGGTGGAACCCTTGCACCATATCAATCCCTTGATCCCCTTCGCCTATATCGTCCTTCTTGACTAACCCTTTAGGAATGACTTCCTCCATGGATACTTGTTTAGGGCATGGTAGCTTAGGAACAGGATTGTCATCCTTAGCCACGTTTCTTTCAGTAACAGCCTCATGAACTTTAATAGCATTGATCAATTTATCTTCCTAAGAGGAAGGTATATTGAAGATGAATGTGATTGGCACATCCTCCTCAGGTCCGAGAATCTCAAATTGGAGAGGCTCAACTGAAAGGGGAAAAGTAGAAGGAAGCACTAACTCATCCACAGATTCAGATGTCATTGGATACGCCTCAGGGGTTAGATCAAATTTAAAATTTTCTAATGAAACCCCTTCGGTATACCCATCACTCATCGGAGGATTATGAACCAAATTTTCCAATAATGGGATGGATAGAGGAAATGTAAATGATTCCAACCCAACCCTTTCATCACAAGTCAGATCAAATGAGAAATTCTCAAAGACGGGCCCATTATCACATTCATCACTAAACCTAAAATTATCAATCAAATTTTCCAAAAATGGGGTCGGTAGATGAAATGTAAACTTTTCTAATAAAGCCCCATCATTGTATTCTTCCAGGGGAGGAGGACATTCAGAATTTTGTTTCATTAAATCAATAATATTATCACTTACAAAGTAATCCTCCTCTTTATTTATTTCCTCAAGTGAGTTGTTTGGGCCATTATCCTTGACAGTAATATTCTCAATCTCAAAACATTCATAGAATGGGGTGAAATAAGCATCATTATCCTTCAATTCACCCCCTACTTCCTTTCCTTCCTTCATCATGGTATTACGTGCACACACCCCCTCACTCTCAATAGTGGTATCTTGAGCCAAAATGACAGGCAGAAGATCATCATCATCATCATTCACATATTGAGGGGGTTGGTGTAATGTTGAAGGAGAGGGTTGATAAGTAGACTGAGAGTATGTGATTTGAGGTTCAAAATAGTGGCCCGGTGAGTCACCCTTAGTATCAATGCTGATTCCGAAATCTGGGTGAGATGAGTTGGGCGGAGGTGGAGCGCACATGGGCCGCTCGTGGGCTGCTGGGGGTGATAGTTCAGACAGATGTACTTGGAATGTTGGATCCATCCAAGGCAAATTTGGGTGATTACTCCAGCCAAGATTGTAATCTAAAAATGTAGCAGGCTTGGGCTGAGAGAACCTTAGGACATTTTGAACTTGATCTTGGATGTCCAATGGGAGTTGGGCTATAGTAGGGCATTCACTCACATGGTGAGTGAGACTGGCACAGAATTCACACACTTCCGTGAAAGTGTGGGTTAGGTTTTCCGCCTGTTTGACATGTCCTACGAGTTGTTGATGAGATGAGATGGAGGCACGATTTATCGAATTTTCACTCAAAATCTCAAATAGATCATACGCCTCATCTTCACTTTTGCTAAAAAATGCCCCTCCACAATATATGTCCACCATTTGCATATCATAATCGGATAACCCCTCATAAAATGCAAATATAATTTGCCATTTGGGCAACCCATGGTGTGGACATTGACTTATTAGATCATTCAATCTCTCCCATGATTCATGAATTTGCTCTCCCGGACGTTGAGTAAATCCTGTAATCGCCCTTCTCATCATGTTGGTTTGGCCTATGGGGTAAATTTTTTTCAAAAATTCTAGCTGCATATCGTCCCAAGTCTTGATAATCTTTCCAAAACTCCTTAACCAACATTTTGATTTATCTTTCAATGAGAATGAAAATAAGATCAACTTAAGGGCATCATCATTAAAATTTTAAATTTTAATCAGGGAGCAAACTTCTAGAAAATCATCTAGATGCCTATAAGGATTTTCATTGAGATTCCCATAAAAAGATGGGAGCATATGTATGAGACTAGGGCGAATCTCATATTGATCAACAAGAATGTCAGGGAGTTGAATACAGGTTGAGGGCTTGTAAGTAGAAGGATAAAAGTGCTCCTGCATAGGCGTGGATTTGTGATTTTTTATTTTTTTATTTTTTTATTTTTTATGCAACCACAAACAAGTTAACACAAATTATCTAATGATCTAGATGTGACTTAGACCTACGAATAGGGTTTCACAAAGTGATTAAAATGAAACTTAAGTTTACCCTCAATATGACCACCAGCCAAGTAAGGGGTGGGGAAGTGGGAGGTTCCCCCTACTTTCGTAGGGATCTTATTATGCCAAACCCCTAACCCGCTTAAGGCGTTTGCCGTCCGACCGTCTTGCCTTAGGCACCGGTTTTCATATGAGGGTAGACCCAAATAACACAAGAACCACAGTGTGATCCTAAGGCCAACGTTTACTGACTTTTATTTATGGCGTAGGTCATGCAAAGATGCAAGGGAAATGTGGTTTGTGGGCTAAGGAAGGGTGATGAAATCCCCACCTTATGTTATTTAAAGGTAGTGCCCTTAGAATATTTTAAATGAAATGCACACCACAATCGCAAACAAGGGGTTCTTATGTAATATGCATGCCATAATAGGATAAGTAGAACGCACCTTGCCCCTCGCAATCTTCAAAATGTAATACAGGAATTAAATAAAGAAAAAATTTTATGCTAAATGATGCATGACCTAAAACATGTTGTGTGGTTTCTAATCTGGAAATGAATTTTTTTTTGTTATTTTGGTGCAAGTATTTTTTTGTTTTTAATTAATGAACCTATCTAGCCAGCATAAACATTTCTTTTGTTTGATGTTTTTGATTTTTTATAGAGTTTTGAAGAATTTTTCAAATTTTTGTAAAGATTTTTCAGAAATTAGAAAAATAGAACATGTTCCGACGTTTCTGCCCTTTAGCGATGCTTCCGGGCTTTTAACGACACTTCATTTTCTGAGGATTTCAGGTCCGATCTTCCTCTTTCTTTGCTTTTTGAATTTTTTTTTCTTTTTCCTGCACAAGTAAAAAGAGCAAAATTAATATTCACATATATACACCAAACACAAGAATATCCAACTATCAACATAATTCACTCCCCGGCAACGGCGCCAAAAATTTGATGCGCTCGATAGTCGTCGTTTAAAAATGCCGTGCCACACAAATTTCAAATTTTATAACCGCACTCACTCACTCGAATGATTTTTGAAAATACGAGTACAGTGGTGAATACGGGTCGATCCCACGGGGAGAGAAGTTTGATTTTAGTTCAAGTTGGAAATACCCTTATGTTTGGAAAATTAAATTTTGTTCGTGGAGTGCGATTATCACTAAAGAAATTGAAATTGCAACTTTAAATGACAAGAGATAAGTAAAGGAAATTTAGCTAAAGGAAATTTAGCCAATTGATTGAAGAATGCCGTCGTTTCCACGCCGAGCCTTTGATGAAGATCGCTCCGCCTTGGAAGTCGACGCCATGAGATGATTTGAAGAAGACTTACCGCTTTGGGTATGTGTGATGAAACCGTGTGTGATGAAACCGTGAAGAAAAGGTTTGGATTGAAATTGAAACAAAACACAAGTGGAAACACAAGTGGCAATTACAACAGAAATCTATTGAAATAGAGGTTTGGAAGGCAAAGAATAATTTGAAATCTAGAAGGAATTAGACAACGTGAACTAAATGAAAGTTGTAGAGAATAAAAAGATGAATAACTTTTATGAAGAACACAGAAACAGAAAATGAAAGGAAGACAATGAAAAACTTGAAAAACGATGACCTATTGGTTCGGATGAACAGTAATAGAGCAAAAATCAGAACGTTAAAAAATTAATTCTAACACACAAAATAAGCAGAATTTGGAGAAGTGGTAGAAGAACAAAACTTAGATCTACAAGTAAGGAACAACTTGCATGAAGAACTCAGAGTAAAATTAAGATGGAAAAGGCTTCAAAATGAAGAAATGGCAGAAGGTATCACCACGGATGAACAGTAATCACATAAAATAGCACTTAAGAAAATGGGTAATAACTCTATGAATTAGGAAGAATTTGAAGAAATACTAAACATAGAAGTTGAAGAACACTTGAAAACGAACAACTTTCGTGAAGAACTCAAATTGAAATGAAGATCACAACAATGAGAAATGAGGTTAAGAAAAGACTGAATTCCAAAATGAAACTTGTATTGAAATAACTTCAACTTACAACTTTGACTTCAAAAGCTTGTAAAACACAACTCCAACAATCAACAACTTCAGAAATACAAAGAACAAACTTACATTACAAATGACTCATAGTTAGCTCTATCTCTAACTCAACCTTGTTCTTACAATGGCCAATAGACCCCCTTTTATAGGGATCACAACACTCCCTTTCTCTTCATGTGAACATAATTGATGCTCTATTAGATCCAAAATGTTAGGCTGGATGTGCTGCACACTCTTCTATTTTTTTTCGGATTTTTCCAAATTTTTCTTGGAATTTTTATAGCCCTTTCTTCCTTCTCTTTCTCTCTTTTTCTTTCTTTTCTCTCTCTGCCAGCATAACGTGCCGGCCGGCCGGCCGACCGGGTAGGCGGCCTGCCCGTGGGCCTGCCGTGCGCCCGCCTACCATCCCGCCGCCACGCGTCGCACGCGGGCGCGTGCGCCTGCGTGTCGCACACCTTCGCCGCTTGCTCCGCCGGTTCCGCCACGTGCCCCCGCTCCGCGCCGGCCACGACCCCCGCCCGCCCCCTTCGCCGACCTCGTCGCCCGTGCCATTCGCGCGGGAGGCGAAGGCGGGAAGGGGGGGGCGGTGTTTAAACTTTTTTTTATTTATTTTATTATATATATAATATATATATAAATATATATCTATATATATATATATATATATCTAGTATGGATATCATTAGAAAATTCTAAAAAATATCAAATAATTTTATTTTATTTTCTATTTTTTTCTTTTCTTTTTGAACAACTTCTTGGGCTTCTGGCCCATTTTAACATATAACTTTATTTTCTTTATTTTCTTTTTCTTGGAGCTTTCCTCGTATTGCGTGCCTGCATAAATACACAAAAATCGTTATTAAAATTAGTTAATTTCAGAAAATTAAACATTTGATTCAAACTCAACAATAACTGTGAGAAGTGTATATTTATGGTTATTTAAGCTCATAAAAATATGTATAATCATGAATTAAGATGTAAAAATACACACTTATCAGTCGGTGCACCTTCAGTTATTAAACGGTCAGGGACGGGCCGCTCAACAATAGAACGGTCCATGTATAGCCGTGTACACAACTGGAGTCGACCCACAACAGAGGTCGGTGCACAACTCAAGAAGATTGGTGCACCTGAAAAATTGTACACGGTCTCATCAGGGCCGTTCAATGACTCAAACGGTCTAGATCTAACCGTGTATGGCTCAGACGGTCCAAAATGGGCCGTGACAAGGAACATAGTCAAACAAGCGAGCCGATCGAGATAATCAGGTGCAGGATTTGTGGTACAACCTGCCTGACGTCCTAGTGGGAATCACAGGCTCACGGGGGCTTACGGAGGTCCCATAATGGAGGTCCTAGTCCGACGGAAGGAGTATCCGGTGGAGAGTTCCAACCATTACAAGAAATGAGGGCTAGTAACACATCGGAAAATGATATGTATCGGTCATTCAGTTCCACCAGAGTTGGGTGACTGTCAAAATACTCCTAATGAGAGGTCCCTCTTTATTGAAACATGATTAAGGTTATACATTCATGAAATAACAACAAGAAGGACAAGATTTATAACAAGGATGAAAAGTAAGTTAGACAAGATTAAGCATTCTAATCATTCATTTATTTCCAATATTTTTGTGGGTTCGATACCTTATTTACAGACTAGATCAAAGGGAACTCGACATGCTTAAATAAGTGATAATCTATTCTGTGTGACAGAACGGTCTGTCCATAACCGTTCAATAGGCGTCAGTGGTCTATCGATAGGCCGTTCAGGTCCTGCAGTCCCGTAGGTTATACAGGCCCTGAGCGGTCTATCGAGGGGCCGCTGAGGTCACTACACGGTCTAGTTGGAACCGTCGCCCAAGACCACACGGTCTATCGAGGGGCGGTTCAACACAGAGCGATTACTGTAAGACCGTTAATGAAACATCAAGGCAGAACTATAACGATCATGATAACCACCATTTAGAAAGTCAAATTCGCGAGATATACAACATGAAATTTGGGCAAAAATATGCCAATAGAAAGAGCATGAAAAACTACATAAGATAGATGGATTAATTGAGTCGTTAAGCCTGTTTAACCCATCATTAATCGATGATAACAAGATAAACCCTAATTCTAACATGCGCCAACCAAAATGATGATTTCTCTCTAGATACCACATAACTTTTAGATATTTTTATATAAATGGAAAGAGGACCGAGAGACAAATCCAACCATATATAACTCTTAGGGTTTGGTCTGCTAAAACCTACCTTAAACGAAGGAAGAAGATGACAATAGGTCACCGGCCGGTTGCGCGAAGAATACCAAATATCTCCCACGATCTAACTCCTCGTCGGTCGCCTCAGCATCCAAGCGAGTCTATGTTGGTCTAGGGTTTGCTTAAATAGAATAAATGACTGCTAGGGCGTCGATTGGGATGGATAGAGTCCACGAACCTCCACTCGCGCGCGAATCGCGCAAGACTCGGTCAAGCCGCCGCTCATACCCGAATTCGAAGTCTAGGGTTTAGGGTTTCAGCTGGAACAGAAAGGAAAATGATCTCCTCATCGAGGCCATTCAATAGGGTCTGGTCTGAGCTCAAACGGTCGTGTATTGGGTTTGAATTCAACGATCCAAGGTCCGACAAGCTAAAACGTGAATTACGCCCTAATTCCCTGAATTCGGCTAGCTTAAGATTTTAATTAGGGGTAGACCCAGAAGAACAAAAGTTTAAACTATTCATCCTCTATGCGATTATAATTTTTTCAGATTTTTATAAATTGGTTGCAACTTGACCTATCAGAATTTCCCTTAATTTCTTTATAATTACCCTTTTAATTTATTCAATTATACACTGGGGTGTTACACCTCCACAACTTGACTCTTGATATTGTAAATTCTATAAGCTCTAGATCGATCAGAATAACCAAAAAATATACCTTCATCGCTCTTGGGCTCGAACTTATCCAATTCTCTTTTATCATTGTTATGAATTTAAACATTTGGATCCGAACACTTTTATGTGAGAGAGAGAAGGCTTTTTACCTTTGAGCAACTCATAAGGAGTCTTTTTGGTGAATGCCCTTACCGTGGAGCGGTTGATGATGTAACATACTGTATTTACAACTTCGGCCCAAAATCTCCTTGGGAGTTGTCGTTCAGCAAGCATCGTTCTAACCATCTCTATGAGTGTTCGGTTTCTCCTCTCAACTACCCCGTTTTGTTCAGGGGTCCTTGGTGATGAAAACCTGTGAGATATACCTTCAGCCCTGTAAAAATTCTAAAATTCTGCATTGTCGAATTCACCACCATGATCTGATTGAATGTTGAAAATTTTGAACTCACCATCTTGCTTTATCTTCATGTAGAGTGCCTGAAACTCATCAAAAGCATCATTCTTATGTGTAAGAAAGAACACCAATGTGAACCTAGAGAAGTCATCCACTAACACATAGCCATATCTTCTACCACTCAAGCTAGCAATTCTTGTTGGCCCAACCAAGTCCATATGAATCAGTTCAAGTGGTTTAGATGATAGACTTTCAGATCTATTTTTGAATGATTTCCTTGTTTGTTTCCCTAGGGCACATGCGTCACAAACTTTATTATCTTGCTTAAAGGAGAGTTCAGGCAGCCCTTTCACCATTGAATATTTTACAAGTTTAAGCAATACATTATAGCTAGCATGTCCTAGTCTACGATGCCATAACCATGCAAGTTCAGATTTTGGTGCAGCAAGACAGAGATTCAAATGAGCTGGATCATCTAAGTCAATCATGTATACATTGTTGACTCTCTTACCCAGAAAACTTGATTTTATCAGATTTTGGTTCCATAATTGTACATTCATGAGAGTCAAACACTACTCTATGTCCTTTATCACACAATTGACTTATACTTAACAGATTGTATTCTAAACCATTAACCAATAAAATATTCTCAATTGAATTTGAGGGATTCTTACCTACTTTACCTAAACCAATGATCTTTCCTTTATTGTTCCCTCCAAAGGTGACATGCCCAGCTTCTTTTTCCACCAAAAGATAGAATTTTGTTCTGTCCCCGTCATATGTCTTGAACAGCCGCTATCAAGGTACCATCTGTTGTGTATGGCTGTAAGACATTCCTGCACAGGAAATTAAGCAACAATTTTTGGAACCCAAACACAATTGGGTCCCAACAAGCCATTCATCTCTGTAAAGCATGATAACATAGATTTAGGAATCCAGATTTTCTTCACTTTTTTGGTTTCCTTGCTTAGTGGAGAATTTAGGGTCTTATTTTCTATCTTCACATTGCCTTTTTGTTTAGAAACCTTTTTAGCCTTTGATTTTTGATGGAAGTTTGCAAAAGATGGTTTTCTGGTCCATTGAGTCCAATTATGGGGTTTTGGTTGGTAAAGGTTGTCATATCTAACCTGGTCTATGTATGTATGAATCATAACTGCCCCAGAAGTAGGACCATGTCGACCTGTGTGGATGTGTGTGTCGACCTCTCCCCTGTTCTACCCATTCATAACAGGTTCTGTTTGGTGGGTGCGTCGACCTCTTGTAACCTATGTGTCGACCTGATGAGGGAATTTTAACTGCCTGACTGGGTGGTGACTAGGAATGCATGGACCTTGGTTGAGGATAGTGTCGACCTGTGCTGCCCTTTAGACCATCTCTACTCTGAGTGTGTGCAGACCTGGGCTGAGGATCAGATCGACCTATCTGGAATTTCTGAGCATTTTTCTTAGGGATTCCAGGGTTTTTCTTTAGGGGCTCTTCCATTTTTTCTTTTCCTTTATTGTTTGATTTTCCTTGACTTTGGATGGGTTTTGTGTTTGAGGTAGAAGCATCTGAAGAGGAAACAAAGGTGATAGTTTTCATGCCAATCTCTTTCTTTTTGGTGAGATTGTATCATAGCCCTTCTTTGTTAAAGTTCATTCTTGTTCTTAACAAAGCATCTAAGTTCTCTTTCCCATCCATAAACTTCTCCAACGGTTTTTGTTTATCCTCCAGTTCCTTTTGGAGCTTTTCAACATTTTCTTGGAGTTTGGTATTGACTTCCTTGACGGCTTCATATTTTTCATTTGTTATTTTGATATCACTTTCAAATTTTTACATCTTTGATTTTGCATCATCAATCTCATCTCTTAAGCTCTCATTTTAAGCTTCTAGATCTTTCAGTTCACTCCTTCTGTATTCCAGATTGTCAACCAATTTCTTCAAATTTTGAATTTTAGATTCCAGTGATACATTCTTTTCACTTAAAGTGTGATCATGCACAACATGTCATATTTATCCATCAACTCAGAGTAAGCCTCTACCCAGTCACTAGTTGAAAAATGATCAAAGGGAGAGTGTACCTCTGATTCTTCATCTCCCTTAACCATGAGGCAAAAATCTTCCTTTTCCAATTCCGTAGAGCTTGTTTCAGCATCATCTTTTTCTTCATCACTCCATATAGATACCATAGCCTAGTTCTTCTTTCCATTCCATTTGGGTGATGACTTCTTCACTTCTTCAGGGCATTCAGATTTTACATGCCCTGGCTTCTTGCAAGAATAGCACACAATCCTATCAAATTTCTTTACATTTTTGGATTTTGATCTGAACGATTTCCTTACCAGAGGCCACTTTTTCTTAGGCCTTTACCTTCTTTTCTTAAAATTTTTTTGAACTTCCGAGCGATCATAGCTACCTCATCCACATCTTTATTGCTACTGGATGACTCACCTTCCTCAGACGCTCCCCGATTGCTCGGTCCAGCTTTCAGAGCTAGAGGCTTCTTCTTGCTTACCTCTACTTCCTTGTTCTTGAGATTTATCGCATAGGTCAAGAGGGATCCTATGAGTTCTTCTACCATGGTGGTTGACAAATTTCTCGATTCTTCAACCATAGTGGCTTTGGTATGCCAAGCTGGGCTTAATGATCGAAGGATTTTTCTCACTATATCCTGCTCAGTATAGCTCTTTTCTAAACCAGTTAGACTATTAGTGAGCTGAGTTAAACGAGCATACTTATCTGAAATGTATTCATCAGGCTTCATTCTAAACATTTCATATTCTGAAATCAACATGTTAGCTTTGGCCTCACGTACCTCAGATGTGACTTCATATATTACCTCTAAATGGTCCTACATCTCTTTGGCCGTTGCACATGTTGATACTCTTGAGGACTCCACAGGATGGAGAGAACACTGCATTATGTGCTTAGCACTCGAGTTGACTGTGGATCTCCTTATCTGCTCCCGTGTGCAAGTGCCCTCATCTTCTGGAAGCTCATAGGGACCTTTGCTAACAACTCGCCAGACGTCATAGTCTTGAGCGCGGATGAACACCTGCATACGGTTTTTCCAATATGGGTAGTTAGTTCCAGTGAAGAAAGGTGGTCTGTTAACAGAATGTCCATCGGGCATGAGACCCTTGGACGCCATTCCACCACTCTCTCAAGGTCGTTGGACCCCATCATGAGAGATTGGCTCCGATATCACGTGTTGTGTGGGAATGCCTGATCTAGAGGGGAGGGGTGAATAGATCTGCACCTCTTTTTCTAGAAATAAAAATCACCGCAGTGGAATAGATGGAACTACTTTAAATGTAGGGAGTACACACACATAATGTAAGAGTGTAAAAAGATAACGGGCCTAGACAAGCATCTAGCGAAAAGTAATTAGTCACACATGCAAACCACAGAGATAATGATTTTTAAGGTGATTCAGACTTTCTCCAAAGCCCTACGTCCACCCCTCACTTAAACCAAGTGAGGCTTCCCTAGTGCAACTACACAACCCGGTGATTACACAGCTTAACAACCCATTGTCTTACAGCTCACAGAGAGATTATCCACTCTCAAGGAACCGCTGCCACACAGCTTGTAACACCCCACATTTTTCTAGGAATTTTTAGGAATTAAATAAAATTTTTTAAGTGTTTAATTAAGCCTAATAGGCCATTAAATTAATTTTGGGTTAAATAAATTGATATCAAAGGCCCAAAATTAAGCAAATGAATAAGCCCACTTAAATTGGGCCCAAAAACCCAATTCTAGTTTTTTTTGCCCCAAGCCCATTACTAGAAACGTCATTAGGATAATTTCCTAATTTAAAATAGGATAAATAGGGATAATTATAAGAAGGAATTTGAATTCAAATCAAATTCTGGCACCCTAGCTAGTAGCGGTCTATCACAAGACCGCTACTTGATGGAGGCGGTTCAGAGAGGACCGCTACTTAGTTCTGAAAACGGGACTCTTAGAAACGTGGAAAAATTAAAATTTTCCCATCCCAATCACCATGGATCGAAGCTATCTGACATCTAAACCTAGTCTAGAACTCTTGGGGATCGATCTTACTCCTAAATAGGACTCCTAAATTGATCTAATTCCTCAAACCCTAGCAAACTCTATAAATAGAGTCCAGATTCGACCTGCGCGAACCTTACTTTTGGCTCGCGTTGTTCGACGGTAAGGAGTTGGTATTTCAGGTTAGTTTTTTAGAACTTTTTGGCCTCCTTAGTTTTATCTAACTCCTCTCCAAAATTCATGTTAGGAGGTCAAGCCGTTGGAAAGATAGAAGTCTCAGAAGTTGTTGTTTCTCTGTAGAATGCACAGGAAACAATGTGTCCGTCCGGTAAAGACTCGACGATTTGGAACCCTAATCAAGATAATCTCATGTCCATCCTTTAGAACAAATTGTTTCCCTTTATGTCTTCTTACTTCTCTCCAAATTTCATGAATTTAGGACAAAGGTTAAGGAGATAGAAGGGCGGGAAGTCGCTATTTCTACGCAGGACGCGCAGGAACTGGGGTATTCTTCCAGCAAGCAATTGGAAGTCTTGGAAGTAAATTAACGGTAGGTCATCTCATGAATGGCTTAAACATCAAGTTAGGATTAAAAGCCCTCTTGTCTTGTTAGATTTCATTCTTTCTACTTGGAGAATTTCATGTTTTCCTATAATCACGTATGCATAGTTTTCATAGCATCATATCCTTGTACCCTTAACCAAAAAGATGATAATTGTGGCTTAATACATGTAACCCATTCATCTCAATGATTTAACTTCGTTATGGCATGTTTTATTCTTCTATCTAGCATGTATTCCATGCATATATTGCCCTAGATTAGGCCTATACCTCAGTTTCTATCCCTGCTCACTGCAGAAAAGAAATGGTCTCCCTGAGACCGCTATAATCAGATAGCGGCCTTACGACTGACCGCTACCGTCAGTATGCGGTCCCCATCTGACCGCTATTTACTTTCTGGTTTTTGCACTTTGTTAACTCCAAATAGATTGCAGATTAGCCATATTGATTATATGTTAAGCCCAGGTAATTAGGTCTTATTCCTAGTTATGGCCCTGGATTCATGTTAATGGTTATATTGTGCATCCATTACGATAGGTTTCATGACTTACATACTTTAAGAACTTACTTTAATATTATGCTAATTTCATGCCATGTATTAAAACTATATTTCACATGCTTTGTGGACTTGTTATATTGACGATTTGATCGCTATTTTCTACACGATTCACTCTCGTCTTTGAGTCTTTCTTAAGTACATGGCATGTATTTCGGTACGATGTCATTAGTTACACTTTGCACGTGATAGGCACACTTTCTTGGACTTGTGAACCTCTCCGCCAGATATTCCTTCTGCCAGACTAGGGGATCATGTTTCAAGGCCTCTGTGAGTCTCCGCGAGCCTAGGATTCTCACTGGGACGCCGAGCTGGTTGTACCCTAAAAGTCTAATGGATTATAAAGCACCTATCTTACCGACATTTTTTTGTACCCTGGATAGATAGCGGCCCTCAGGAGACCGCCACCTTCTGGTAGCGGCCATCCCATGACCGCCATCTTGTTCCAGCACTCACTACATCGACTCTCTTTTTCCTTCTGGCGTCGACTCCATCATGATTGCGGCCATCCCAGGACCGTCACCTTCGGGTTGCAGCCAGGCTATGACCGCTACTTCAAGAAACGGCCCAGACTAGACCATTTCCTATTCCAGAGTTATTTAACCCAAGGTTTGTCCCAAGGGTTGATTTTCCTTTGTTCCTAAATGGTCTATGGATTATCTAGAACCGAAAATCTTGATCAATAAAGTATTAATGAATTATTAAAGCTAAGGAATGTGACGTTATACTGCCATATTTCTTCCGTAGCATGACCTTGTTCTTAATTCAACCTTGAACTATCGTATTCATATTTTGGTGCATTCTTACCTTGATATTGTTATCATGAGCTATTGTTTGAAGTGTACATTCTTGGCCAAGCTTTATTGTTATATCTCGTGGAAATAGCTTGATTTATAATATGAAGATGCAGATCGGGCACTGATTGTGTCGAAGGGCTCGACACTAGCCCCCTCGGCTGATTATCGGAAACATGCTATAAACCATGGGGTATGATGAAATACTGGCGTCGCATTACGCTGGGAGTACTTTTTTTTATAGACGAGTGGAAACCACGAGGCTCCTTACAAACTATACTTGCGTGTTAAGTGACTTTCTAATGCATAGCCTTTATGGGTATGAAAAGTGCATTCTTGTTACATTCTTGTTCATGAAAGGCCAAATTTTCATTCGTGGTATAGTCTTGCTTGATCATGCTATCATTCTACATGAGTATTCATATCTCCAAGTTCTATCTTGTTATTTGTGTTATTACTTTGGTTTTATCACATGTTTTATCGCATCTTCCTTTTCTTACTCTCTAGATCAAAAATGTTAACTACTTAAACATTGCCTTCATGTTGATACGAAGATACCTATTGGGCAAGTGTGCTTATTCCCTACTTTTCCAATCTTTTTAGGAAATTCAAGTGAGTCAGATTCAGAGTATACTAGTGATGGATCCGAGAGTGATGATTGATGGATCGAGAGAAGCCATAGCTGGTCTAGTCAAGAGTTTTGTTACCTTTACTGTAATAGGCGGTGAAGTTGATCATGTTATGTAATTTTATTTTATTGAGTCTAGCGAGTAGTTATGCCAAGTAGTCAAGTGTCTTTGTAAATTTGATCATTATTTTGCAATAAAAGTAGAGTTTTTGAAGTACATCCTCATGTGTTCACTCTTCTATGTGTGAATGTTAGCGCTCTGATTGTTATTATCGCTTGAGGCTTCTCTTGTCGGCTGTTCACATCCCCGATTAGTTTCCGCTGCATAATCTCGTGGCGTGACAGTTAAAGTGGTATCAGAGCCTAGGCATAAGTAAGTCCTAGGGAATGTCATCTCTAGGCTATGTCCAAGGTTTAAGGACCCACACCTATGAGGTAGGAAAGAAATGTCCAAACCCATGAGAGATTGGGTAGAGCCCGAGATGAGATAGTATTTAGAAATTACCTCTAAGTTAACTCCCTTCAATTCCATACGAATTAATTACTTGTTTACTTTCTCAGGCACTTCACTCTTACAATGGCCGCTGAACGTGCCGCTAATCGTGCTAATTGGGAAGTGATGCAACAAACGGTTGCGGGTCTTACTCAGGCCATTCAAATGGTGACCCAAGCTTGCGCAAGGGCTGGCACGGGTATTTTACACGGGAATTTCCAAATTTTGAATCCTCCACGATTCTCGGGATCCTCCAACCCCGATGACGCAGAAAACTAGATTGATGAGATGACCCAGATCTTTGAAGTTATGCAATGAACAGACCTAGAGAAGGTCCGTCTTGCCACTTTCCAGCTAAACAAAGATGCGCGTACATGGTGGAAGGCCACCTCGGCACAACCTGAAAATGCTCAGCCTACATGGGATGCATTTCTTACAGTCTTCCGTGCAAAATACTTCTCCAAACACGTCAAGGAGAGAAAGGCCACGGAATTTGCCTCACTCCGTCAAGGCATGATGTCCATAGCGGAGTATGAGCTCCAATTTTCAAGGCTGGCACCTTATGCTCCCCATCTAGTCGGCACGGACCCGTTAAAGGTGTTGGGTCTGGGGCAACGACAATCAAAAGGGGAGGTGAATTGATTGGCCTTCTAAAAAATTAATTCCAAACAACTTTGAACACTCTTCAAGTTCGATAGATAGATAAGCAATTAAATCTTTAATGACTTGACAAATAAAGAACAAAATGAAGCAAATTGGACTACGCTCTCAAGGCTCACTCACGTGAGATTAGAATTGATGTGGAAGTGTGTGTGTATGTAATGATGTACCGAAGCCTCGAATGGTGAATAACTAAAATAAGGGAATGTAAATCACAAACACACCACAAGCAAACCACGAGGCACAAAGGTTTTTAAGGTGGTTCGGGACCACGACGGGCTCCCTACGTCCACCCCTCACCAAACCAGTGAGGCTTCACTACTGTAAAAATAGCCCGAGGAAAAATCCCCACACACACACGGAGCCAAGCTCTAACACACACACAAAGGGCGATGCCTACGCAACCACACGGGAGTAAACTCCCAACCACACACGGGGAACACACCCCAAGTTACGCCCAAGCACACACGCGGATATGCTCCGCACAAAACGACGCACACGCGTCAACACAAACACTCGGAGAACCCTTTCTCCGAACCCCCACATAAGATAATCGTTCAGAAATGTATGAAGCATAGACAAATGGATACAATGAACCCCAAAAAAACTCTAAAGACTGAAATGAAGAAGATATAGCATGTATAGAGCTCCCCCTTCTTCGATTCTTCCGGTTCTTCTTGACCCATTGTCAGATGATCACGAAGCCGCCATCATATTGCTCCTCTCAGCATTCCGTTCCCTTTTCTCTTCTATCACGAGCTCCAAAAACCCTTTGATGGAGATGAAAACCCTTCCTCAATAGCTCCTTGGTTGCTTTGCCCCTTTTCTTCACCTACAAGATAGAACAAAATAACATTAGGGCTCTTCTTTCTCAAATTCGTAGCTGATGTATATATACAAGTTAGGCTAGCCAAATGACCCATAAAACCCTTCTAAAACATGTTAAAAACACCCTCATATGTCTAGGAAACTTTTGGGGATAATTTGGTAATGTTTCGAGGCCAAACGAATGAGTTATGGACGTTTTCGTGAAGCCCGACCGGAAAGGGTCGACCCCATGGGTCGACCCCTGAGTTTTCTGCACTTCGGGACACCCAAACAGAACCTAGTCCCAAGGGGGTCGACCCCTATGGTTGACCCATGAAGGGGGGTCGATCCATGTAGTTTTCTGCCTCCCAGCTGCCCCGGCAGTAGGAGAACCTAAAAGGGTCGACCCTATGGGTCGACCCCAGCCAGTTTGGGTTTTAAAACATCATCAAACCTCCATGAATCCAAGGGAAAACATGTGATTATATATTACCATAATCTAATGAGAATCAACCATGAATTTTCATCCTGAAAAACATGATAAAGCAAGAGGTTAGATGAGAATCAAAATCCTTGCATCAAACATTAACACTTAGAACTTGTTTACATCAAAATACATCATTGAGCCCATTCAAACATGTATTTGGCTTTTTATATCAATCAACAAAAATACATTCCACCATATGACAAGTTTTTATTATGATGAAATTGAATCTCTCAATCATCCAAATGTAATGACATGGAAGCTCAACATTCAAATAGCATTCTTTTATCTACATATCTTCAACATCAAAAAGCTTCATTACCCAAATGTTAACAATCATGCCAAATGCAAAGCATGTACAAAAGCATGGGAACTTATTCATTCAAATGACATTCTTGTTGATAAAGATGAACATTCATGAAGCATTATTTTAACGAGGAGCATTGTCATAAACATAGAATCTTCAAATCGCATGCATCACATGCATCACACACAATAGTAAATATCCAATCATGCAAACATGTTTTCTCATGAATTCTTATTGAGTACAAGGCATATACATTCTTTCAAGCATGTTTCACAAATTCATTCTCATTCAATACAAGACATTCTCAACCAAGCTAGTACAAGGCATATGCATTCTTTCAAGTATGTTTCACAAATTCATTCTCATTCAATACAAAGCATTCTCAACCAAGCTTTCACACACAAACATGAAGTTTGTTGCCAATCACACACAAAGTTTTGTTGCCATCAAAATCACACTTATAGCACAACAATATCTCCCTTTTTGATGATGACAAAACTTTATGTGAATTACATTTTCTTCTCCCCCTTTGGTATGATCAAAAAATAGGGGGGAGAATACTTGGAAGCCCGATAAGCATGATACCATGAATGTGCATGGTCCGAATGATGTCAATGAATGAGCAAGATAGTGAATGATTTGAGTTTGCAACCAATTGATGACAGCAAATATTGATTCTTTTGATATGCAAAGTGGCACTCTCAATATGCAACGTGCTATTCAAACAATCACAACCTTTGTAATACCTCGATTTTTTAAAGAAATTAATTAGAAATTCCTTAATAATAAGAATAAACTAAACTTTGACCATTTTATAAAAATTCAAAAAAAAAATATTCTTGTAGAGGATAACACGTTTAACAAACTTGTCTTCTGTGACCAACCCAAATAAAATCTATAAATAGGTCGAATTAGTGGATTAAGTCCAAATTAAACACTTAGTTAACCATACCTTGAGACGCAAAATTCGAGCCCAATACTCCATCAAATGAGCCCAAATCGGTGGCAAATGAAAGGCCAGGATGAGAGGATCGTTTCCCCTCTCTTAATCTCCTCAAACCCTAACCCTAGGAGGTGCAATCGGCGGAGTTTGGATCGAGTCAACTTTTGCGGCGGCGTTCACATCAACCCGACTTGCGTGGACGAATACTCCACGCATAGAGCCCTCCAGAAGGCGTGTGACCTGTTAAAATGAAGCTCTCTACCCCTAGAATCGTTTAGAACCAGTGGCGGCTATAGAGGAGCTAGATCGACGGACATCTCCAACGATTAGGGGCTGCGTGTACTAGCGCCTTGGGTTTTCTTTCTCCTTCCTTCTTCATCCGATTCAGGTAGGTGATATCAAGCCAAACCCTACAAATAATATATGGTTGGAAGCATCATCGTGTCAGCTTTTCATTAATGTGGAAAGCCCTAAATTTTATCAAGTGTTCTGCGGGAATTTTTGGTTTTAGTAGAAGCATGTCACATCTAGGGTTATAACTATTCCCTTTCGACCGTTCTATAAACATAAAATTGATTCATGCACCTTGTAGAGTTTTTCGTGCTCTTTCTTTTGGTAGTAAAAGCCCTAAATTTAATGTTTTATATCATGCGAATTTTATGTTTTATCCAAACCCTAGCCAACCTCGCCGGAGGCGGGCAAGGCAGAAGGGGCAGCGACCTGTTGAGGTTGCGCAGCCTCCCGATAGACCGCACTACCATCTAGGCAGCCAGTTACGGACCGTCCAAGGCTCCGATCTCCTATCGTTTCCCTGACCCCATGTTTTGGTTTAGACGGCCTCGCGACAGACCGCGTATCCCTATAAGCGGCCGGATTTCGACCATTCTACTGTTTTACTGCTGTTACGTCTCCAGAGGCACACGGCAGATCTCTGATCACTCAACCTAAGAGCGGCCAGTCTTCAACCGTTCAACGTCCTCAGTGGCACCCTATTGATCACCCAACTCCATAAGGCCTTTGGACCTGACAGAGATTGAGCGGCCATCAGTGGACCGCCTATATCTTTGAGCGGCCATCCGTGGACCGCCCATACCATTGAGCGGCCAACTGGAGACCGTTCGCTTCTGGTTATTGCCAATTAACCTTGGCCGATTATCCTTGATCCATCTTTGGTCAATTCCTGATTTGATCAGCCCAGTAGACCCTAGACCGACCAATAGATAGTGGGCTGGGCTCTGGTTCAATTCCATCCTGTCTATGGTAGCCCGGGAGCCCACTTGGGTGAATTTCCAACTTATTGATAGGCCATGTGTTGCGCGGACTATATTGGACCGTCCATATTGCAGACGGCCCATATTGGACCATCCTTCCATTGAGCGGCCCAATGTTACCCGTATATCTTGTTCTTACCTTCACGCCCTGCGCGGCTTATTTTTGACTGTCTGTTTCTAGCGCGGTCCAGTAGTGCCCGTTCATCTGACTTGCCCGGTCCAGCAATTACCATCCAACAATTGAGCGGCCCTTAATCGTCCGTTCAACCTTGACCTCGTGGAGGCTGATCTCTAGCCCAATGCTTGAGCGGCTCAGAATAGACTGTCCAAGTGATTGAGCGGCCTAGTAGTGACCGCCTATCTCCCAGAGACGAGTTTTCTCCGTGTTTTATGGTTTTGAATCCAAGAACATGATGGTTCTTGATAACTTGAATTCCTGGACAGAAATTCTAGACAATATCTCTTCAACTTAGCCTTGGGATGTTTCGAGGTAAGTAAGTACTTGATTATAATTAGCCATTTAACTTGATTAAAGTCTAGACAACTTGGGATCTTGGATCCAATAAATCAATGCCAACGCATCATAGGGGCCCGGTCTGGTCCTGGGGAGAGTGCCCGAAAAGTACTTGTGCTCATGAGAGTTTGTAATGACATGGTGAGGCATTGCACCGAGTGCAT
Source organism: Amorphophallus konjac (assembly GCA_022559845.1). NCBI lineage: Eukaryota > Viridiplantae > Streptophyta > Magnoliopsida > Alismatales > Araceae > Amorphophallus > Amorphophallus konjac. The sequence continues at coordinate 116,703,600 of CM040127.1, read as the reverse complement.
GACTAGCGTGATGTCTATGACAATGATCTCTTAATGTCTTACTTGAATCGTGCTCGACTTAGTAATATTCTTGCTTGTTGGCCAATTTCCTACAATTTCCTATTATTTATATTGTTCATAATCTTGCTATTCTTGTAGTTATATCATTCTGCCATATTGTTATTCCATTTCATTCTTTAGCACTTTCTTTTTATGTTGTTTCATCCGATCGTCATTTCTTTTCTTTCCGTTTCATATAAACATGTAATTAATTTGTTAATTACTTACACTTGCCTGTTGTTACCTACTGAGTGTTCACTCATATAGTTGTTTTCCCCCCTTTACAGGCAGCTCAGGTGAAGATTCACAGATGGATGGGAATGGGTCAGAGTGATGATTTGGAGTGTATCAGTTGATCGATATGTTGAGATTGTTATAGTTATTTTACATCTAGCTATGCCTTAGAACTTGTGTTAGTTATTGTAACGGAGTCAAGTTGAGGTTATGCTTGATTTTGTTTAAGTCGGTTTGATGGTTATTGTAATAGATTTGGAGTTATTTCTGTTCATGACGTTATGTAAATTCTTAGCTTAGCATGTTATCTTTACTATCGTTTTCTACTGCCAGTCCCGATATTCCGCGTCGGGGCGTGACAGTTTGGTGGTATCGGAGCCTAGGTTTTCTGATATTCCTAGGTTCTCTAAGTTTCAGGATCCTAAGTGATATCATAGGACCTATAACCTTGTTATAAGTCTAAGGACCCAACCTGGTGAGATTTGGGTAGAAGACTGGGGTTGAGTTAATAATCTAATTGCACGATTATCCATTCTTAAGTGAACCTAACATAACCTATTCCACGTGTAGGCTTTTGCAATGGCAGGAGAACGCGCGGAATGGAGGAACTTGCAGCGTACGGTTCAAGAACTTACTCAGGCTTTGCAACAAGTGGTCCAAGGAGGAGCTACAAACCATGGCACTGGTGACCTTTATCAGAACATTTGTGGGATGAATCCCCCACGATTTGGAGGCTCGACTGACCCTGATGAAGCCGAGCACTGGCTTGAAGAGATAGGGAGGATTTTTGAAGTGATGCAATGCAGCGATCAAGAACGTGTCCTCTTGTCGACCTTTCAACTTGAACGCGATGTGAGGACATGGTGGGACGCAGTGAAGGCTACCCTTGGTGATAGACAAGTCATATGGGAAGAGTTCAAGGAATTCTTCAATGGTAAATATTTTTATGATAGAGTACAAGAGAAGAAGGCGGCTGAGTTTGCTACTTTGAAGCAACGAAATCTATCCGTAGCTGAATATGAAGCTCAGTTCTCTCGGCTATCTCGTTATGCTACTCACTTGATATCTACCGAGAAGATGAAGGCTAAGCGCTTTCTTAATGGGTTGAAGCTGCAGTATATCAACCAGTTGGCACCGATGTAAATTCGAACTTATTCCGAGATGGTGAGAAAGGCTCAAGTATTGGAAGATACTTTAGAAATGACGGAGAGAATCCGTGGGAAGAGTGTTAAGAAAGAACAACACCATACTGGCTCTGGGAGTATCAAGCCCGGTCATAGCGGGAAGAGGCCTATTAGCGGGTCTGGTTCATGGAAGGGCAAGATTCCGAAGATTGAAGACAAGAAGCCTGGCCCTATTGTTCCATTCAAGGGTGTATGCAAGTACTGTGACCGTCCAGGTCACAAGATGGAGGAGTGCTGGCGCAAGCTGGGTGCCTGTTTACGTTGTGGTAGTAAGGACCACCATATTCTCAAGTGTCCTCTTTTATCTGAGCAAGCTACCCCGGTGAAACCGCAAGGAATCAAGAAGCAGCAAGGCAAGCTCCAAGCTCTACAAGAATACGAGGCAGGACCCACCGAGGAGGGTGGACTCGTCGAAGGTACTCTTATTATACATGATAAATCAGCTTTTGTTCTTTTTGAAATTGGTGCCACTCATTCTTTTATTTCTCGAAGATTTCAAAGTCTTTAGCAGTGAAGCCAGTTTTGATGAATTCTCCATTAGAGATTTCGACCCCTATTGGTTCCGGATCAGTAATTAAGTATTTCTATCCTTCTAGTAAAGTCATGATCAATGAACAAAATCTGCCAGCTGATTTAATTTGTATGGACATGAAGGATTATGATGTAATCCTAGGAGCAGATTGGTTGGCTAAGTATGAGGCCAATGTTCAATGCAGATATAGTTCTATGTCTTTCCCTAGACACCCTGGACTTTCTTTTATAGGAATTAGACACCATAAGTTTGTTCCACTTATTTCGGCTCTTCGAGCTGATAAGCTGATGAGGAGAGGATGTAAGGCTTTTCTAGCCTTTGTTTTTGTGACCCCTGAGCAGAACATTGAGATTGAGGACATTTCTGTCGTCCGAGATTTTCCAGATGTCTTTCCTAAGGAACTGCCTTGACTTCCTCCTGAAAGGGAAGTTATCTTTTCTGTTGATCTAATTCCTGGTGCGACTCCTATTTCCAAAGCTCCTTATCGTATGTCTCCTGCGAAGCTAAGGGAACTAAAGCAGCAGTTGATGGAATTGCTTGAGAAAGGGTTCATTCGTCCAAGTACTTCCCCGTGGGGAGCTCCTGTATTATTCGTCCGGAAGAAGGATGGTTCGATGAGGTTGTGCATCGATTATCGGCAATTGAACCAATTGACTATCAAGAATAGATATCCATTGCCAAGGATTGATGAGTTATTTGATCAGATAGTAGGAGCTCAGTATTTTTCTAAGATCGACCTTCGATCTGGATATCATCAGTTACGAATTAAGGAAGAGGATATCTATAAAACAGCCTTCCGCAGTAGGTATGGGCATTTCGAATTTGTAGTAATGCCTTTTGGGCTAACGAATGCACATGTAGCTTTCATGCAGCTGATGAATGGTGTGTTTCGGCCCTATCTTGATCAATGGGTCGTGGTGTTCATTGATGACATCTTGATTTGTTCTAAAAAAGACATGCTGAACATTTGAGGATGGCATTGCAACTATTGAGAGATCATCAGTTATATGCCAAGTTTAGTAAGTGTGATTTCTGGCTGCAAGAGGTGTCCTTTCTAGGGCATATCATCACAAAAGAAGGTATTTCTGTGGATCCTTCGAAGGTAGAGGCAGTAAAGAATTGGGATAAGCCTATTAACGTGACTGAAGTGAGAAGTTTCTTAGGCCTAACAGGTTACTACCGAAGGTTTATTCAAGATTTCTCCAAAATTGCGGTACCTCTGACAAGATTAACCCGCAAGGAGATCAAATTTGATTGGTCAGAAGATTACGAGCGAAGCTTTCAGATCTTGAAGGAATGTTTGACTACTGCACCTATTTTGGCTTTACCTTCTGGAGAAGGAGGTTTTGTTGTATACACTGATGCTTCAGGTATTGGTTTAGGGTGTGTACTTATGCAGCACGGGAAAGTGATAGCCTATTCTTCTAGGCAGTTGAGGAAGCATGAAGAGAATTATCATGTTCATGATTTGGAGCTAGCAGCAGTGGTGTTCGCCTTGAAGATATGGAGGCACTACTTGTATGGAGAGGCATTTACGGTGTTTTCAGATCATAAGAGTTTGAAATACTTGTTTTCTCAGAAGGAACTCAATATGAGGCAGCGAAGATGACTGGAGTACTTGAAGGATTTCATTTTCTCCATTGAGTATCATCCTGGAAAAGATAATGTTGTGGCAGATGCCTTAAGCCGCAAGCCTATAGCTAAGTTGTCAAGCCTCATGTTACAAGAATGGAAATTGCTGGATCAGTTAGCTAGTTTAGATCTTAATGTTGACAAGGATCGGATTATGATTGCTCAGATTCAACTTAAGCCCGAATTATTGATGGAAATCAAGTCTCTGCAAGATGATGACCCAGAGTTGGTAGAGATCAAGAGAAGCTTGAGTAACAGACCTGACTTCATGATGGCTGATGATGGAAGATTGTTATTTCAGGGAAGAACTTGTGTACCTGATGTAGCTGAGATAAAGAGTAAGATCCTCGAGGAAGCTCATAGATCTAGATACACCATTCATCCTGGAGGTACTAAGATGTTTAAAGATTTGAAAAGATCTTTTTGGTGGCCGAATATGAAAAGAGAAGTTGCGGACTTCGTTAGTAGATGCTTGGTTTGTCAGCAAGTCAAGGCTGAGCATTTCAGACCAGCAGGAAAATTGAAACCCCTTAATATACCCCAATGGAAGTGGGAGAGCATTTGCATAGATTTCATTATGGGTCTACCTAGGACTCGTAGTGGATTTGATGCAATATGGGTGATTGTCGACAGATTGACAAAATCTGCTCATTTCTTATCTATTAAGTCTAAATGGATAGTTGATGTATTGGCTGCTTTGTATATGAAGGAAGTGGTAAGACTACATAGTATACCAGTCAGTATTGTGTCTGATAGAGACCCCAGGTTCACTTCTCATTTTTGGAAAGGATTGCAAGAGTCCTTGGGAACTCGTCTGAATTTCAGTACTGCTTTTCATCCACAAACAGACGGACAGACTGATAGGACCAACCAGATAGCGGAAGATATGCTTAGAGTCTGCATGATTGACTTTGGAGGTAGTTGGAGTGATCATTTGGCATTGGTTGAATTCGCCTACAATAATAGTTACCAGGCCAGCATTCAGATGGCTCCATTTGAAGCTTTGTATGGTAGAAGGTGTCGATCCCCGTTATGTTGGGACGAGGTAGGTGAGAAGCAATGGTTTGGACCAGATCTCATTTCCGAATCGTCCAAGAACATCCGTATTATCAGAGATCGGTTGCAAGTAGCACAATCAAGACAGAAGAGTTATGCCGACACCAGGAGGAGAGCTTTGGAATTTCAGGTTGGTGAGCATATTTTTTTAAAGGTTTCTCCTATGAGAGGGATTCGAAGGTTTGGTATTCAGGACAAACTGAGTCCAAGATACATTGGTCCATTCGAGATTCTGGAAAGAGTGGGGGAGGTTGCTTACCGTTTGGCACTACCACCTCAGTTATCTGGAGTACACAATATTTTCCATGTGTCTATGTTACGGAAATATGTGTATCATCCCACTCACATTATTCAGCATATGGACTTCGAATAGAAGGAAGATCTGACTTATGAAGAAAGACCGATCAAGATTCTGGATCGGAAGCAACAGCAACTCAGGAATCGTTCCATACCGATGGTTAAAGTGCAGTGGAGTCGGCGTGGAACTGAAGAAGCTACTTGGGAGTCAGAAGATACTATGCAGAGGTAGTACCCTGACTTATTCTAGGTGAGCTGTCTCACTCCCTCCTTTTTATCATTAAGTGCATTGAATTTGGAGGATCAAATTCCTAGTGGGGGAGGGTGTAATACCCCGATTTTTTTAAGAAATTAATTAGAAATTTCTTAATAAATAGAATAAGCTAAATTTTGACCATTTTATAAAAATCTAATCAATATATATTCTTGTAGAGGATAACACGTTTAACAAACTTGTCTTCTGTGACCAACCCAAATAAAATCTGTAAATAGGTCGAATTAGTGGATTAAGCCCAAATTAAACACTTAGTTTACCATACCTTGAGACGCGAAATTCGAGCCCAATACTCCATCAAATGAGCCCAAATCGGTGGCAAACGAAAGGCCAGGATGAGATGATCATTTCCCCTCTCTTAATCTCCCGAAACCCTAACCCTGGGAGGTGCAATCGGTGGAGTTTGGATCGAGTCAACTTTTACGGCGGCGTTCACATCAACCCGACTTGCGTGGACGAATACTCCACGTATAGAACCCTCCAGAAGGCGTGTGACCTATTAAAATGAAGCTCTCTAACCCTAGAATTGTTTAGAACCAGTGGCGGCTGCAGAGGAGCTGGATCGACGGAGATCTCCAGCGATTAGGGGCTACGTGTACTAGCGCCTTGGGTTTTCTTTCTCCTTCCTTCTTCATCCGATTCAGGTAGGTGATAGCAAGCCAAACCCTACAAATAATATATGGTTGGAAGCATCATCGTGTCAGCTTTTCATTAATGTAGAAAGCCCTAAATTTTATCTAGTGTTCTGCGAGAATGTTTGATTTTAGTAGAAGCATGTCACATCTAGGGTTATAACTGTTCCTTTCGATTAAGTAGTAATTTCAGGCTGTAAACATAAAATTGATTCATGCACCTTGTAGAGTTTTTCGTGCTATTTCTTTTGGTAGTAAAAGCCCCAAATTTAATGCTTTATATCATGCGAATTTTATGTTTTATCCCAACCCTAGCAAACCTCGCCGGAGGTGGGCAAGGCAGAAGGGGTAGCGACCTGTTGAGGTTGCGCGGCCTCCCGATAGACCGCCCTACCATCTAGGCAGCCTGTTACGGACCGTCCAAGGCTCCGATCTCTGATCGTTTCCCTGACCCCTTGTTTTGGTTTAGACGGCCTCGCGACAGACCGCGTATCCCTATAATCGGCCAGATTTCGACTGTTTTACTGTTTTACTGCTGTTACGTCTCCAGAGGCACACGGCAGATCTCTGACCGCTCAACCTAAGAGCGGCCAGTCTTCAACCGTTCAACGTCCTCAGCGGCACCCTACTGACCGCCCAACTCCATAAGGCCTTCGGACCTGACAGAGATTGAGCGGCCATCAGTGGACCGCTTATATCTTTGAGCGGCCATCCGTGGACCGCCCATACCATTGAGCGGGCAACCAGAGACCGTTCGCTTCTGGTTATTGCCAATTAACCATGGCCGATTATCCTTGATCCATCTTCGGCCAATTCCTGATGTGATCAGCCCAGTAGACCCTAGACCGACCAACAGATAGTGGGCTGGACTCTGGTTCAGTTCCATCCTATCTATGGTAGCCCGAGAGCCCACTTGGGCGAATTTCCAACTTATTGATAGGCCCTGTGTTGCGCGGACTATATTGGACCGTTAATATTGTAGACGGCCCATATTGGACCGTCCTTCCATTGAGCGGCCCAATGTTGCCCGTATATCTTGTTCTTACCTTCTGGCCATGTGCTGCTTATTTTTGACCGTCTGTTTCTAGCGCGGTCCAGTAGTGCCCGTTCATCTGACTTGCGCGGTCCAGCAATTACCGTCCAACTATTGAGCGACCCTTAATCGTCCGTTCAACCTTGACCTCATGGAGGCTGATCTCCAGCCCATTGCTTGAGCGGCTTAGAATTGACTGTCCAAGTGATTGAGCGGCCCAGTAGTGACCACCTATCTCCAAGAGACGGGTTTTCTCCGTGTTTTATGGTTTTGAATCCAAGAACATGATGGTTCTTGATAACCTGAATTCCTGGACAGAAATTCTGGACAGTATCTCTTCAACTTAGCCTTGGGATGTTCCGAGGTAAGTAAGTACTTGATTATAATTGGCCATTTAACTTGATTAAAGTCTAGACAACTTGGGATCTTTGATCCAATAAATCAATGCCAACGCATCATAGGGGCCCGGTCTGGTCTTGGGGAGAGCTCCAGAAAAGTACTTGTGCCCGTGGGAGTTTGTAATGACATGGTGAGGCATTGCACCGAGTGCATGACTAGCATGATGTCTATGACAATGATCTCTTAATCTCTTACTTGAATCGTGCTCGACTTGGTTATATTCTTGCTTCTTGGCCAATTTCCTACAATTTCCTGTTATTTATATTGTTCATAATCTTACTATTCTTGTAGTTATATCATTATGCCATATTGTTATTCCATTTCGCTCTTTAGCACTTTCTTTTTATGTTGTTTCATCCGATCGTCATTTCTTTTCTTTCCGTTTCATATAAACATGTAATTAATTGGTTAATTACTTACACTTGCCTGTTGTTACCTATTGAGCGTTCGCTCATATAGTTGTTTTCCCCCCTTTCCAGGCAGCTCAGGTGAAGATTCACAGATGGATGGGAATGGGTCAGAGTGATGATTTGGAGTGTATCAGTTGATCGATATGTTGAGATTGTTATAGTTGTTTTACATCTAGCTATGCCTTAGAACTTGTGTTAGTTATTGTAACGGAGTCAAGTTGATGTTATGCTTGATTATGTTTAAGTCGTTTGATGGTTATTGTAATAGATTTGGAGTTATTTCTGTTCATGACGTTATGTAAATTCTTAGTTTAGCATGTTATCTTTACTAGCGTTTTCTACTGCCAGTCCCGATATTTCGCGTCGGGGCGTGACAACCTCTCCCCCTTTTTCATTGACAAGAGCAAACCTTAAGGAAGAATGAATGCAAATGATAGAAAGCAAGCATACAAGCAATCTTTATAATCATGCAACTGTTAGCATAAATTAAATAGATCTCCCTTAGGGAGTGGGATAAGAAAAGTGCAACAGATTCAAAAGCTAGAAGTATAACATGCGCCTTAACTAAGGAAGCTGTGCATGTACAATGAGTTCACATGATCATGTATATAGGCAAATTCACAAGATATGCCCAAAACTTAAACTCCGTGAAGTGCATGTGCTCAAAAGTGTACAATGAATCTTAAACATAAAGATATACACAATTTTCAAATAACACTAACCGATGTCTTTTCACTCTACAATTTTCTTTTGGATCCTCGACTATCGGTAGCTTCACACAATCCCTTTCTTTTTGTTTCTAAAATTGAACTTCACCGTTTTACGTGAGTCTCCTCATGTGTCTCAATGAGGATTCCCGATTACTAGGATCCGTCATTCTTTTATTTTTTTATGGAATTTTGTTTCACCATTTCACACAAGTTTCTTCATTTCTTTCAGTGGAGATTCCTGGTTACTAGGATCTACAATCCACTTATTCACAATTTAAAGGGGTAGGCAGCTTTTTCCTCATGATTACTCCTAATTATCATGAAGAGCTTCTAGCATCAAGTAAGTGCTAGAAAGAATTTCCAAAATCTTTATGGTTAAAACACATTAAACACAAGCTTATCAAAGTGTAGGGATTTTGTTTCAAGTATATACTGTGAATTATGCTAGAGAAATGAGAATTTCTCCCCCTAAGTATATGCACTCATCAATTTAGATATCTCCCCCTTAGTATATGCCATGTAACACACCTAGATTGAATCAGTGCAACATTTATTTACCAAGGAGTGTAAGGCCTTGGAAACTTTCAAGAAAATGTTTTGTAAGCTATGTACAACCAAGCATGCAGGGATTTAACAATATACTCATGCAAGATGACATGCAAGCACACATGAGTCAGAATATGCAACATGTAGATGCCAGTATATGCAAGAGTGTGAATGATATGCAAACATCAATGATTTGATATGATATGCTCATATGCATGAGTATGCAAATAGATGAAAAACAATCATTGAAATTCAATGAAGGCTCATGACCTTTGCAAAGTAAATATGCCACATTCATTGAGCTGAAGCTAAGCCATGTTCATTCAAAACAATGTTAAATTTTTTTGACCTTTTTGAATCAAGAAGGATTTTCAATTGATACCAATTGTAAATTAAGATCATAGCAAATCAAGACAAGTTGATTTCATCAAAAGTAATGATTCCTCATAAGCCAAACATGTTGAATTTATGAATTTTGGTACTAGGCGGAGAACTTTGATCCTAAGATCAACTCACGCATAGTGATAGCTTCTTGACATACATAATCTGTCATTTCACATATCACCATTTGATATACCAAATATTCATTCATCTAAAACTTGCATGGCTTGTGAAGAAATGTAATTAAAACCTAACAGAGTACCAGAAGTAAAAGCATCAAAATCACCAAATTTGACAATAAGAAAAATAATGTGGGGGTTTTACCAAATGAGTGTGTCTTGTTCATGTTTATTGAAACCCCTTTATTTTCTATTTATCTCAAGGCACACTTGCATCACTCATCAATTCATTTGACAAATTTAGGCACCCAAGCCTTCTTGGGTCCCTGGAGGTTAGAAGTATTTCTGCCAAAAGCTCTCTTCAACATCTTCATTGCCATCATATCATCATCCTTCATGATCCTACAATCCTCAATGACATATCCATAGTTTTCACAATAAAAGCATTGAGGAGAAGCAGTTCTAGCAAAAGATTTCCTTTCATGAGCAAAGGAGTTTTTAGAAGTTTTCCATCTTCTATTTTCATAAGATCTAGATTTAAGAAAACTAAACCTGGAATTCATTCTAGAAGCATGTAAATTATCATTTCTCAAAAATCAACATTCTTTCATGACATGACCGTACTTTCCATAATAAAAATAACAAGTAGATGTGGGTCTACGGAATGATTTTTCATTGTTTGCATGAGTTTTTGGTAACAAATTTCCCTTGTAAGATGAAAACCTTTGAGCATGAAAAGCATGGTTGTCATTGAATTTTCTTTAAACATTAAACTTAGCATTCATGGCATGAAAATCATCTTTTTACTTCATAAAATAATTTTTCATCACATGGCCAAGTTTATGACAATAAAAGCAAGTACCATCTCTTTGTGTCTTGAAAGCATGTTTATCTTTGCAAGCATATTGATCATCTTTCTTCATCACTTCACAATCATTCATGACATGACCAAACATACCACAATAGAAGCATTCAACATTAGGTTTCAATTTTTGAAATCTATTTGGCATGGTTGGTTTGGCATTCTTCATTTTCTCAAATCTATTTTCAGAATTTTTCATTTGAGCAATGGGAGGAGGTGCTTTAGAAGTACTTGGAATATTGGATGCATGAACAAAAGAGGTTTTCAATTTATGTTCAAAAGATTTTTTATTCGTAGTATTGTATCCAAGACCTTCCTTCTAAACATTCACCGTTACACCAAGCATTTTGTCCAAAGTTTCTTTACCTTTTACAAACCTCGACAAATCATTTTTCAAATCATTTATCTCATTTTCACATGCAAGGATGTTATCACTAAGCAGGCAATTCACATATTCCAAGTTTTCATTTTCTTCTATGATTTCCTTATTTTAATTATTTATAGCATGTAGTTTTTCAGTTAAGTTTTCAAGAACTTCCTCAATTTTAGCAAACTTTGAAATCTTAAGATGCAACTGCTCATTTTCCGATTTCAACAAGGTATTTTCTTTTTCAAATTTTTCAAAGCTGTTCAATCTACTCTCAAGCAAGGAATTCTGAATTAGCATAGGACTGTTGTTCTTTTTAAGCTCCTCATTTTCGACCATGATGCTCTTGCTATCTATTTCACTATCAAGAAGCTTTTCAAATAAATTTTCATCATCAGACAATGAATCTAACTTTTTTCTAAGACATTTTTTTATTTCTTCAAGTAATGAAATCTTAGACAACAAGAGTTTGTTCTGATCAAGCAAATCATGGCAATCATTTTCAGAGTTCAAAGATCTATTAGATAGCCTAGCTATCTCAAGTTCTTCATTCAAACAAGAAATCTAATCTGAAAATAATTCAACTTTAGATTTTAAAAGTTGATTTTCATATTCTAGGTTTTCAATCTTTGACTCTGATATTTTACTTTTTTCACAGGAAGGATTATCATGCACATTCTTATTAATCTTCCTTTTCAATGCTTTCTTTTCAGATTTGAGTTTCTTGCATTTATCATACATTTCAACATATGCTATTTGCCATTCCTCAATAAAAAGTTCTTCGGATTCAGAATTTACCTCAACCTCGCTTTCTCCTTGAACCATCATTCAAGAATTTTGGACCAACTCATCTGGTTCAGCTCTATATTTGAGTGCCAACTCATTCCAAAGCTCTCTCACCGACCTACAAGGGGAAATACAAGAAAGTACATCAGTTGCAATGTTATCCTTCAAAAAATTCAATGCTCTAACGCTTTCAGCATTTTTGTTAGCACGCTTGCCTTTCCATTCATTTTCATTTGCAGGAAGTTTATACGGTTGTTCACATATAGCTTTCCAAACATAAGGCTCATGCAAACCAAGATAAATACACATTCTATTTCTCCAAGAAATATAATCATGACCATCAAAGCATGGAGGACAAGAGGTTGAACAAATTTCGGCCATTTTAAGCAAGGTTGCCATTGCGTAGGATCACTCTATAGATCGTGAGATCACAAGACAAATAGAGTCGAGGCTCTGATACCAATTGTTGGGTCTGGGGCAACGACAATCAAGAGGGGAGGTGAATTGATTGACCTTCTAAAAAATTAATTCCAAACACTCTTCAAGTTCGATAGATAGATAAGCAATTAAATCTTTAATGACTTGACAAATAAAGAACAAAATGAAGCAAATTGGACTACGCTCTCAAGGCTCACTCACGTGAGATTAGAATTGATGTGGTAGCGTGTGTGTATGTAATGATGTGTCGAAGCCTCGAATAGTGAATAACTAAAACAAGAGAATGTAAATCACAAACACACCACAAGCAAACCACGAGGCACAAAGGTTTTTAAGGTGGTTCGGGACCACGACGGACTCCCAATGTCCACCCCTCACCTAACTGGTGAGGCTTCACTACTGTAAAAATAGCCCGGGGATAAATCCCCACACACACACGGAGCCAAGCTCCAACACACACACGTAGGGCGATGCCTACGCAACCACACGGGAGTAAACTCCCAACCACACACGGGGAACACATCCCAAGTTATGCCCAAGCACACACGCGGATATGCTCCGCACAAAACGACGCACACGCTTCAACACAAACACTCGGAGAACCCTTTCTCTGAACCCCCACAAAAGATAATCGTTCAGAAATGTATGAAGCATAGACAAATGGATACAAAGAACCCCAAACAAACTCTGTAGACTGAAATGAAGAAGATATAGCATGTATAGAGCTCCCCCTTCTTCGATTCTTCCGGTTCTTCTTGACCCGTTGTCGGATGATCATGAAGCCGCCATCATATTGCTCCTCTCAGCATTCCGCTCCCTTTTCTCTTCTATCACGAGCTCCAAAAACCATTTGATGGAGATGAAAACCCTTCTTGAATAGCTCCTTGGTTGCTTTGCCCCTTTTCTTCACATACAAGATAGAACAAAATAACATTAGGGCTCTTCTTTCTCAAATTCGTAGCTGATGTACATATACAAGTTAGGCTAGCCAAATGACCCATAAAATCCTCCTAAAACATATTAAAAACACCCTCATATGTCTAGGAAACTTTTGGGGATAATTTGGTAATGTTTCGCGGCCAAACGAATGAGTTATGGACGTTTTCGTGAAGCCCGACAGGAAAGGGTCGACCCCATGGGTCGACCCCTGAGTTTTCTGCACCTCGGGACACCCAAACAGAACCCAGTCCCAAGGGGGTCGACCCCAGGGGTCGACGCATGCAATTTTCTGCCTCCCAGCTGCCCCGACAGCAGGAGAACCTAAGAGGGTCGACCCATGCAGTTTTTCTGCCTCCCAGCTGCCCCGACAGCAGGAGAACCTAAGAGGGTCGACCCTATGGGTCGACCCCAGCCAGTTTGGGTTTTAAAACATCATCAAACCTTCATGAATCCAAGGGAAAACATGTGATTATATATTACCATAATCCAATGAGGATCAACCATGAATTTTCATCTTGAAAAATATGATAAAGCAAGAGGTTAGATGAGAATCAAAATCCTTGCATCAAACATTAACACTTAGAACTTGTTTACATCAAAATACATCATTGAGCCCATTCAAATATGTATTTGGCTTTTTATATCAATCAAAAAAAATGCATTCCACCATATGACAAGTTTTTGTTATGATGAAATTGAATCTCTCAATCATCCAATGTAATGACATGGAAGCTCAACATTCAAATAGCATTCTTTTATCTACATATCTTCAACATCAAAAAGCTTCATTACCCAAATGTTAACAATCATGCCAAATGCAAAGCATGTACAAAAGTATGGGAACTTATTCATTCAAATGACATTCTTGTTGATAAAGACTAACATTCATGAAGCATTGTTTTCACGAGGAGCATTGTCATAAACATAGAATCGTCAAATCGCATGCATCACATACATTAGTAAATATCTAATCATGCAAACATATTTTCTCATGAATTCTCATTGAGTAAAAGGCATATGCATTCTTTCAAGCATGTTTCACAAATTCATTCTCATTCAATACAAGGCATTCTCAACCAAGCTAGTACAAAGCATATGCATACTTTCAAGTATGTTTCACAACTTCATTCTCATTCAATACAAACCATTCTCAACCAAGCTTTCACACACAAACATGAAGTTTGTTACTAATCACACACAAAGTTTTGTTGCCATCAAAATCACACTCATAGTACAACAAAATGCTAATCGCTTTCTGGACAGTTTAAGGCCCGATTTTTTCAACAACTTGGGCCTCAAAATATCTGCACGTGTACGGAGATAGTCCAATGGGCACATATATGTGAAAGGACCCTGGAGAAGGTAGAGAAGTTCCGGGGGAAAGAAGAAAAGTCGAGCCGAAAACATGATAGGCGAGAGGAAAAATAAGAAAGGTTTAGCATCACGGAGGATGACGAACCCCATCACAATAAGAGGTTCCGCAATGGGAACGGTAATGATAAAAGAAATGGTAATGGAAAAAGGAGTGGTAATGGCAACGATAAGGGGAAAAGAGATGGCAATGGTAATGGTAAGAATAAAAGAATCGAGGAAGAAGAAGGAAAGTAAGTCATGGCGGCTTGCACATTTTGTGAAAAGTTCGGTCACTCGGCCAAATAATGTTGGAAGCGTCTTGGCGCTTGTCTCAAATGCGGGAGCCGGGAGCATCGCGTGCCCACGTGTCCCCTCATAAAGGAACAATCCTCAAGAAACGATAATGGACGAAGGCGACAGGATCGACCAGACGCCATCTTGGATGGGGAAGGTAAAGCGACCGAAGGTATTATCTTGGCCTATTTACATTCAATACTACCTTAATTATTGGTGAAATTAATTAATTACAAGTAAAACACACTCTCCATAGAACTGATGCTATGAATTTGGGGACCAAATTCTTCTTGAGTGGGGGAGGGTGTAACACCCCACATTTTTCTAGGAATTTTTAGGAATTAAATAAAATTTCTAAGTTTTTAATTAAGCTTAATAGGCCATTAAATAAATTTTGGGTTAAATAAATTGATATCAAAGGCCCTAAATTAATCAAATGAATAAGCCCACTTAAATTGGGCCCAAAAACCCAATTCTAGTGTTTTTGCCCCAAGCCCATTACTAGAAACATCATTAGGTAATTTCTTAATTTAAAATATGATAAATAGGGATAATTATAAGAAGGAATTTGAATTCAAATCAAATTCTAGCTCCTTGGCTAGTAGCGATCTATCGCAAGACCGCTACTTGATGGAGGCGGTCAAGAGAGGACCCCTACTTAGTTCTGAAAATAGGACTCTTAGAAACGTGGAAAAATTAGATTTTTCCCATCCCAATCACCATGGATCGAAGCTATCTAGCATCTAAACCTAGTCTAGAACTCTTGGAGATCGATCTTACTCCTAAACAAGACTCCTAAATCGATCTAATCCCTCAAACTCTGGCAAACTCTATAAATAGAGCCCAGATTCGACCTGGGCGAACCTTACTTTTGGCTCACGTTGTTTGATGGTAAGGAGTTAGTATTTCAGGTTGGTTTTTTAGAACTTTTTGTTCTCCTTAGTTTTATCTAACTCCTCTCGAAAATTCATATTAGGAGGTCAAGCCGTTGGAAAGATAGAAGCCTCAGAAGTTATTGTTTCTCTGCAGAATGCACAAGAAACAGTGTGTCCGTCCGGTAAAGACTCAACGATTAGGAACCCTGATCAAGGTAATCTCATGTTCGTCAATAGAACATATTGTTTCCCTTTATGTCTTCTTACTTCCCTCCAAATTTCATAAATTTAGGACAAAAGGTTAAGGAGATAGAAGGGTGGGAAGTCGTTGTTTTTACGCAGGACACACAGGAACTGGGGTATTCTTCCAGCAAGCAATTGGAAGTCTTGGAAGCAAATTAATGGTAGGCTATCTCATGAATGGCTTAAACATCAAGTTAGGATTAAAAGCCCTCTTGTCTTGTTAGATTTCATGCTTTTTACTTGGAGGATTTCTTGTTTTCCTATGATCACGCATGCATAGTTTTCATAGCATCATATCCTTGTACCCTTAACCAAAAAGATGATAATTGTGACTTAATACATGTAAACCATGCATCTCCATGATTTAACTTCGTTATGCTTCTATCTAGCATGTATTCCACGCATATATTGTCCTAGATTAGGCCTATACATCGCTCTCTATCCCTGCTCACAGTAGAAAAGAAATAGTCTCCCTGAGTCCGCTATAATCAGATAGCGGCCTTACGACTGACCGCTACCATCAGTATGCGGTCCTCATCTGACTGCTATTTACTTTCTGATTTCTGCACTTTGTTAACTCCAAACAGATTGCATATTAGCTCAATTAATTATATGTTAAGCCTAGGTAATTAGGTCTTATTCCTAGTTATGACCCTGGATTTTTGTTAATGGTTATATTGTGCATCCATCACGATAGGTTTCATGACTTACATGCTTTAAGAACTTACTTTATTCTTATGCTAATTTCATGCCAAAACTAGATAATTTTGTATTAAAACTATATTTCACATGCTTTGTGGACTTGTTATATTGACGATTTGATCGCTATTTTCTACACGATTCACTCTCATCTTTGAGTCTTTCTTAAGTACATGGCATGAATTTTGGTACAATGTCATTAGTTACACTTTGCACATGATAGGCACACTTTCTTGGACTTGTGAAACTCTCTGCTGGATATTCCTTCTGTCGGACTAGGGGATCATGTTTCAAGGCCTCCGTAAGTCGTCACGAGCCTAGGATTCCCACTAGGACGTCGAGCTGGTTGTACCCTAAAAGCCCAATGGATTAGAAAGCACCTATCTTACTGACATTTTTCTATACCCTAGATAGATAGTGGCCCTCAGGAGACCGCCACCTTCTGGTAGCGGCCATCCCATGACCGCCATCTTGTTCCAACACTCACTACATCGACTCTCTTTTGCCTTCTGGCGTCGACTCCATCATGATTGCAGCCATCCCAGGACCGTCACCTTCGGGTTGTGGCTAGGCTATGACCGCTACTTCAAGAAACGGCCCAGACTAGACCGTTTCCTGTTCCAGAGTTCTTTAACCCAAGATTTGTCCCAAGGGTTGATTTTCCTTTGTTCCTAGATGGTCTATGGATTATCTAGAATTGAAAATCTTGATCAATAAAGTATTAATGAATTATTAAAGCTAAGGAATGTGCCGTTATGCTGCCGAATTTTTTACGTAGCATGGCCTTGTTCTTAATTCAACCTTGAACCCCCATATTCATTTTTTTATGCATTCTTACCTTGATATTGTTATCATGAGCTATTATTTGAAGTGTACATTCTTGGCTGAACTTTATTATTATATCTCGTGGAAGTAGCTTGATTTATAATGTGAAGATGTAGATCGGGCACTGATTGTGTCCAAGGGCTCGACACTAGCCCCCTCGGCTGATTGTCGAAAACATGCTATAAACCATGGGATATGATAAAATACTGGCGTCGTATTGCGCTGGGAGTACTTTTTTTATAGACGAGTGAAAATCACGAGGCTCCTTACAAACTATACTTGCGTGTTAAGTGACTTTCTAGTGCATAACATTTATGGTTATGAAAAGTGCATTCTTGTTACATTCTCGTTCATGAAAGGCCAAATTTACATTCGTGTTATAGTCTTGCTTGATCATGCTCTCATTCTACATGAGTACTCATATCTCCAAGTTTTATGTTGTTATTTGTGTTATTACTTTGGTTTTATCGCATATTTTTTCGCATCTTCCTTTTCTTACTCTCTAGAGCAAAAATGTTAACTACTTAAACATTGCCGTCATGTTGATATGAAGATACCAACTGGACAAGTGTGCGCATTCCCTATTTTTTCAATCTTTTCAAGAAATTCAAGTGAGTCGGATTCGGAGCATGCTAGTGATGGATCCGAGAGTGATGTTTGATGGTTCGAGAGAAGCCATAGCTGGTCTAGTCAAGAGTTCTGTTACCTTCACTGTAATAGGCGGTGAAGTTGATCATGTTATGTAATTTTATTTTATTGAGTCTAGCGAGTCGTTATGTCAAGTAGTCAAGTGTCTTTGTAAATTTGATCATTATTTTGCAATAAAAGTTGAGTTTTTGAAGTACATCCTCTTATGTTCACTCTTCTATGTGTGACTGTTAGCGCTCTGATTGTTATTATCGCTTGAGGCTTCTCATGCCGGCTGTTCACGTCCCCGATTAGTTTCCGCTACATAATCTTGGGGTGTGACACAGCTTGATGGCACACAGGCCAGACCACAGATCCAAGCACACAAGCTTGATCTGTCTTCGTACTATCATCGGTAGGGACGGTTCAAGTTTCAGCAAGAACAAGAACAAAATAGAAAAAGAGTAATGAAGAACTTCAGACAAGAAGAATGAGACTCAATGCCAAATGCAAATGTCCTTGTCTGAAATCTGGAGGACTTGGTTTGCTACTTTCAGATTCGTTGCTTCAATGAGGGTAGCTTCTCTTTGCAGGACAACGAATAGGTGGAAGAAGAGCTTGTGGCTTCAGATCTTCACAGAAAATGGCGTCGAGCTCTTCACCTTCTTCTCCCTTTTTCAGGGGCACCGGCCTCTCTAGCAGTAGCAGTAGCTCCTCCTCTTCTCTGCCTTCAACCCGTTCTCCTCTCTTCCTTTTGGCACACTTGCAGCACCAAAAAAAATAGGAGGTGCGTGTCCCTTTTTAGCTTCTCAAGAGAGGAAACTTTCCCCCCAAAAATCTGTCCACTGATTGGTCCAGCATAAGTGGAAAAAGTGTTTTCATACTTGATTTCTTTTGATTGGCTCAGAGGAGATATAGAATAAGACTTTTCTTATGTTCCAGATCTGAGCATTTAATGATCCTCATGGAAAAAAATCTTGCAGTCTGCTTCCTCATTGGCTCAGGTAAATTCTCTGCTTTGTGTACCTTTCTAGGACCATATTGTTGGTTATGTATGTTCTCAAGCCAATCATAACATGTACAATCTTGTTCATTAATAATGACAAAGGCTTTTAATATTCATTATGTATGATTCGTTTATCATTTCATAATGAAGTCCTTGAATATGCGCAATGGATATTAATTATGATGAGATCATAACAATGAGATCAGTATCTTTTAAACGCATATTCTTAATTATTCCTAGTCGGGGATATCTGAGAAGGACATCAGATATCTAGTGAGACTAATACAGGTTGCACCTGCTCATATGATGAGGGTGGATGGTCTCATAGATACTTGTGTGGAGACACTAAGGTGAACCTGTAGGTGCTCGTTGATGAATGAGTTCACTGAACTGATTCAACATGAATCACTGGATGGTAATATTACCTGACTGTAAACCAGTTAGATTCATCGTCACAGTGGCGTGATTGGTCCTTTGACCTGAGACACCAAGGACATCTTATCGGTGGACTTCTAGATTTTGACCTTAGCTTATAGATCTCTAGTCATGAGGTCTTAATCAGTTATGTGATCGAATCCAGTGGAATACCTTCGAAGGTGATTGTGTGATCAATACGGGATCATTCGCTCTCGATAATTGAGAGAGAATGCTCTAGGGAGTGATGCCTAGGAGTCCCTAGCCAGGGCAATACAACATATCATAAAAGGAGTTTTCTGGTAATGCTTTTATGGCACATAATCCAAGTGAGTGTATGTTCTTGGGTTTGACAATTAACCATACTCTCAAGCATACTCGAGAGCATTGTACGAGTGAAGGACTATAGTCACGTGATAACTGTTGACGGAAGGGTTCCTTGAGCGGGTTGTTGAACCCCATTGCCTTCTAGGGTCATGCAGTGTTGCTTGGCACCCAACTTGATCAGAAGCCCAATCAATTATCATGAGATGATAATTAGATGAAGTGTTTATTTAATATGAGATAATAAATAAACTAATTTTACCAATAAGGGGTTATTGGGCTATTGGGCTGAAAACTAGACTGGCACTTGGGCCTAGAGGGTCACACGCATATAGGTTCTTTGGTTAGGGGATATTAAGTGGGTATTTATATTAATCCGGGGACTTTTATGAAAAGGGAAATGGATTAATATAAATACATGCCAAAGGGAAATCCTAGGCGGCCAAGCTCCAGGGTTTTCCCACGCTGTGGCAGCCGCCCCTCCTCAATCTCTTCTCTCTTGTCGCCCCTTCTCTCTCCCGTAGGAGCACAAGGTCACATGCCGCCCCGAGTGCCTGTGACGAGGAGTCGAGCGAGAGAGCAACCGCTAACAGATGAGACGAGGACGATCCCTCAATCTGTGAACCGCGTGGATACCACTGGAGGCCGGGCACCTGCGCGGCTAGCGACGTCGCTCAATAGGAATCAACCCTCGGTCGCGGATCCGACTCCGCGCAAGGTGAAGATATGATCTCCTGTCTCTTTGTTTGGTAGAAACGGATCAAGGGTCGCGGGGATTTAAGAGAATAAAAATTTTAAATTCCGTTGCATTCTCATATCTCTCATATCCTATCTAGTCCCCTTGCGATCCTTACACATATCTCATTGGTTGACTGCCAAAAGTGGTGTGTCATGATAAGAGACATTTCCCATATTTGAACTCTGTCACAACTGCCTCCAAAAAGTAGTTCAGGTATGGTGATGATGGCTGGAGCACTTGTCAGACATTGAACCTTCCTCCAGACCTCGAAATTCATGTTTTTGGAGGTTTGCGGTTCATATTTTTAGTTCCTAGAAGACCTGACGTATTTGACAAAATACAGCTTAAAATGCTTTTGGGAGAACCATGAGGTCGACCTCCTGTGAACATGAGGTCGACACTGCCTTGGAGAATGTTGTTTACAATAGCTTCTCTGAAAGTCATGAGGTCGACCTCCTGTGAATGTGAGGTCGACATTGCTATATAAAATCTTGTCTTCAACGCTTTCTGGAAGCACCATGAGGTCAATCTGCTGTAAAAGTAGTGTCGACCTATCTTAAGAAAACTGCCAGTATAACAGCCTCTAGAAGACACATGAGGTCGACCTGCTATAAAAGTAGTGTCAACCTGTCTTAAGAAAACTGCCAGTATAACAGTCTCTGGAAGACACATGAGGTCGACCTTCTGATGAAGTGAGGTCGACACACTTGTTGGCATGCTTGAGTTCTTCTTCAGTTGAGCAAGAGTGAGGTCGATGCAATAGCTCCATGAGGTCAACACTTCTTCTTCACTTTTCATGTTTTCAGCCTGGCCACCTATTTTTCATCATCTGCCTCGATTTTTATGCACTTGATTTCTTTCAATCTTTGCTAGGCCCATGCAAAATGGACCGTTCCGCAAACATCTTGGCCCCTAGTGCTGCTACCATAGCGGGGTCAGGTTGGTAAGGGCCCCTAGTGCTGCCTTCTGCCTTGATTTTAGGCGGGACCAGCGGCATCTCATCATCATCGCCGCAAACATCTTGGCCCTCAGAGGTTCACATTTTTGCCCCAGTATCCTCCCGTGGAGGAGGGGTACGACAGCGTGCCTCCTCGTCGGACGACGGAAGGCATATTTCTTTATTTTCTTCTTCATCAGCTTGGCTTACGTCGGGCAGGGCTGACAGCGTATTGCAAGAGAGAACAATGCCTCTTCTTCTATCATTTGACTTCTTCTTGTTCTTCCCTTCTGTGGCCGGCATCTGCCCCCACAGGGGGTCATCCGGTGCTCTTGGCACTCCTGGTTTCTTCTTTGCATCTTGTATTAGGTCCCGAAATTCGAAGCATTCTCGTGGGACATATGCATAGGTGTGGGTTGTACAAGCTTCCAACACCTCTTCAGGCAGCTGCCGGTATATAGATACCATGTTGACTGTTCTCTTGAGATCGGGCAGTTCATGGGGGCGTGGAGGATCCACCTTATGTTCGCCCATCTGGAGATCTCCCTTCTTGATCAAGCTTTCAATAACAATCTTCAATGGGATGCCCAAGCGCCTGCTGATATGGGCAGAATCGGGGATCATCTTTTCTTCTGGCATCACCGAGTCTCTTCAGGTCCGGAAGAGTGATTTTGTTGTATTGGGCGGCCCATTCAAATAGGGCCCAAGTTCTCTCCTTAGGAAAGGAGTAGAGCTTGCTTATCCCAGCTCACAAAGAGGAGCCTTCCTGTCGTTAAGCCGATTTGGCGGGAGGAGGGTGGGCGACCCCCTTATCTTTTTGCTATTCAAACACCTTGAAGTCAACTACATGAATCTCTTCAGGCGCGGGCCTTTTATCGACTGATTTTCCTTCTGGCTTGCGACAGCGGGGACAAAGGAACCACTGGAGATGAAGGCCTCAATCTCTGCCACCACGTCGTTTAGCCAATCGAAAGACCTAATTTTAGCTCCAATCATCTTCTCGAGGATCTATCTCCTCAAGTTTTGTTTGCAGATTTGAACTACATCTTCTTGATGTGACGGACGTCTGCATCTCATGCTGAGATTCCGTCATCTTTTAATGCACTCCAAGGTTGTTTCATCACTCTTCTGCTTGGAGGCATATAGTTCGGCCATAGTGACCTCCCTTTCAGCAACATGGAACCGTTCCTGGAATTTTCGCTGCATATCTGGCCAGTAGTTGATAGACCCGACTAGGAGGTTAGAGTACCACTCGAACGCAAGACACGTGAGGGAGGATCCGAAGAACTTCAGTGTAAGGCCCTAGAATTTTTATAAATTATTTTTGGTATATTTAATTATTTTTTGTGAATTTTAAAGACCCAAAATGGATTAATAAATAAATATTGGATTAAATAAATCATTATAAGGCCCAATTTATGTTAAGTAATTAATCCAGGTTTGATAATTGAAACCCAAAAGATTAAAAGACCAAGCCCATTAAGTTTGGCCCATATTCTAGAAGGTTATTTAGCCTATCCACGAATTTTAAAGATAAATACTCTTTTATATAGATAATTAGAAGGATAAACGAATAAAAGAGTTTTAATAAATTGAAACTCTATACACGTTTGATGTAACGGTCTATCGGGCAACCGCTACAGCTATGTAACGCACTAGACCTGATGCGTTACACCTCTGTCAGTTCCGTGAATGGAGGAACTTGCAAAAAAATTGGATCTTTGCTACTCTATCCATTAGGGATCGAGATTGGAGGATTAGTAGGCATGTAAAGGACTCTCTGAGATCGATCTAAGCACTAGTAAGGACTCTAGAATCGATCTAATCCTCAAACCCTAGCCAAATCTCTATAAATAGGACCAGTTCTGAACTGAGCGACCCTTACTTTTGGCTCGCGAAGAATCAAGGTAAGGAGATAGAATTTCGGGTAAGTTCTTTAGAACTTTTTATTTATAATACATTAGACTAATAGCTCTCCAAATTTCATGCTAGGAGAACAATCAACCAAGGAGATTGAAGCTTCCAAAGTTGCTGGTCGGACATTAGCAACCTAGGAAACTAAACGCAAGACCCCTGAAGATCAAGAGATTAGGACATCTAAACGAGGTAATTAGAGTTCGGTTATTTAGAACTTTTTGTTCACCTTAGTTTCATCTTCTTACCCTCAAAATCTCACATCCTTAGGTCAAGAGGCTGAGGAGCTAGAGCAGCGAGAAGTTGCTGGAAACTCACTGGAAAGGGAGAACTAGGGCACGTCTTTCAGACTTAAATTAGAAGTTTAAAGCCCAGTTAAGCGGTAGGTTATCTCATGATTGGCAAAAATATCTCGTTAGAGATAAAAGCCCTCTGATTGTGCTTGATTTCATGCACTATAGATCATGGATTTCATGTTTTAGTGGGTTCATGCAGACATACATATCCTTAGCCCTAATCAAAGATCAAAGATATTATCTTGTCAATTCACTGCAACATATGCATCTAGATGACCTTTACTTCATTTTGTCATGATTGGGGTAGTTAAATCTTTTCAAAACATGACATGGTTTCAAATCATAGTCTTTTAATTTCTTTATACTGTTAGCAGGGACTCTGACGCATCATACTTAGACCGTCACAACACTGTAACGGCCTTACGATAAGCCGTCACACTCTCTGTTGTATGAAAATTTGCTCTGTTGTCTCTGACGGACCATAGATGGAGCGTTACAATACTGTAACGGCCCCACGATAAACCGTCACAATCACTGTGACGCCCCCACTCTCGACCATCAGGAGAACTGTAGACAGAATTGGAAAACAGTCAATTTAATTATAAATAAGCCTAGTTATCTAAGTTTTGACATGTTAATATGATTTTAAGTTCAAGTATTGATTCATGTTAGAAATTGCATATTTATGGTACTTTAGAGTTATTTTCAAGTATATGTTAATTTCATGCCAAAGCACTATAGTTTGTATTAACTCCATGATTCCAAATGATGTATTGACGGAGTTTTTATCATGATTTCACGTCGTGACACATTCTTTTTTATCTATAGAGTCAATTCTTTAAGTACATGGCATATATTCCGGTATATGGCCATTAGTTCACACTTTGCACCATAGGAACATATTCTTGAACATGAGGACCTCTCTATTGGATATTCCTTCCAATGGACTAGGAAATCTTGTTTCAAGGCCTCCGTAATTCTCCGCGAGCCTGGGATTCCCACTAGGATGCCGAGTTGGTTGTACCATTAAAACCCAATTGATTAGAAAGCACTATCGATGTTTTCAGGTTCTAGCAATGTAACGGATCTATATTGGACCGTCAGGCCCATATAAGGGCCCAATATACAACCGTCACATTTAACTGAGTCCAATTATTATTTCTGGATTTAGTCGTTTTAACGGATCAAGGCTCGACCGTCACGTGAACGTAACGGCCCAGTACAAGACCGTCACAATGCTTGAGCTAGTTAACCCGAGGTTTGACACAAGGGTTGATATTCTAAGACCCTAGATGGCTTGATAATGGTCTAGGACTTATCATATCGATCAATAAACTTAATATAATGAATGGAAGTTAAGGAAATGTACTGTTATGCTGCCGATTTGTTTCCATAAGCATAACATTGTCTTAAATCATTCTTGATCTCTCATATTCTTAATTGAAGCATTCGTTCTTTGATAATTGTTGTCATGAGCTTATTGATTGAACTTATTACATTCTTGGCCATACTTTATTGTTACACTCATTGAAGTAGCTTGATTTATACGTGAAGATGCAGTTCGAGCGCTGATTGTGTCCAAGGGCTCTATGCTAGTCCCCTCGGCTGATTACCGAAAACATACTATTATAAACCATGGGATATGATGCTACTGGCGTCGCATTGCACTGGAAGTACTTTCTTTATAAATAAGTGAAATCCATGAGCACTCGTGAAAATCTACTGAATTGCTACATGATTGACGTTCTAGTGCGTAACCTTTATGGTTATGAAAGTAAAAAGTGAAACTGCATTCTCGTTACATTCTTGTTTATGAAAGGCCATGCTATATTCTTGATCATACTTGTTACATTCTTACTAGTTAGTTCATACTCGTTCATCCTATCTTACATGATCATCTTGTTACTTTGATTGGATCGCATGATTTATCACATTCGCATGATTTTACTTAAATTCTCTAGAGCTAAAATGCTAATTACTTAAATAGTGCTAATCATGTTGATGCGAAGATACCTATTGGGCAAGTGTGCTCATTACCTATTTTCAATCTTTTTCAAGAAATGGAAGTGAGTCGAATTCGGATTCGGAATGTTCAAGTAGCAGATCCGAGAGTGAATAAAGAATGAGCGAAGACTTAGGAAGTCTATATTGTTTAGATTGAGTCTATGTAATTTTCTTATTTCTTGAGTCTAGCATGATGAGGATAAGTTGAATTAGTGGTTGTATTTGAATATTTGATTTGATTATTAATGAAATGAGTTAGAGTTTAAGTAAAAGTTGTGCGATTGCATTCTTATGTGTGATTGCCTTGTGCTCTGATCATTCTTGCTTGCAAGATGCTTACCATGCCGGCTGTTCATGTTCCTCGAGCGAGTCTTCCGCTGTCATAAAGGCTCGGGGCGTGACAATTAAGTTGGTATAAGAGCCTAAGTCTCAGGACTTAGGGAAAGGAGTTATGTCGTAGGATAAGTCCAAGGTTTTAGGACCCATGCCTATGAACTAAGGAAGAAATTTTCTCACCTATGTGAGAATTGGGTAGAGCCCGGGATGAGATAGTTATATATAAATTATCTTAGGGTAAATCTTCCCGACTCTAAATAACTAAAATGTCCATGATTCTCAGGTACCTTGATTCTCAATGGCTCATCGTATAAACTGGGACGAGATGCAGCAAACTGTTGCGGGACTTACTCAAGCCCTACAAACAGTGGCCCAAGCTAGTGGAAGGGCTGGCGCGGGTAACTTACATGGCAATTTCTGAAGTTTAAATCCCCCACGATTCTCTGGATCTTCTAACCCAGATGAAGCGAAAAATTGGATCGATGAAATGAATCGAATATTCAATGTCATGCAATGCACCGACTAGGAGAAAGTTCGACTTACCACGTTCCAACTCAACAAGGATGATCGCACATGGTGGAAATCCATTCCGGCGCCACCTGCAGATGCACCTCATACATGGGAGGGTTTTCTTACACTTTTGCGAGCCAAGTACTTCTCCGAGTATGTAAAGGAGAG
Organism: Amorphophallus konjac; assembly: GCA_022559845.1. Lineage (NCBI taxonomy): Eukaryota > Viridiplantae > Streptophyta > Magnoliopsida > Alismatales > Araceae > Amorphophallus > Amorphophallus konjac. The sequence goes on along the minus strand of CM040127.1, from coordinate 116,677,166 downwards.
GAAGGCTATGGAATTTGCCTCCTTAAAATAAGGCGCGATGTCCGTGACAGAATATGAATTACAATTCTCTCGACTAGCACCTTATGCTCCTCACTTGGTAAGCACAGATTTATTGAAAGCCAACCTATTTATGGATGGTTTAAGACCCGGATTTATTCAACAACTTGGGACTCAGAATATCCGCACTTATACCGAGATGGTTCAAAGAGCGCATCTATGTGAAAGAACCATGGAGAAAGTAGAGAGGCTCTGAGGAGTGAGGTGAAGCCGAAAACATGATAGGCAAGAAGAGAAAGACGTGGATGAGGATGAAAATCGTCACATTAAGAGGTCCCATAATGGAAATGGTAATGGAAAAAGAAATGGAAATGGAAATGGAAAGAACAAGAAAGTTAAAGAAGAGAAGGAGCAAGCCATGGCACCTTGCTCATTTTGTGAAACATTTGGGCACTCGGTAGAAGAATGTTGGAAGCGTCTCGGCGCTTGCCTCAAGTGTGGAAGCCGAGAACATCGCTTGCCCCTGTGTCCTTTCATCAACGGACAATCATCAAGAGATAACAACGGACGCGGGAAGTGAGGTCGATTAAATGCCATTCTAGACCAGGGAGGTGAGATGATTAAAGGTACCCTCTTAACCCATTCGCCTTACGTTAATTTTTAATACCTTAAAATATATACACTCTCCGTAAAAACTCATATTATAAATTTGGGGACCAAATTTTCTTAAGTGGGGGGAGGGTGTAAGGCCCCAGAATTTTTATAAATTATTTTTGGTATATTTAATTATTTTCTGGAAATTTTAAAGACCCAAAATAGATTAATAAATAAATATTGGATTAAATAAATCATTATAAGGCCCAATTTATGTTAAGTAATTAATCCAGTTTTGATAATTGAAACCCAACAGGTTAAAAGACCAAGCCCATTAAGTTTGGCCCATATTCTAGAAGGTTATTTAGCCTATCCACGAATTTTAAAGATAAATACTCTTTTATATAGATAATTAGAAGGATAAACGAATAAAAGAGTTTTAATAAATTGAAACTCTATACACGTTTGATGTAACGATCTATCGGGGGACCGCTACAGCTATGTAACGCACTAGACCTGATGCGTTACACCTCTGTCAGTTCCGTGAATGGAGGAACTTGCAAAAAAATTGGATCTTTGCTACTCTATCCATTAGGGATCGAGATTGGAGGATTAGTAGGCATGTAAAGGACTCTCTGAGATCGATCTAAGCACTAGTAAGGACTCTAGAATCGATCTAATCTTCAAACCCTAGCCAAATCTCTATAAATAGGACCAATTCTGAACTGAGCGACCCTTACTTTTGGCTCGCGAAGAATCAAGGTAAGGAGATAGAATTTCGGGTAAGTTCTTTAGAACTTTTTATTTATAATACATTAGACTAATAGCTCTCCAAATTTCGTGCTAGGAGATCAACCAACCAAAGAGATTGAAGCTTCCAAAGTTGCTGGTCGGACCTTAGCAACCCAAGAAACTGAACGCAAGACCCCTGAACATCAAGAGATTATGACATCTAAACGAGGTAATTAGAGTTCAATTATTTAGAACTTTTTATTCACCTTAGTTTCATCTTCTTACCCTCAAATTTTCACGTCCTTAGGTCAAGAGACTGAGGAGCTAGAGCAGCGAGAAGTTGCTGGAAACTCATTGGAAAGGGAGAACTAGGGCACGTCTTTCAGACTCAAATTAGAAGTTTAAAGCCTAGTTAAGCAGTAGGTTATCTCATGATTGGAAAAAACATCTTGTTAGGGATAAAAGCCCTCTGATTGTGCTTGATTTCATGCACTATAGATCATGGATATCATGTTTTAGTGGGTTCATACATACATACATTTCCTTAGCCCTAATCAAAGATCAAAGATATTATCTTGTCAATTCACTGCAACCTATGCATCTAGATGACCTTTACTTTGTTTTGTCCTGATTGGGGTAGTTAAATCTTTTCAAAACATGACATGGTTTCAAATCATAGTCTTTTAATTTCTTTATACTGTTAGCAGGGACTCTGACGCATCATACTTAGACCGTCACAACACTGTAACGGCCTTACGATAAGCCGTCACACTCTCTGTTGTATGAAAACTTACTCTGTTGTCTCTGACGGGCCATAGATGGAGCGTTACAATACTGTAACGGCCCCACGATAAACCGTCACAATCACTGTGATGCCCCCACTCTTGACCGTCAGGAGAACTGTAGACAGAATTGGAAAATAGTCAATTTACTTATAAATAAGCCTAGTTATCTAAGTTTTGACCTGTTAATATGATTTTAAGTTCAAGTATTGATTCATGTTAGAAATTGCATGTTTATGGTACTTTAGAGTTATTTTCAAGTATATGTTAATTTCATGCCAAAGTACTATAGTTTGTATTAACTCCATGATTTCAAATGATGTATTGACGGAGTTTTTATCATGATTTCACGTCATGACACATTCCTTTTTATCTATAGAGTCAATTCTTTAAGTACATGGCATATATTCCGGTATATGCCCATTAGTTCACACTTTGCACCATAGGAACATATTCTTGAACATGAGGACCTCTCTATTGGATATTCCTTCCAATGGACTAGGAAATCTTGTTTCAAGGCCTCCGTAATTCTCCGCGAGCCTGGGATTCCCACTAGGATGCCGAGTTTGTTGCACCATTAAAACCCAATTGATTAGAAAGCACTATCGATGTTTTCTGGTTCTAGCAATGTAACGTATCTATATTGGACCATCAGGCCGATATAAGGGCCCAATATACAACCGTCACATTTAACTGAGTCCAAATATTGTTTCTGAATTTAGTCGTTCTAACGGATCAAGGCTCGACCGTCACGTGAACATAACGGCCCAGTACAAGACCGTCACAATGCTTGAGCTAGTTAACCCAAGGTTTGACCCAAGGGGTGATATTCTAAGACCCTAGATGGCTTGATAATGGTCTAGGACTTATCATATCGATCAAGAAACTTAATATAATGAATGGAAGTTAAAGAAATGTACCGTTATGCTGTCGATTTATTTCTATAAGCATAACTTTGTTTTAATTCATTCTTGATCTCTTATATTCTTAATTGAAGCATTCGTTCTTTGATAATTGTTGTCATGAGCTTATTGATTGAACTTATTACATTCTTGGCCATACTTTATTGTTACACTCATGGAAGTAGCTTTATTTATACGTGAAGATGCAGTTCGGGCGCTGATTGTGTTCAAGGGCTCTATGCTAGTCTCCTCGGCTGATTGCCAGAAACATACTATTATAAACCATGGGGTATGATACTACTGGCGTCGCATTATGCTGGGAGTACTTTCTTTATAAATAAGTGAAATCCATGAGCACTCGTGAAAATCTACTGAATTGCTACATGATTGACGTTCTAGTGCGTAACCTTTATGGTTATGAAAGTAAAAAGTGAAAGTGCATTCTTGTTACATTATTGTTCATGAAAGGCCATGCTACATTCTTGATCATACTTGTTACATTCTTGCTAGTTCATACTCGTTCATCCTATCTTACATGATCATCTTGTTACTTTGCTTTGATCGCATGATTTATCGCATTCGGATGAGTTTACTTAAATTATCTAGAGCTAAAATGCTAATTACTTAAATAGTGCTAATCATGTTGATGCGAAGATACCTATAGGGCAAGTGTGCTCATTACCTATTTCCAATCTTTTTCAGGAAATGGAAGTGAGTCGAATTCGGATTCGGAATGTTCAAGTAGCGGATCCGAGAGTGAATAAAGAATAGGCAAAGACTTAGGAAGTCTATATTGTTTAGATTGAGTCTATGTAATTTTCTTATTTCTTGAGTCTAGCATGATGAAGATAAGTTGAATTAGTGGTTGTATTTGAATATTTGATTTGATTATTAATGAAATGAGTTGGAGTTTGAGTAAATGTTGTACGATTGCATTCTTATGTGTGATTGCCTTGCGCTCTGATCATTCTTGCTTACAAGAGGCTTACCATGCCGGCTGTTCACGTTCCTCGAGCGAGTCTTCCACTGTCATAAAGGCTTGGGGCATGACATTCAGCAAGTAGGATTCCTCATTGCCAATTCGCACATCACATTAAAGTAGTAGGCTATGTGTTCTTTGAGCGATCCTTGCCTGTCGAATTTATCAAATTTCAGCAGCTTGTTGAGGCTAGGAGGTAGCCTTTTTCCAGCATGGTGGGCCGGGTACGGCACCTTGTATACATCAAATGAAGCATAGTCATCACTGCCTCGATCGGCCAGCTTCTTCTCAATTATTTGTTCTATCATCATTTTGTTCATCATTACCGGGTCGACTAGGCCTGGGCAGAAGTGAGCTTGCTGCATTTGCGGTGTCGCCAGCGCCGTTGCTAGAGGTATATCGGCAGTCCCTTGATGTTGAGGAGCAAGCTGCGGTATCGGGGTCATGCCCCCAGTATAATCAGGTGCCAACTGAGAGGCCATTATTGGAGGGTAAGCTTCAACTTCATCAGCGCCTTGTTGTGTGGTTTCAGGAGGGACCTTGGCTTGTTTCAAAGCTACAGGATTCATGCTCAGCTCATTGAGTCACCTTTTTAACATTTCAACTTCTTGTTGATAATTCTAGAGCATCATCATCACGGTCAGATCGAGCATGGAGGAGCTAGGACCTTGGCCTCCTGCTTCCATCGAACATCCGGAAGAGGCACTAGTCCTTCGTTGTCATTCTCGGCAGTGATCACATTTGCAGTCATCGTGATCGGATCCGCACCGGTTTCTTCAATGCGGGCTTACGCTGTCTCAACTGCAACCTCCTCCCTTCTGGTAGTGGAATTTGGCACTTTCAAGAGCCGAATTACCTCATCATGATCTTCATGTAGGATCGCATAGTGGCCAGCCATCCCAGCCATGTTGCATGTAAAGACCTAGAGCGGTTTGCTTCTTTGAATCGCCTTCTTGGTCAGCTAACCAGGGAAGGTTAGTCTAGTGAACACCGAAATCCTCGGCGCATCTTGCTTGTAGAGGAGTGGCCGGGAGCATCCCGAGCCGGCATCTTTCATTTCTTCCCGGTCGGCTCGTCGCTCCCGGTCATTTTCAGCGACGCCCATAGCTTCTAAGGGTTGTTGCGTCCCCAAAGGTGCCGTAGGAGTGCCCCCAGACGACTCGAGTAGCATTATCTTGTCCATCAGTAGGGCGTATCACATATCGCGGCACTAGGACTCGTGCCGGAGACTTGTAGTTGCGGCGGCCTTGTCCGGTCACCCCGCCATGCTTTGCATCATTTAGGTAGATGTTCGCCCGTAGAACGCAGCTCTGGGACGCTAGTTCGGGACGCGGTGGGACCGCCATCTCGATCCTTTCTTCTTGTTCTTCTCTTCTTCTTGTGGGTCCCCAAGCCATGACAGGCCTCAGCGGAGTCGACATCAGGGCCCGTGTCTATTTGGGCACCCAAATTTGCTTGCATCTGGTTGGCTTTGGGGCCGACCCGCCCTTTGTGTTGGACTCGGAACGGTCCATCTTGCATTGGGCCAGCGTGATGCAGGACGATTGAGGGACTCGATGCCAAATGATGCGATCTTTGGACTCTATGTGTCGACACGACAAATTGGACGACGCGACCAGCGACTACACGACCATTAGAGCTACCTTGGCTCAACACTAAGAGCTCATGCAGGATATATGTCTTAAACAGAAATGCGAGCTCACTCGTCGTCCCAAGCGAGGGAAATGCGGATCCATGTGGTTGAGAAACCAGCAGAGTCAAGGGTGGTCAAACTCACTTACGTGCTCGGATCGAGTCACGGGACGGGTTCACTCTCTTTCTCACAGTGGTGATTAAAATGGTTTAACGAGCTAGAATTCTAACGCACTCATGCAGCAGCATATAATCATATACTAAACAAGCAAATGTCGAGAAGGAGAGATCGTTACCTCCACGCTCTGGGCGTGGGGAAGACAACCCCCGCCAAGATCGTACCCACGGTTAAGACAATTATCAATAACTATAAAATTAAACCCACTCCACGCAGGGAGGTAACAGGTAACACGTGGGACCCCGGAGGATCGATCTTGGGTTGATAGGCAGCATTTTCAACCGCTCCGATGGTGCTGGCACGCTGCTACTTTGTGACGACCCAAGATCCGGATACCGAGAAGAACCCGATACCATTCGAATCCTGGCCTGCCGCCCACGAGCCGGGAGGGCTCGGAAGGGCTAAAAGGAGTGTGGAGGTACAGACAAATAGGAAATAAGGTAGGATAATTCAACAATTAACAGAAATAAATAAATAACTACTACAACAGAGTCGAGTCCAACGGAAAGTACAGTCGAAAGTAATAAAACGTACCATATGCCAAGTGAACACTCGACCCGGCGAGCTGGCAACTGAGAACCTCCGAACAGCACCCTCGAACCTCGAGGAAGAACTGCCGCACCTGAAAAGTAGGGATGAGTCTCCAAATAGAGACTCAGTAGGGGTCCCGTGGAACCCCAATAGAAAATAACGGCGGTAGCGGAAAGGAAAGCTACAACTACAGCAGGAACAACGAACCGGTGACCGGTCAAAACTCGGCACTACAGCTACTCCTACTGTACCAGGAAAAATACGCCCCGATATCACAGTTGGAGGCTATCGAACCACACTAGTATCACTTATCGAAGTAAAAACCCACGGCAACCCCGCCGTAGAGGCCTGTCTCCCAGGACACAGCCAACCTGGACACGTTGTCCAAGGTGCAACCCCGACCACCCGGTCGCGGTCACCGCACCAATAAGACGCAACCTCAGTAAAGCTACTAGAACCTTGGCCACTAACTCGAAAACACCAGTCGGTCCAGAAAACCATGTCTCGCAGATGGGAAACGGAACCCGGAAACAGGAGAGTCACCTCTCATGTGACATGAGTACCTGCCCACCAGAAGCAAGGCTGGATGCGTCCATTGACGACTTAGACCGCACCTCAGGTGTCCCCCCTAACCCCTGGTGGAACGGGGACACCGTACTAGTAACCACAAAACAAGCGACTAGCTAGGGTCGCGCTCGTCAGTGCGGGTCCAACCGCCCCCAACCACGTGTGCACACACAGACCATGCGTCCCAGGTCTGGCCCTCTCACTGGTTTTCCCCTCAGTCAGACTCTGGCTACAAGACGTGGGGCCCAACGAAAACCAGTCTAAAAACTGTCTCTCAGGGTAACCTCGCCACCACTCCCTGGTGGGACCACTCGCGTGTCGGAAGGCTACGACTAGTGGGGAGTCACTGGTGTGACCACTCTCCAAGGAGAAAGCTCCGAGAAACACGCACGTACCCTGCGCGAAAGTCAACAAGGACCAAGTGGCGACGAGCCACTAGACTCTGGACGGTCCTCTAGACTCACTAAATCTAACGGTCCTTGAGTCACGAGACTCGGGGTCAAGACCGTCGTACGCAACAGCACAAGGCCGTCAATCTAGCCTAATCCTTAGGTCTAAAACCACGGTAGCATGAATACCGAGGTAGCTCACGAGCCACCGAGACCATTCCCTCGGGAAGGGAACTGAGAAGCCTTCCATCCCCAGGCTGGACAGCTGGACTCACAGTCCGAGGCCACACATATGGCCCACGCGGAAAACACAGAAGCATGATTCCCAAAGCAGCTCACAAGCCGCCACGCCGATTCCCCATCCATGGGAAAGCGGGAAACCTCCAACTCCAGGCTGGATAACTGGACTCGTAGTCCAAGGCCAAACACGTGGCCCACTCGGGAATCATCTTCCAATGAAAAGGGAGAGAAATGAGAGATGGGGAGAAAGAGAAAAAGGGGGTTATATATATAGGAAAATCTAGAAATTACCAAAAATACGAAAAATAGAAAAAAATCACCTCCCTGATCCTCAGAAGACGCACAACGCAGTGGTAATGTCCCGGTGTTGGAGAACGCAATAGTTCACCCTATACGGGGTTCCGAAGGTCCGATAGACGGAAAACATGCGTAAAACCCAAAACGCAACCTGGGACCCACAAAGGCGCTCCGAAAAATCCAAAAAAATATCGGCGTGCTCCTCACAACACCACAGACCCAAGGAAATTCACGGGCACACCACCAACGGGTCCGATAATCCGGTATAAAAATCTGAAACCCACTCGGACACAATATGTAATCCGTAGAAAGACGATCCAAAACCCATGGATCCAGATCCGAAAAACTCGGGGCGTTATAGCCCTCCCCCCTTAAAGAAATTTCATCCTCGAAATTCATAACTAGCACTAAGACACAGGGGAAGAACACCTTAACCAATTGACAATGCTGTCAGAGCCCCAGCACGGAAAACCTCGATTCCCATGAAAACACCGATCCTGAGGGACACAACCAGACTAACACCACGAACGACACCTCGCTCCACATGCCGCACACACACCGGCCATTAGAGCAGGCACAACACAAAAGCACAAGTCTGGTATCACCTCAGTCACAACAAAAACCAATCACAGCACCGCTGCCACCATCTCGCTCACCGAGGCGACACAACCCTCGTCACGAGAAACAGCTAGCGATCCATCTAATGGTCAGTAGACAAATCGCACATCTGCTTCACAGCCAGCTGACAAGTCCACGCCCTGCTCAAGGGAACAACCAATACAGAGCCTCCATCAGCTCACAACAGCATCTTCTGTCTATGAAAGACCACACGCCGGTCACCAACTACTCGTCAACGGGAAACCTCCACTAGCCCAACCGGCACGATCCAACTCACAACAGGCCATCCGTGACTCATACACAGACAATCACCACATCACGAGCTGAACTTCTCTCGGACACCGCATCCGATCTTGAGCATCGCGCCAACTCAACCCTCTCGGGGAGCACGATGAAACCAAATGACAAGATCTTGGTGTCTTCGGTCATCACCTCACTCAACTCAGACTTATAGGGGAACCATCCCATGCTGGTCACCAAACCAGGGATAACCATTGTGACACCAACGTCCCATCAAGGACCACCATTCCGACGCCAACCTCACTAAAAGGCCTCCGCCCAGAGGCGTCACTCTTCCGTCTTGTCTAATCACATCCCTCATCTCAATTAATCCAAGTGGACACCTGCCAATCCCGATTCCGCCCTCACCACCGAGCCACGGGACACCACCTAAACAACCTACGGCACACATCTCTAGGGGAGGAAAGTGCCAACCAAAATTACGGCAACTAGGTCGCCAACACCACGACTAATGCACTCTGGGTCCCCAAAAATACACATCTTATCGTGGTCAACTACGAGACTAGCCTTACCAATCACTCGCAGTTACAAACTGGGACCCATAATCTCTCAGAGATCACTTCCACAAAACACGATCTCATCCGAGGACACAACTTCCAATACAAGTCGGGCACCAAGCCACCGACTCTTACCAACACGTCCTCGATCACCGTCAGGCGACATCCTCAACAACCCCATCCGGGTCTAACACCGACGCCTGACACGGCTTCTATCACAGGAATAGGGTACTCATGTGGCACACTTGCCAACATTCCCCAACACTCCATCCTGCCAGTGCTAGGAACCATAACACCTCGAGCAACGGCACGGCAACAACACGTCTCACACAGAGGAACCAATCCTCCAATGCTCGACACAAACTCAGGAATCCGCCCATAGCAACCAATGCTATGATCCTGAACCAGTGGGTTACAGGCCCACCAGGCTTCCGCTGCACACTCTGATCCACACGCACAGCCAACACGGCAACTCGGGACTCGCCATCCCGACAATCCACAACTATGCTGGTCAACCTCAGAAAATAGGGTGAGGAAAGCTCCATTACCTCGAACCCCAAAGCACAGATTTACTCTCAAATCTGGCAATCCTCTGCAACACTACAGGCTCCGAACTGTCACGCATCGAAAAATTCCAACACCAGCCAAGAATTCTCGCGAACACCGCCCAACTAGCACTCATCCTTCCGGAACAGTGTCAGCACCCTTACGCACCAGGGGAAATGGGCACAACTCTTACAGACAACCATCTTGCCAAAGCACGGGTCACGTCTCGCACGGACTTTATGGCACACCAGGCCAACCAATCCGAACACGCAATGCAAGACGACGAACCACAGGTAAACACAATATCTCCAACCAAAGGAGAAACCGTCCCACCTCCGACCAGCGGAAGAATCTCCACACTCGACCTGACCTCAAACCTTGCGCATGCTGGGAACAGCACCTTCCAGCACCAGGAAAACCATCACCATGTCAGGTCAGCGCCTCCGACACACTCGACGAGTGTTACGTCGGACCACAATCAAAGCATCTCTCGATGCACCACCACTGCAATTCCTCGAACTACGAAACGCCATGCCTAGAGCCACAACACGAGCCATAATCGACAACCGCCGATGCTCATCCTCGAGTCCCGAAACTCACCGCGGAACTTCCACAACTCAAACCAAATCCAGGCGAACACAACCCATTCGCACACAAGAGCGTAGGAGCAAGAGCTTACTGGGACACCATAGCCCAATCCTGCCTCGAAACCCGCAAAAATAATCAGGACCGACACGTCATTTCTGACGTCAAAGAGCACGATAAGAACATCGGGCTCGACAAAATAGCAGCTCAATGAGAAGATCCTCCACTCACCCGAGCACACTTCTCGATCAGAGCATCCGCTCTGCCACCTCAAGCCACAACCTTAACACATCAGGGGCTGGATAAACCTCAAGCTGGAGTAGCCAGACTCGATAACAGCTCCCTCAGAGCACACTCACGGCCACTTAACCATAAGCAATCCGCACCAGCCACCTGACCTCACTGCAAACACGTCGAACGCAGCACCGCAGCAACGCACCTGCCGGCAACCTCTGCCCAACGCAACACAACCGGGGCCACCACCGATGAGGGAGAAAGCTCTCGACCTTGATCGTTAGACCCCACGCCGGCACTAAAGCCGCGAACAGCAACCACCTTCACAGCACCACGCGGTGCACTCAAGCTCTCAAGTGAGAAATCAGGCAGAAAATAAACACAAAACCCTAGGCCAGTTGCCGACTGTACTGGACCTTATGGACTCTGATCACTGTAATATCTGGAATTCCTATGTACGTCCACAACCACCACTCTGATACCAGCTGTGACGACCCAAGATCCGGATACCGGGAAGAAACCGATACCATTCGAATCCTGGCCCGCCTCCTACGAGCCGGGAGGGCTCGAAAAGGCTAAAAGGAGTGCGGTGGTACAGAGAAATGGGAAATAAGGCAAGACAATTCAACAATTAACATAAATAAATAAACAACTACTACAATAGAGTCCAGTCCAACGAAAAGTATAGTCTAAAGCAGTAAAACGTACCACATGCCAAGTGAATACTCGGCCCGGCGAGCTGGCAACTAAGAACGTCCGAACAGCACCCTCGAACCTTGAGGAAGAACCACCACACCTGAAAAGCAGGGATGAGTCTCCAAATAGAGACTCAGAAGGGATCCCGCGGAACCCCAACCGGAAACAACGGCGGTAGCGGAAAGGAAAGCTACAACTACAGCAGGAACAGCGAACCGGTGGCCGGTCAAAACTCGGCACTACAGCTACTCCTACTGTACCAGGAAAAACATGCTCCGATCTCACGGTCGAGGGCTACCGAACCACACTAGTACCACTTACCGAAGTAAAAACCCACGGCAACCCCGCCGTAGAGGCCTGTCTCCCAGGACACTGCCAACCTAGACACGCTGTCCAAGGTGTAACCCCGACCACCCGGTCGCGGTCACCGCACCAACAAGACGCAACCTCGGTAAAGCTACTAGCACCCTGGCCACTAACTCGAAAACACCAGCCAGTCCAGAAAATCACGTCTCGCAGATGGGAAACGGAATCCGAAAATAGGAGAGTCACATCTCACGTGACAGGAGTACCTGTCCACCAGAAGCAAGGCCGGATGCATCCACTGACAACTTAGACCGCACCTCAGGTGTCCCCCTCGACCCCTGGTGGAACGGGGACACCGTACTAGTAACCACAAAACAAGTGACTTGCTGGGGTCGCACTCGTCAGCGCGAGTCCAACCGTCCCCAACCACGTGTGCACACACAGACTATGCGTCCCAGATCTGGCCCTCTGACTGGTTTTCCCCTCAGTCGGACTCTGGCTACAAGACGTGGGGCCCAACGAAAATCAGTCTAAAAACCGTCTCTCGGGGTAGCCTCGCCACCAAGAAGAAAACACTAGTGGGGAGTCACTGGTGTGACCACTCTCCAAGAAGAAAGCACCGAGAAACATGCACGCACCTTGCACGAAAGTCGAGAAGGACCAAGTGGCGACAAGCCACTGGACTCTGGATGGTCCTCTAGACTCACTAAATCTAACGGTCCTTGAGTCACGAGACTCGGGGTCAATACCGTCGTACGTAACAGCACAAGGCCATCGATCTAGCCTAATCCCTAGGTCTAAAACCACGGTAGTACGAATACCAAGGTAACTCATGAGCCGTCGAGACCATTCCCTCGGGAAGGGAACTGAGAAGCCTTCTAGCCCCAGGCTGGACAGCTGGACTCACAGTCCGAGGCCACACATATGGCCCACGCGGAAAACACAGAAGCATGATTCCCAAAGTAGCTCACAAGCCGCCACGCCGATTCCCCATCCATGGGAAAGAGGGAAACCTCCAACTCCAGGCTGGATAACTGAACTCGCAGTCTAAGGCCAAACACATGGCCCACTCGGGAATCGTCTTCTAGGGAAAACTCACGACATGCGGGGGAGACCCCACCGTACGCACACCAATACACGGTGGCTCGATTAAGCGTAACACAAAGCCCAGAACACACATGCCTATGGGCACGCTAATCGAGGAAAATAGAACCCCCGGACACCCAAAGACACGACCACGGAACTCCACGGGGTGTCCGAGACACACACGGTCAAGGGAAACACGATCATCCGTAGACTACCCGCTCTGGGCAGCCTGGCTGGTCGCCCTTAAGAACGCGCTACCCTTATATAGCACGTTCAGTCAGAACGTGCTATATCCCTGTACCGCGACAAAGAAGAACGCGCTATAGACATATAGCGCGACAGGCCAGAACGCGCTGGCAACCCGTAGCGCGACAAGCATGAACGTGTTACGCACCTATAGCGCGATAAGACGAACGTGCTACCCACCTATAGCGCGACAAGAACCGCCTTAATGTTCAACTTCGCCGATGAACGCGCTCTATCGGGGCGGCGCGATCTTCAAGAACGCGCCCACCTTGGCTAGCGTGTTCTTAGTCCGCGGCCGAAAACGGCAGAAATCACAAAGAAATCTATTCCACGCCCCAATCACCTCGGGGTGATGGGGAAACAAAAGGGGAATCTTTCCCCAAGCCCCTAGGAATTCAACGATGCCCACAAACCACCGATTAACGCATTAAAACACTAGATCGGGCTCACACTCCAAAAACATGCATTTTGCCCAAAATGCGAAAATAAACCCGCTCAGCTCACCACGGCCTACAAAACTCGCGGGAAAGGATGTGCACGAGCTGGGGGTCCATCTCCCTACCTCCACCGAAAATTTGACGCGCCGTGGATGCCGATCCACGAAGAAATGCCGTTTAAACCCTCGCAGGTTCACGAACCCACGAACCGCCTCCACCATCGCGATCCTCGTCCCGAGCCCGTCGCTCCACGCCCCACGAGCCACGCCGCCCCGCCCTCGCCTCCTCCGTCGGCCGCCCGGAGTGAGAGGGGGAGAGGAGAGAACGTGAGAGAAGAGAGAGGGAAAAGGGAGAGAAATGAGAGATGGGGAGAAAGAGAAAAAGGGGGTTATATATATAGGAAAATCCAGAAATTACCAAAAATACGAAAAATAGGGAAAAATCACCTCCCTGATCCTCGGAAGACGCACAATGCAATGGTAACGTCCCTGAAGAGACGAAATCTCGCGCTGAGTCCTGAGCGGGCCATGGATCACCAGAAGATGAACTGCAAGACAGGGAAACGTATCAGAGGGCCCAGGGGGTTTCCCTGGGGCAAAACCCTCCGATGGCTAAGTCAGTAGAGCTGCGGTGGAAGCAATAAGGGGAGGAGAAAAGCCGGTGCGCGAGATTCCTCTCCACCAAAGGGGTGAAGCGGATTGCTCAGGAGTTTTTTCCTTACCTTCCACCAGAGGGTAGCCCTGGTTTAAGTAGTATGCCGCCTTCAGGAGTCCTGTAAGCTGAGGGGTCTCCGGCGGGAGTTACGTCCTCAACGTGGGCTTTCATGGCCTTTATCGTGGGAGCGTTATCGCCTTGAAGTCCGGCGGCTGATTGATTCCCCTGTCCGTTGGGGACTCTTAACGGCAGCGCGAACGGCTAGTGTCTGGTCCGGCCGAGCTCCTGAAACGCCAGCCCTGTCCGGGTGATGAGCATAGCTCGGTGAAAGAGGGGTCAGATAGGTCGGCTGGCGCCTGTCTCTCCCGGGCGGGGAAACGCCTTGGACCGGACCCTCCTTGCGACCTGACCATCACTCGGGGCCTCCGAGCCTAGGGGCCGTCGGGGAGAGTTGGTTCCTCGAGTGTTCGTTCATTGGGCTTTTCTTTCCTGAGTGGGCCCTGTGGGCTGTCACTCGGGTGAGCTTGCCTCGTTGGACCCTGTTGGGTCTTGTTAGGCTGCTCTTTGGGTGGGCTACAGAAATCCCCCTCTCCACTTGTCCCCCTCCTACTCCCGAGCCATGGAGGCTCGGTCGAGTAGTTTTGAGGCTTTGGACCGGCGTGGCTCAGGTGGGTGGAATTCTGTTGGCATTATGGAGCCACGTGTAGTGGTCGCCTGGGCCCGTAATGATAATCCTGACGGATTTGAATTGAAGGGGCCCCCCTTTTCTCGGAGCACGGAACGACGGGCCGCCTCCCTCCAGGGTTTTATAGGCGTTGGGCGCTGTTCGTCGTTCTAGGCTTCCAGGGTTTCGGGCTTTCCTTAGTTTCTTGGCTTTTGGGGCTCCTTGATGCGCCGTGAGGGCACAGTGGAGGCGCGAAGTCTTGCGGCGGCGTTCGAGGAGTTGGCGAGGATAACCGCGGAGGCGGTCCGACAACTTCCTTCCCCTCCGGAGTCTTCGAGCTCGTGCGAGGGATCATCTTCCGGATCGATGGCTGGTCCGCCTTTGGAAATCGGGTAGGTGAGGCGGGAGCCCGTCCCCAACTACAGTGAGTTGGGGGAGGCTGAGGTGAGGAAGCTGGAGCATCGCTTTCGTTTGCCTCTCAGGTATAGCTTTGCTGCCGCCGCCCCGTATGAGACGAGTCTGGACGACCGAACGGGGCACATTTGCACATTCCTTCTGGCTTGGAAAAGCGGGTTCCGCCTTCCCTTCGAGCCCTTTGTACTCCAGATTCTCAAATTTTTCCGGTTGGCCCCCATTCAGTTGGTGGCCAACTCGTACCTCCTCCTCTCCGCCTTTCAGATCCTCTGTCGTCAGCACGACATTTTTCCTTCCTTGGACCTCTTTCATTATTTTTTCGAGTTGAAGGCGCACCTGTCAGCGGGGATGGGCTTCTACTTTATCCAGGCGAGGAGGAACAGGAGTTGCATCTCCCTCGCTGCGAGGACTCCTCGCATAAGGGGTGGAAAACCCAATTCTTCTGGGTGAAGGCGGAGGCGACGGATGAGTTTTGGAGATGCCTAATCTCGCCCAATTTCCATCCGAATCTTCCTCCTCGCCTGGAGGAGTTCCCTCCGCACGTGGTGCGGCAGGCCGCCCGTCTGCTGGGTAACCGCCAATCGACCGAGGAGCTGGTGACGCCGGAGAACATCGAACGGTGTCTGCTTACGCGGTTGACGTCGACAGGTACCGCTCTCGAGGTTGTTCCCCTGGGGTGGTAGTTACTTTTCTTCTCTGTTAGCGCAGCAAGAGTGATATAGAAGGGGGGGATGAATAGATCACTCCCAATTTGCAGAAACTTAGGCGGAAAATAGATTCTACTGCTAACGCACCTCCTTAACCCGTACACAGAGAAATGTAAATGAGACGAAAGACTGATCACTTGAAGGCAAAGAGACAAGCAGATGAAGAGCACAGAAATCAATAGCAAACCACAGAGGAGACACTCGGTTTTTAGGTGGTTCGATTGCAGTCCACAATCTACATCCACCCCTCACTCCAACTAGAGTGAGGATTCCACTAGACAAAGCTAGATCACAGCAGACTCAGTCTGCGTACAAGATGCTGCCACACAGCTTGAACACCAAGGGAAACAAATCCCTCAACCAAGTTCTGCTACCCACAGAACTTGAAACCTGTTCTAGCTCCCAGCTAGAACACAACAGGAGAATCTTCTCCCTTCCTCCACACACCGGAGGAGAACAGTTAATGACAACTTGTCACTAACACCACCAGAGATCACCAATCTCTCTTCCTCTGCAATTCAGAGGGAAACTGGAGTAGTACTCCCTTCCTCCACACACCGGAGGGAAACCAATTCAAATTAGAATGGAAGAACGAAAATAAACGAAAGCAAAGTAGAAACAAAAATAATGAAGAAGAAATCGGTTCTAAAACCCAATACAAATGTAGCTTCAAATGAAGCAATTCATCAATCCACACACACTCTCTCTCTCTCGAACAATCTCCTCTCAGATATGGAACTCTCTTCTCTTTTTCTTTTCTGGATCGTGCAGACTCTCACCAAATGGCTTCTGCTTTTTCTTTTCATGATCGAACTTCTACTGAAGGATGAAGCTCTATATTTATAGCAGATAAGGGCGTGTGGCTGCCAGGTTCCCGCCCATGCACTTTTGGCCAGATCGTTTTGAATTTCGACCACATGGCAGCATCCTGACAAGGTTGCCATCCACGTGTCATGCGCATGTTATCTTGGATCACGTGTCAGGTGCCAACCTCGATTCACATGCCCAATCATCAGCCTGAATCGCCTACAGATAGACAGATGGAATGTATAGACTTAGTTAGTTCAGGCTATTAACAAGGATGTATATACTTCAGAAACATCAACAGAGTAAGTGTGTACATCGTGAGAGGATGTATAGACTTAATGAATAAACGCATGTATAGACTTTACCAGGGTATGCACAATGCAATGCGTTGACGCTACACTACGTTCCTATGTACTACGTTGACGTAGTGCAATGTGTCTTTGAAAGCTGTAAACAGTAAGGCATGCTGTACAGACTTCAGACAGCATGCATCAGATGACTCTGTATGGACTTGAAGACCCTTAGCCAATGTATAGACCTCTAGAGGAGACAAATGTGTAGACTTCACATTGCTCAGCCACTGTGTAGACTTCACAAAGCCTAACCAGTGAACAGACTTGTAATGAGTGTGCTGTGAGCTCTGAAGACTCAAGTTGTAATAGCAAAAAGTATAGGATTGTGGTCGTACAACCCAATGTGTAGACATGTATAGAGTGGACATTTGACAGACTTTGATGTTGAACAAAAGACCCTTGATCAACAGCCAAGGCGTCAATGCTTCCAGCGTGCAGCGTCGCCTCAGCTCCTCAAGAAAAATGCTCACTCCCTAGGCAGGCTGACCAATGCGTCAACGCATCCAGTGTCAGCGTCGACGCAGTGAACAAGAAGGAAGCGAAAGACGCACCATTGCGTCTACGCAGTCAGCCAAGTGCGTCAACGCACTAAAGGCATGCAACCCATGAAGTCAGATAGGTTGTACAGACTCTGTGGATGTAAAGCAATGTAGAGTTCAGACTGTATAGACTTGAACCAAGACGAGGTGAGGACTTCACGTTGTATAGACTTGCCAAATCAGTTGGGCGATGTACAAACTTGAACAGATCCAGCTGAAGGATGTATAGACTTGGAAGTCTAAAGGCGAAGTGCAAACATGCTGAGTTGACGCTGCAGCCCAATGAGTTGACGCTGCAACGTATTACTTTTACGTTCAACTGATGATGTATAGACTTAATCAAATGAAGAACCTGAACAGAAGAGTCTACGCATCAGCACACTGAGTTGACGCACTGGTGCGAGAACAGATACAAGCAATGACTGAAGGGTCGACGCATCAGCACGCTGAGTTGACGCACTGGTGTGAAGACTGTACAGACACAGTGTAGGCAGAATTAAGGTAGAACATGTTATCTGACAGCCATTGAACTGTACTCACTCACATGATGAAACAGCATTAATCTAGAGATAGAAGATTGATTTATAGTGTGAGACATCATCAAAACCATAGGGATGCAACAATCTACCCCTTTTTGATGATGACAACACTATGAATCAAGCAATATCAAGATTCAACAAGAAATTTATATCAGCCGCAACAAACAGATTAAATTCAAGGCATGCTCATGCAAATGAATTAAACAATCCCTACAACACACTCTCATCTCCCCCACAACTCATAAACATATCAGCATGAAGCAACATGACTCCCCCAAAGCTCAAGACAAAACCAAGACTCACTGATATTGCAGAACTTCTCTCTAAAATTGCAGACATTGCAAACTTCTCTCCCCCTTTGACATCAGCAAAATGAACTACAGAATGTATGACAGTGCTGGAAACATGAGGACTCAGGGCAGTAACTTCTTAGTGCAGAAAGTCACAAGTAGGTCTTAAGAGAATAAGTGAGTTTCTAATATCAAGAGAAGATTCTTTAGACTTCAGTACACAATAGAGAAGTAGAATGAGAGACAAGTTTATCAGCATACATAGTGGATGATTGAGAGCAGGAGTTCACAAGTATGGCCAGATATAGCTGATCATTCAACTATTCCACAAGACAGCAAGAGACTAAATCAGAGAGGTGTTCTCAAGGTATTGAAGACAAGCAATCCATTAGTTGCATAACAACAAGGAATTTTTGTTGGAGATGATTTTCAAGAAGATCAATGAGTAAGTTGGTAGTTCACTTCCTTTGACATTAGGGAGACACCTTGATTAGAGGCCTGAATCCCCAGTTACTCAGAGTGAGTACCTCATTACTTCCTTCCTTTTTTTATTAAGGAACAGAGTTAGTAACTATGGCTTTTGACATGAGGAAACACCTTGATTAGAGGCCAGAGTCCCCAGCTACTCACCAGCAAGCCACCATTGCTCTGTCATGACTTTTCATTCATTTTAAGCATTTGACACCTCATGACTTGGGAGAAATATTCATTTCATTGATGAAGCTCCCAGTTTCTCAGTGATCAAAACAGAACATGTTTGTTCAGTTAAGCCCTTGAGTTAAAGAGATAGAATGATTGAAAACAATACCAAAAAGGACTTTTCTTGAATTGAGTCTTGAAGTCTAGATTTCAAGTTGATTGGGTCAGATATCAAGACATACAAGTTTTTGGCTTGAACCATAATCAATGACAATGTAGGAAGATATACTTTATGCAATTAGTCCAGATCTCTGAAAGAGTACCAAAGGAAAGATTCTAACTTGGAGATTAGAGTCACTGACTTATAGACTTAAGAGATAAGTGACACTCTACTTCCTGAGAGAACCACACTAAATCAGTCATGCAAGACCAGCAAAGGTACACATCTGGACAGCCGTTTTGAATCTGTCAAAGAACTTCTCTTCTCACATCACAACTCAGCTCCCCCTAAGACATAGCATTCCTCAATGAAATATTCCAGCAAAATCTCAAGGCTTCCCCTTTATTTAGAGCATTCCTGACAGCTAACCAGTAAGCATTCTGAACTCCCCCTTAAACCAGCATGCAAGAAGGCTAAACATCAGATAGACACAACTCCCCCTCACAACAAGAACATGCTTCATAATTAAGACAATTTGTATAAGCCTAATTCTCTTCTCAATGTGGTGAATTTTTCATTATCCAGAGGTTTTGTGAATATGTCAGCAATCTGATTATCTGTGCCTACATGAATCAGTTCAAAATTATTCTTAGACACCTCATCTCTTATAAAATGATGTCTTATCTCTATGTGTTTGGTTCGTGAATGCAAAACAGGATTTTTAGCAAGATTGATGGCACTAGTATTATCACAGTAAATAGGTGTGCACCCCAGGTCTACTTGGTAGTCCTGAAGCGGGTGTTTAATCCATATGACTTGTGTTCCACAACTCCCTGCAGCCACATATTCAGCTTCTGCAGTGGAGAGGGCCACAGAATGTTATTTCTTGGAGCCCCAAGACACTAAACACCCACCCAAGAATTCACAATGGCCACTTGTGCTTTTCCTGTCTAGTTTACAGCCGGCATAGTCAGCATCTGTGTATGCTACTAGGTTAAGTGTCTGAGATGCAGGAAACCATAAACCAAGAGAGTGACTAGCTGACAAATATCTGAAGATTCTTTTAACTGCAGCTAAGTGTAATTCAGTAGGTCTAGACTGATACCTTGCACACATTCCTACACTGAATTGTATATCAGGTCTAGAGGCTGTCAAGTAAAGTAGTGATCCAATCATACCTCTATAAAGTTTGGCATTTACTTCTTTACCTGTCTCATCTGCATCCAATGAAGTATTGGTGCCCATGGGTGTAGTAATGTGCTTTAAGTCTTCCATGCCAAACCTTTTGAACAGTTCCATTGTGTATTTGGTTTGGTTGATGAAGCACCCATCTTCTAGCTGCTGTACCTGCAATCCAAGAAAATATTTTAGTTCACCAACCAAGCTCATTTCAAATTCAGCAGACATCATGGTAGAAAATTCATCACATAGTTCATGCTTAGTTGATCCAAATACAATGTCATCTACATATACCTGAACTATGATGAGATCTTTATTCATGCCCTTGGTAAATAAAGTTTGATCAACTTTACCTCTTTTGTAGCCCTTGCTGATCAGAAATTCAGATAATCTTTCATACCAAGCTCTTGGAGCCTGCTTTAGACCATACAAAGCTTTGTTTAACCTGAAAACTTGGTTAGGTTGAGGAGAATATTAAAATCCAGGAGGTTGTTCAACAAAAACTTCTTCTTTAATAACTCCATTTAAAAAGGCACTTTTAACATCCATTTGTTGGAGTTTTATGTTCTTTGAGCATGCAAAGGCAAGCAACAGTCTTATAGCTTCCATCCTAGCAACAGGTGCATAGGATTCATCAAAGTCTACACCGAATTCCTGACAGTAGCCTTTGGCTACTAGTCTGGCTTTATTCCTCGAGATAATTCTATCTTCATTCATCTTATTTTTGAACACCCACTTGGTTCCTATGACATTAATACCATCTGGTCTTGGGACAAGCTCCCAGACATTATTCCTTTCAAACTGACCTAATTCCTCACTCATAGCATTGACCCAAGCTTGATCAGCTAAGGCCTCTTCTACTGTTTTGGGTTCAATTTGTGAGACTAATGCAATTAAGTCATCATTATTCACATTTCTAAAATGAGACCTAGTCCGAAGAGGATCTTCAGGATTGCCTATGACTTTATCTAAAGGATGGTCTTTAAGAAATCTGATATTTGTTGAAGACTCACCTGTTTCTCTTGGCCCTTCCTGATTGGGGGAATTTGTTTCTCCATTTGGCTGAGTCTTCTCTTCTTCCTGTTGGTCTTCTAGAAAGTCTCCACCATGATTGGAATCCCTGTCAAGATTTTCAACATTAGAGACATCTTTCTGTTCACTAAAAAGGATGTGTGGAGATTCTTCCACTTTCTGATCTGATATGTTAAATACCCTATATGCCCTTGACACTTCAGAGTAACCCAAGAATATTCCAGGTGAACTCTTGGCTTCAAACTTGTCTAAATCTTTCTTATCATTGTTATGAATAAAACATTTTGCTCCAAAAATTCTGAAATGAAACAAGTTTGGTTTCTTACCTTTTAGAAGCTCATAGGGTGTTTTCTTGTGTATGGGTCTTACCATGGCCCTGTTGATTATATAGGTTGCTGTATTGGCCGCTTCTGCCCAAAACCTTCTAGGTAATTTACTTTCAATCAACATGGTTCGGGCCATTTCCACCACTGTTCTATTTCTTCTCTCCACAATCCCATTTTGTTCAGGTGTCCTGGGAGAAGAAAACCTGTGAGTTAGTCCTTCTTTGTCACAAAGTTCAGTAAACATGGAGTTTTCAAACTCACCTCCATGGTCAGATTGAATAGAACTAACCTTGTACTTCCCTTCTTGTTTGACCTTATTGAAAAACAGATTAAACTTTTGAAATGCATCACTCTTATTTGCTAAGAAAAATATCCATGAATATCTGGAGAAGTCATCTATGATGACATAGCCAAACCTGTTTCCATTAAGACTCTAAGTTCTAGTTGGACCGAAAAGGTCCATATGAAGAAGTTCTATTGGTCTAGAAGACAATGGCTCAGATCTTAATTTAAAAGAATTTCTGGTCTGTTTGCCTAGAGCACAGGCATCACATGCTTTTGATATTGAGTTGAATTTAATTCTAGGCATGCCTCTAACTAAATCATGCTTGACCAATTTATTTAAAGTTGAAAAGCTAGCATGACCTAGACGTCTATGCCATTCAAAGGCATCATTTTCAGAATTGGCAGATAAGCAAATAGTAGATTCAGAATTCTCGTCTAAGTCTACAATGTAGACATTATTAATCCTGTTGGCTACAAATTTAACCATGTCAGAATTTGTTTCAAGAATTTTACATGAACTATCATCAAATACAACCCTGTGACCCCTGTCACATAATTGGCTAATGCTAATCAGGTTGTTTTGAAGCCCTTCCACAAGTAATACTTTTTCAATGGAATTTGTGGAAGACTTACTGTAGCAACCCTGATAAATTTAAAAGGAATAAATAAATCAAAATAGATTAAAAAAATTAATAAATAAACGAAAGAGCTTGGAATAAAAATAATTAAACCCTGATGAAAATAACGCCTCAGATGTAGGCGCTACTTTACAAGAAAACGCCCTCACCTAAGGCGTGAATTAAAGAAAGGACGCCCAAATAATAAGGCGTCAAATTTCAAACGACCAAAATAAATAAAAAGGGCAAGTTTGCATAACGTCCTTTTAGTGGACGCGTTTTAACAAGTAACGACGCCTGACAAGGCGTCAATTTAAATTCGACGCCCTTACTTAGGACGCTAATTCAGTTTAGGTTCCGTTCGAACTAGGAGTCTATCCAGGGTAAGTTGATAACTATGAGAAAGAGTTCGAATGTAGTAATAACTCTATCACGGAAGTGTTACTTCCAATCGAACACTAACCTTATTAGGATTCTAAGAATCCTATAAACAACCTACTGCTTGAACCGAGAACGCTATTTGGCGTTCGGACTATTCTACGGTATGTGAAGAACCAAAAGTTCTTTCTTCTTCTTTTTCTGTTTACGATGGTATGAAGAACATTAACAGGTTCTTCATCTTCTTCTCTTCTTACAGGTTAAGAAGGTTAACGTTGTGAAGAACAAAAGGGTAAGTTCTTCTTTCTTCTACCTTCAGTTAAGTATTATGAAGATAATACTAATGTTCGTATATATATCTTCTTCTGTAGGAAAAACTCTCTACCTGAAAAAACGAAGTGTTCTTCATCTACGTGCTTTTTCATCAAAGCCTTCGGTTCAAAACCGTCGACCATCTTCTGCTTTTATTTTTTTTGAAGCTGCAAAGCATCATCTTCTATCCAAAACCTATCGTCCGTCAGTTTATCATCATCAAGGTAGGTTTTCTCAAGCACTGTAGCACAAATCACCATAATAATTATATTAAACCATATATATTAGTTCATGCATATAGTTTTCGTGAGTTTTAAATGTTTCTATTGTTGGAAAGAAACGCCCTTTTCAAGGGCGCTAATTTTATACGCGACCCAGACTAGGGCGCTATTTAAATAAACGACCCTGACAAGGTCGTCAATTCCATAGATTTGACGCCCTGTACACAGACGTCAATTTAACTAACTGTTAATTACCCATGTTAATTAGTTCATATTCACTTAAACATGATTCTAAATCAGTGCATGATCCTATTTACTAGAATCTCGATATTTCCTGTCATGACCATGTCTCTTGTTTCTGGAAATTATAATACTTGAAATCTGAAAAATTCTTGAATTCACGACCCTGTATAGGTCGTCTATCACTTGACTAACGCCCCTGTTCAGGGCGTGAATTGAAAAGTAACGCCCCTGTCCAGGGCGTGTTTTGGATAAATTTCTGAATATATATATATTGCAAAAATAGAAGTAAAGAATGAACGACCACTGTATACGTCGTCAACTTGTAATTAAATGCCCCTTTACCAGGGCGCATTTTTGGTAAAATACTGAAATATTGAAATCTTGCAAAAATGTAAAATAGATAAACGCCCTTACTGAAAGCGTTAATTACTTGAGTAGTGACTTTACTTAAGTCGTTATTTTCCTGTAAAAATGTTTTTACCCTGTTTCTGATAACCGATGGTTTCAATATATCTATATATATATGTATATCGGCACTATATCTCCACTCTGTGAGTATAGTCCCACGTTTCATGATGTTTTATCGATCACCCTTAATTCTCATTGACATACAAGCTCTCCATTGGACATTCCGTTCCTTTGGACTAGCGAGTTAGTCATAGAGACCTCCGTAAGACTCCTCGAGCCTTGGATTCCCTCAAGGCCGACTGAGCTGGTTGTACCCTAAAAACCCATTACACTATTGAATGCCATGTCACTCTAAAGAAACATGGTATACCGGCCCTTATGATATGCAAAGAGTATATCATGAGAATTCTTAATGGGATGATGATATCATGCCATTTATTGATGTTCTTGTGGACCTCAATTCTATAATAAGAATGAGGATATCTTGCCTTTGATATACTGTTCATGTGGACCTCAATTCTATATAAAGAATGTCCATACTTGTCATGGTACCCGAGTTAAGGGAACCTAATTCCACCTAGTTTCATCATTCATCGTGATTGTACCGTTGTTATCGCCTATCTATGTCCAATGTCGTATTTTTGGACTCCATTCTCTCAAAGTTATCCTACGTGTCTACAAGCTTAAATTTTTGAAATTCCATATTGGCTACATATACATACAAGAGTGGATGTCAAATATACATGATAAATGCCTGCGCATATAGGGCCCGATCTGGTCCTGGGAGGAGCACCCGAAAGTACTTGTGCCCATGGGAGTTAAATGATAAGGTATCTGGCATTATACCGAGTGCATGACTAGCTTGATTGGACATTCCACACAAATCTTGTACTTGACTCGTACTTGACATGACATGAATTGCGTGACCCGAGAAAGGGTAATTACTTGCTTGCTTGATACATGATAGCCAAAGTTCTTGACATGACTTGCTAAAAAGTACTTACTTGAATATCTTGTTATCTTTTCTTGAAAGCTCATGACTAGTTCATCTTGCTGTCTTATTGATAAAATCTCTCTCTATCTTGTCGTTTTATACGAGCATGCATGGCTACAGTACATACATGAAAGATGTAATTATTTAAACCCCTTGCTAGCGCTTGAGATATAATTTCCTACTGAGCGTTCGCTCACTCCGTGTTTGTCCCTTACTTTTCAGGTAAGTCCGACGAAGAAGGTCAATCGGATGGGGAAAGTCAAGAGTGAAAGAGCTAGAGCTTTTCCAAGTGTCATCTTGTCTTTTTCCTATTTTCTTGAGTCAACTATGTACTTTTCCTTTTTAATTGAATAAAGTATTGGATTTGTAATAGTCTATCCATTATGAAATAAAGGATTGGGTTATCTTTCTATTTTACGCATCTCTGTTTTGGTGTCGAATACACTACTACTCTGATTGACATGATTGATATAAACTCGTCGCGCACCTCCGGGTATCTTCCGCGCTCGGGGCGTGACAATTTTTGTGGTATCAGAGCCTAGGGTATTCAATTCCTAGGAAAACCCAAGTCCAAGGATATGTTCAAACCTTT
Organism: Amorphophallus konjac; assembly: GCA_022559845.1. Taxonomy (NCBI): domain Eukaryota; kingdom Viridiplantae; phylum Streptophyta; class Magnoliopsida; order Alismatales; family Araceae; genus Amorphophallus; species Amorphophallus konjac. The sequence goes on along the minus strand of CM040127.1, from coordinate 116,651,442 downwards.
AACCAGTGAGATTGGGTAGAACCAAGGGTTAAAGTTAACATAGAATGCTAGTCTTTAAAATACAAATCACGTATTAATCTAGTTATTATAATTGTAGGATAATGGCTGCCGAACGTGCTCAATGGCGCAACATGCAGCGTACACTACAAGGCATGACTCAAGTGCTGCAACAAGTAACACTAGGAGGTGGACAACGAGCAGGAAGTCTCCACCAGACTTTCAAGAACATGAACCCGCCCAAGTTCACGGGTTCTACTGATCTAGATGACGCTGAACACTGGATTAGGGAAACAGAACGAATATTCCGTGTTATGCAATGCACGGATCAAGATAAGGTCTTATTAGCTACTTTTCAGTTAGAAAGGGATGCTAGATGCTGGTGGGAATCAATAGAGGCTACTATAAATCAAGATCAGGTTTCGTGGGAGGAATTCGTTGAACACTTCAACGCAAAATATTTCTCGGACCGAGTTCAGGAAAAGAAGGCTGCAGAATTTGCTGCATTAAAGCAATGATCTTTGTCAGTGGCCGAGTATGAGGCCCAATTCTCTAGATTATCTCGGTATGCTAAGCATCTAGTTAGCACCGAGAAAATGAAAGCTAGGAGGTTTCTTAATGGGCTCAGGCCCCAAGCAATTACCCAACTGGCGCCGATGGACATTCAAGTCTACTCGGAGATAGTACGCTGAGCTCAACTATTAGAAGATGCCACGGAACTGTCTGATAGGATTCATGGTAAGGATAAGAAGGAACAAGTTACAGGTTCGGGTTCCTTTAAACCCAACTTCAAGAAAAGGCCTAGCAATGGAGGAGCATCCTCACAAGACCAAAAGTTCAAGAAGACCAAGCCCTTCTCTATCACCACTACCTCTCCAAATACAGTGTGCAAACATTGTGATAAAGCGGGTCATAGAGCAGAAGAATGCTGGAGGAAACTAGGATCATGTCTCCGTTGTGGGAGTCGCAAGCATCGGATTCCCGATTGCCCACTACTAAATAATCAAGCCGATGACGGAAAACGCCCAGTAACCAAGAATGCTCGTCTTCATGCAATCAAGGAGACCGAGCAAGAAGAAGAAGGCGGCTTAGTGGAAGGTACATTGAAAGTTTGTTCCAAGAATGCATATGTCTTAATTGATACTGGTGCATCGCATTCTATTATTTCTAAGAAGTTTGCTGACCCATTACCCCTAGAACCGGAATGGATAAAGTTAGTTTTGTCTACTCCGCTGGGTGATGAGACTGATATTACACATCATTACCAAAACTGCAAAGTATTGGTTCAGGGTAGAAATCTCCCTATTGATCTCATATGTTTAGATCTGAAAGAGTATGCTGTTATACTAGGAGCAGATTGGTTATCCAAGTATCAGGCAACGGTTGATTGCCGCAATAGCAAGGTTACATTCAAGGAATTTCCAGAACTAATCTTTACTAGCCCCAAGGGTCGGAGCAGATCCCCTCTTATTTCAGCTCTCTGAGCTAGCAAGCTCATCAGGAAAGGATGTACATCTTTCCTTGCCTTTGTCACAATTAAAGAAGCTAAGGAAGCTAAGCTAGAAGACATTCCAGTGGTACAAGAATTTCCGGACGTATTTCCGGAAGATTTGCCGGGATTACCCCCGCAAAGAGAAGTGGCCTTCACCATTAACTTAGTCCCTGGTGCTGGTCCGATTTCAAAGGCACCTTATAGGATGTCACCTGCTGAACTCAAGGAGTTAAAGGAGCAATTGATGGAACTCATTAAGAAAGGATTCATTAGACCAAGTACTTCCCCGTGGGGAGCGCCTGTATTATTTGTAAAGAAGAAAGACGGATCCATGAGGTTATGCGTCGACTATCGACAGTTGAATCATCTCACTATCAAGAACAAGTATCCACTGCCGAGAATCGATGAATTGTTTGATCAAATTTTAGGATCCATGTACTTTTCCAAAATTGATCTTAGGTCAGGATATCACCAACTAAGAATCAAGGACGAGGATATTCATAAAATCGCATTCAGAAGTAGGTATGGCCATTATGAATTTGTTGGTATGCCTTTCGGACTAACGAATGCCCCTGCTGCCTTTATGCAGTTAATGAATAGTATATTCAGGCCTTATTTGGATCAATTCGTGGTGGTCTTTATTGATGATATATTGATTTATTCCAAGACCAAGGAAGAGCATGAGGAACATTTGAGGATTGCATTACAAATATTGAGGACAAACCAATTATATGCAAAACTTAGCAAGTGTGAATTCTGGCTTGAAGAAGTGACTTTTCTCGGACATGTTATATCAAAGGATGGCTTGTCTGTAGACCCATCAAAGGTTGAAGCTGTAAGGAACTGGGATAGACCGACCAATGCTAGCGAGATCCGAAGTTTCTTAGGTCTTGCCGGCTACTACAGGCGATTCATTAAGGATTTCTCAAAAATCGCCGTGCCACTTACGAGGTTAACTCGCAAGGAGATCCGTTATGAATGGGATGAGGAATGTGAAAGAAGCTTCCAAACTCTCAAGGATCATCTTACTACAGCTCCTATCTTAGCATTACCAATTGAAGGAGAAAAGTTCGAGGTATACACTGATGCTTCTGGCATTGGCCTCGGGTGTGTTCTAATGCAACAAGGGAAGGTTATAGCCTACTCTTCTCGTCAATTAAAGAAGCATGAAGAAAACTACCCCGTCCATGACTTAGAATTGGCCGCGGTAGTATTTGCACTCAAAATATGGAGACATTATCTTTATGGAGTACAGTTTACTGTATACTCCGATCACAAGAGTCTCAAATATCTTTTCTCACAGAAGGAACTAAATATGAGGCAAAGACGATGGCTGGAATATCTCAAGGACTTCGACTTCAATATACAATATCATCCCGGAAAGGGTAATCATGTAGCAGATGCCCTTAGTCGAAAGCCGAGAGCACTGTTAGCCAATTGTCTGATTCAAGAATGGAAATTGCTGGAACAATTCTCTGAACTCAATATAAGCATGGACACGGACCCTAGATGTGTCACATTATCTCATGTAAGCATACAGTCAGATTTATTGTCTGAAATACAAGCACTTCAGAATGATGATCTTACATTAGTAGAAATCAAGGGCAGATTAGAAGGACAATCGGATTTCCAATTAGCTTCTGATGGAAGATTAATGTTCAAGAATAGAACTTGTATACCAGACTGCCCAGAATTGAAGAAGAAGGTCTTAGATGAAGCTCATAGGTCAAGGTATACGATTCATCCTGGATCTACCAAAATGTACCAAGATGTAAAAAGAAATTTTTGGTGGCCCAACATGAAAAGAGAAATAGCGGACTACGTATCACGCTGTCTCACGTGCCAACAAGTCAAGGCGGAACACCAAAAGCCTGCTGGAAAACTACATCCTCTAGATATCCCTAAATGGAAGTGGGAGGATATTGGTATGGATTTCATCATGGGTTTATCTAAATCAAAAAGAGGACATGATGGAATATGGGTTATCATTGACCGACTGACTAAATCTGCGCATTTCTTGCCAATCAAGAGTCGATGGTCAGTTGATGTCTTAGCTGCATTATACATCAAGGAAATAGTCAGACTACATGGTATTCCTGTTTCAATCGTGTCTGACAGAGATCCCCGTTTTACTTCTCATTTTTGGAAAGGACTACAACATTCGTTGGGAACGAGACTTAACTTTAGCACAGCCTTTCATCCTCAAACGGATGGTCAGACCAAGAGAACCAATCAAGTAGTCGAGGATATGCTAAGAGCATGCATTACTGATTTTGGTGGGAACTGGCATGATCACTTGCCTCTGGTCGAATTTGCATACAATAATAGCTACCAGGCAAGTATACGAATGGCACCTTTCGAAGCCTTATACGGAAGGAGTTGTCGATCACCCTTATGCTGGGACGAAGTTGGAGAGAAACAACTGTTAGGTCCAGACATGGTAAGGGATACTACTGAGAAAATACAATTAATTAGAGAAAGACTACAAACTGCTCAGTCTAGGCAAAAGGCTTATGCCGACACAAGAAGGAGAGATCTTGAATTCCAAGTTGGAGATCATGTATTTCTCAAGATATCGCCTGGACGTGGAATACAAAGATTTGGTGTTAAGGGCAAGCTTACACCAAGATTTATCGGACCTTTTGAGATACTAGAAAGAGTTGGCGAGGTTGCTTATCGCATCGCATTGCCACCTCAACTGTCCGAAGTACATAATGTGTTCCACATATCCATGTTGAAGAAGTATGTACACGATCCATCACATATTATCGAACATGGAGACCTAGTAATCCAGAAGGATCTCACATATGAGCAGAAGCCTATGAAGATCTTAGATCGAGAAGTACGTACCCTAAGGAATAAGGTTATTCCCATGCTTAAAGTACAATGGAATAAGAATTCAGAACATGAAGCTACATGGGAGACCGAGGAATCTATGAGGAAACGATTTCCTGAATTATTCTAAGAGGTATTCACTCTACACTCTCCATATGTAAAGATATGATATGGAATTTGGGGACCAAATTCTTTTTAAGTGGGGGAGGGTGTAGCAACCCTGATAAATTTAAAAGGAATAAATAAATCAAAATAGATTAAAAGATTTAATAAATAAACGAAAGAGCTTGGAATAAAAATAATTAAACCCTGATGAAAATAACGCCTCAGATATAGGCGCTACTTTACAAGAAAACGCCCTCACCTAAGGCGTGAATTAAAGAAAGGACGCCCAAATAATAAGGCGTCAAATTTCAAACGACCAAAATAAATAAAAAGGGCAAGTTTGCATAACGTCCTTTTAGTGGACGCGTTTTAACAAGTAACGACGCCTGACAAGGCGTCAATTTAAATTCGACGCCCTTACTTAGGACGCTAATTCAGTTTAGGTTCTGTTCGAACTAGGAGTCTATCCAGGGTAAGTTGATAACTATGAGAAAGAGTTCGAATGTAGTAATAACTCTATCACGGAAGTGTTACTTCCAATCGAACACTAACCTTATTAGGATTCTAAGAATCCTATAAATATCCTACTGCTTGAACCGAGAACGCTATTTGGCGTTCGGACTATTCTACGATATGTGAAGAACCAAAAGTTCTTTCTTCTTCTTTTTCTGTTTACGATGGTATGAAGAACATTAACAGGTTCTTCATCTTCTTCTCTTCTTACAGGTTAAGAAGGTTAACGTTGTGAAGAACAAAAGGGTAAGTTCTTCTTTCTTCTACCTTCAGTTAAGTATTATGAAGATAATACTAATGTTCGTATATATATCTTCTTCTGTAGGAAAAACTCTCTACCTGAAGAAACGAAGTGTTCTTCATCTACGTGCTTTTTCATCAAAGCCTTCGGTTCAAAACCGTCGACCATCTTCTGCTTTTATTTTTTTTGAAGCTGCAAAGCATCATCTTCTATCCAAAACCTGTCGTCCGTCAGTTTATCATCATCAAGGTAGGTTTTCTCAAGCACTGTAGTACAAATCACCATAATAATTATATTAAACCATATATATTAGTTCATGCATATAGTTTTCGCGAGTTTTAAATGTTTCTATTGTTGGAAAGAAACGCCCTTTCCAAGGGCGCTAATTTTATACGCGACCCAGACTAGGGCGCTATTTAAATAAACGACCCTGACAAGGTCGTCAATTCCATAGATTTGACGCCCTGTACACAGACGTCAATTTAACTAACTGTTAATTACCCATGTTAATTAGTTCATATTCACTTAAACATGATTCTAAATCAGTGCATGATCCTATTTACTAGAATCTCGATATTTCCTGTCATGACCATGTCTCTTGTTTCTGGAAATTATAATACTTGAAATCTGAAAAATTCTTGAATTCACGACCCTGTATAGGTCGTCTATCACTTGACTAACGCCCCTGTTCAGGGCGTGAATTGAAAAGTAACGCCCCTGTCCAGGGCGTGTTTTGGATAAATTTCTGAATATATATATACTGCAAAAATAGAAGTAAAGAATGAACGACCACTGTATACGTCGTCAACTTGTAATTAAACGCCCCTTTACTAGGGCGCGTTTTTGGTAAAATACTGAAATATTGAAATCTTGCAAAAATGTAAAATAGATAAACGCCCTTACTGAAGGCGTTAATTACTTGAGTAGTGACTTTACTTAAGTCGTTATTTTCCTGTAAAAATGTTTTTACCCTGTTTCTGATAACCGATGGTTTCAATATATCTATATATATATGTATACCGACACTATATCTCCACTCCGTGAGTATAGTCCCACGTTTCATGATGTTTTATCGATCACCCTTAATTCTCATTGACATACAAGCTCTCCATTGGACATTCCGTTCCTTTGGACTAGCGAGTTAGTCATAGAGACCTCCGTAAGACTCCTCGAGCCTTGGATTCCCTCAAGACCGACTGAGCTGGTTGTACCCTAAAAACCCATTACACTATTGAATGCCATGTCACTCTAAAGAAACATGGTATACCGGCCCTTATGATATGCAAAGAGTATATCATGAGAATTCTTAATGGGATGATGATATCATGCCATTTATTGATGTTCTTGTGGACCTCAATTCTATAATAAGAATGAGGATATCTTGCCTTTGATATACTGTTCATGTGGACCTCAATTCTATATAAAGAATGTCCATACTTGTCATGGTACCCGAGTTAAGGGAACCTAATTCCACCTAGTTTCATCATTCATCGTGATTGTACCGTTGTTATCGCCTATCTATGTCCAATGTCGTATTTTTGGACTCCATTCTCTCAAAGTTATCCTACGTGTCTACAAGCTTAAAATTGTTGAAATTCCATATTGGCTACATATACATACAAGAGTGGATGTCAAATATACATGATAAATGCCTGCGCATATAGGGCCCGATCTGGTCCTGGGAGGAGCACCCGAAAGTACTTGTGCCCATGGGAGTTAAATGATAAGGTATCTGGCATTATACCGAGTGCATGACTAGCTTGATTGGACATTCCACACAAATCTTGTACTTGACTCGTACTTGACATGACATGAATTGCGTGACCCGAGAAAGGGTAATTACTTGCTTGCTTGATACATGATTGCCAAAGTTCTTGACATGACTTGCTAAAAAGTACTTACTTGAATATCTTGTTATCTTTTCTTGAAAGCTCATGACTAGTTCATCTTGCTGTCTTATTGATAAAATCTCTCTCTATCTTGTCGTTTTATACGAGCATGCATGGCTACAGTACATACATGAAAGATATAATTATTTAAACCCCTTGCTAGCGCTTGAGATATAATTTCCTACTGAGCGTTCGCTCACTCCGTGTTTGTCCCTTACTTTTCAGGTAAGTCTGACGAAGAAGGTCAATCGGATGGGGAAAGTCAAGAGTGAAAGAGCTAGAGCTTTTCCAAGTGTCATCTAGTCTTTTTCCTATTTTCTTGAGTCAACTATATACTTTTCCTTTTTAATTGAATAGAGTATTGGATTTGTAATAGTCTATCCATTATGAAATAAAGGATTGGGTTATCTTTCTATTTTGCGCATCTCTGTTTTGGTGTCGAATACACTACTACTCTGATTGACATGATTGATATAAACTCGTCGCGCACCTCCGGGTATCTTCCGCGCTCGGGGCGTGACACTTACCTACTGTGCCAACTCTAATTATTTTACCTTTGTTCTTTCCTCCAAACTTGACCAGACCCCCTGGCTTCATCTCTATCTTGCTGAACTTGGATCGGTCTCCTGTCATATGCCTGGAGCAGCCACTGTCGAGGTACCACTTGTTGTCTTCAGCTACCAGGCCGACCTACACAAATATATCAAGCAGATTGATTTGGAACCCAGGATGAGTTGGGTCCAAGGACATTGTTCAAATCTCTGATCAAGTGTTTAGGTATCCCGATTTGTTTCAGCATGGTTTTCTCTAGCACCTTCCTTTCTGGTTTATTAAAGTTGAATCCAGCTGAACTGGAGAAGTGAGTTCTATTCCATTCATTAGTCTTCCTATTCCTAGGAAACTTCCTGTAGGCTTGTTGATTAGTATATCTTTGACCATGAAAGTTATTTCTCCAGTAGGTCCTGTTTGGACCCATCTGATTGTTGTAATTCCAGCTCTTATTCTGATTTACTTTCTTGGTCCATCTACCATTTGTGTTCTGGTAAGTGGGCTTAGTGTTATTCTTCATAAAATTCATTCCCATCTTAAATGGTTGTCCAGTACTGATTTTTGTGTTTTCTTTAGGACTTTGAATTCCCTTAGAGCTGTTTGAGCTGGATGGTGTGTCCAGCTTTTCTTTTCCCTTCTCTGGACAGAAGGTGATGGTCTTGAATTGCAAGGGTCTCTTATTGGTTGGGTCATAGCCTAGACCTTCCTTATTGCAATTGACCCTAGTCCCTAGTATAGCATCTAGGCTAGTCTTTCCTTGGACAAACTTTTCTAAGACTTTCTGTTTGTCTTCCAGCTCCTTTTGAAGAAACTCAGAATTCTTTAGGAGTTCAGCATTTACTTTCTTCACAGCTTCATATTTCTCTGAATTCACTCTAATTTCATTCATGCTTTCTTCAATTTTAGTTTTGAATTCATTGAGCTGTTTTTGACTTTCTTGAATTTCTCCCTTAAGCTTTTCATTCTCTTTCCTTAGTGAGGTCATTTCTTCTAGTTGTTCTTTTAGCTTTTCATTTTCCTCACATACCAGAGTTTGTTCTTCAATATTTGTGTTAAATTTTCTTTTCAGAACTCTGTGCTCTTTGCTAAGAGAATTAAATTTATCTAACAAATCACCATAAGCATCCTCCCAGTCATCAATTGAGAAATTTTCAAAAACGTTTATTACCTCCTCTTCACTGTTTGCCATAAGCCAAATACCATCTTCATATTCTTCTGAGGAAGCATCTTCGGGGTCTTCTTCTTCCTCGCTCCATGTGCAGACCATCGCCTGTGGCTTCTTCTTCTTCTGCACCTTTATGTTTTTCTTCTGAAGATAGGGACCCTTCTTCTGGAGGTCTGGGCATTCGCCTCTCATGTGTCCCTGTTTGTTACAATTAAAACAAGTCAGTTTCTTAGGATTTCTATCCCTGTAACTGGTAAATTCAGCATTCTTGTTAAAGGGTTGTGGCTTCTTTTTCCTAAAGGTCTTTCCCTTTTTCTTCAAAAATTTTCTGAACTGTCTAGTGAGCATTGCCTGCTCCTCCTGGTCGAGATTTGATAAACCTTCAAGCTCGGACTCAGACTCGGGGCTACTGCTGCTGCTCCCACTGTTACTACCCTTGTTTCGGGAAGCTCTTAGAGCTACATTTTTACCCTTCCTCTCACTTCCTTCTCCACCTCCTTGGAAATTCATCTCATAGGTCATCAGGGATCCTATGAGCTCATTCCCAGTTAAGACAGTCAAATCTTTTGACTCCTCAATCACAATGGCCTTAGTGTGCCATGCCAGGGATAAAGATCTAAGGATTTTCCTGACTATATCTGCCTCAGCAAGATCCTTCCCTAGCCCTTTAAGAGTGTTAGTGATCAAGGATAACCTGGCATACATTTCGGTTATATTCTCATCTGCATTCATCTTAAACATTTCATACTTAGAGGTGTAGAGGTTTACCTTCGAGGCTTTCACTTGAGCTGTACCTTCATAGATCAATTGCAGCTCATCCCACATTCGCTTGGCAGTTCTGTATGCAGATATACGGGCATATTGCTCTGGATGAACAGCACACTGGATTATGTTCAGCGCCGTCCAGTTGAGTGAAGAGAGCTTGACATGGTCATCAGTCCAAGCATCCTCGTTTGGTGGCAGCTCATATGGCCCCACCGTGATTACTCTCCACAGTTTATGACTCTGAGCTCTGATGAACACTTCCATCCTGTTCTTCCAAAACAGATAGTTACTACCATCGAAATAAGGAGGGCGACTAATGGATTGACCTTCGGCCATGAAGGTTCTAGGACCACCAGCATTTCCTTGACCGTTCGTCCACATGGCGTAAACCTGCTCTGATACCAATTGTTAGCGCAGCAAGAGTGATATAGAAGGGGGGGGATGAATAGATCACTCCCAATTTGCAGAAACTTAGGCGGAAAATAGATTCTACTGCTAATGCACCTCCTTAACCCGTACACAGAGAAATGTAAATGAGATGAAAGACTGATCACTTGAAGGCAAACAGACAAGCAGATGAAGAGCATAGAAATCAATAGCAAACCACAGAGGAGACACTCGGTTTTTAGGTGGTTCGATTGCAGTCCGCAATCTACATCCACCCCTCACTCCAACTAGAGTGAGGATTCCACTAGACAAAGCTAGATCACAGCAGACTCAGTCTGCGTACAAGATGCTGCCACACAGCTTGAACACCAAGGGAAACAAATCCCTCAACCAAGTTCTGCTACCCACAGAACTTGAAACCTGTTCTAGCTCCCAGCTAGAACACAACAGGAGAATCCTCTCCCTTCCTCCACACACCGGAGAGAACAGTTAATGACAACCTGTCACTAACACCACCAGAGATCACCAATCTCTCTTCCTCTGCAATTCAGAGGGAAATTGGAGTAGTACTCTCTTCCTCCACACACCGGAGGGAAACCAATTCAAATTAGAATGGAAGAACGAAAATAAACGAAAGCAAAGTAGAAACAAAAATAATGAAGAAGAAATCGGTTCTGAAACCCAATACAAATGTAGCTTCAAATGAAGCAATTCATCAATCCACACACACTCTCTCTCTCTCGAACAATCTCCTCTCAGATATGAAACTCTCTTCTCTTTTTCTTTTCTGGATCGTGCAGACTCTCACCAAATGGCTTCTGCTTTTTCTTTTCACGATCGAACTTCTACTGAAGGATGAAGCTCTATATTTATAGCAGATAAGGGCGTGTGGCTGCCAGGTTCCCGCCCATGCACTTTTGGCCAGATCGTTTTGAATTTCGACCACATGGCAGCATCCTGACAAGGTTGCCATCCACGTGTCATGCACATGTTGTCTTGGATCACGTGTCAGGTGCCAACCTCGATTCGCGTGCCCAATCATCAGCCTGAATCGCCTGCAGATAGACAGATGGAATGTATAGACTTAGTTAGTTCAGGCTATTAACAAGGATGTATATACTTCAGAAACATCAACAGAGTAAGTGTGTACATCGTGAGAGGATGTATAGACTTAATGAATAAACGCATGTATAGACTTTACCAGGGTATGCACAATGCAATGCGTTGACGCTACACTACGTTCCTATGTACTGCGTTGACGCAGTGCAATGTGTCTTTGAAAGCTGTAAACAGCAAGGCATGCTGTACAGACTTCAGACAGCATGCATCAGATGACTCTGTATGGACTTGAAGACCCTTAGCCAATGTATAGACCTCTAGAGGAGACAAATGTGTAGACTTCACATTGCTCAGCCACTGTGTAGACTTCACAAAGCCTAACCAGTGAACAGACTTGTAATGAGTGTGCTGTGAGCTCTGAAGACTCAAGTTGTAATAGCAAAAAGTATAGGATTGTGGTCGTACAACCCAATGTGTAGACATGTACAGAGTGGACATTTGACAGACTTTGATGCTGAACAAAAGACCCTTGATCAACAGCCAAGGCGTCAACGCTTCCAGCGTGCAGCGTCGCCTCAGCTCCTCAAGAAAAATGCTCACTCCCTAGGCAGGCTGACCAATGCGTCAACGCATCCAGTGTCAGCGTCGACGCAGTGAACAAGAAGGAAGCGAAAGACGCACCATTGCGTCTACGCAGTCAGCCAAGTGCGTCAACGCACTAAAGGCATGCAACCCATGAAGTCAGATAGGCTGTACAGACTCTGTGGATGTAAAGCATTGTAGAGTTCAGACTGTATAGACTTGAACCAAGACGAGGTGAGGACTTCACGTTGTATAGACTTGCCAAATCAGTTGGGCGATGTACAGACTTGAACAGATCCAGCTGAAGGATGTATAGACTTAGAAGTCTGAAGGTGAAGTGCAAACATGCTGAGTTGACGCTGCAGCCCAATGAGTTGACGCTGCAACGTATTACTTTTATGTTCAACTGATGATGTATAGACTTAATCAAATGAAGAACCTGAACAGAAGAGTCTACGCATCAGCACACTGAGTTGACGCACTAGTGCGAGAACAGATACAAGCAATGACTGAAGGGTCGACGCATCAGCACGCTGAGTTGACGCACTGGTGTGAAGACTATGCAGACACAGTGTAGGCAGAATTAAGGTAGAACATGTTATCTGACAGCCATTGAACTGTACTCACTCACATGATGAAACAGCAGTAATCTAGAGATAGAAGATTGATTTACAGTGTGAGACATCATCAAAACCATAGGGATGCAACATTCTCCTGACCGGGTCTTCTTTCTTTGCTGCAGACGTGAGGCGGGAACCTCTGGAGGAAACTGCTGAGGTCATCGATCTGGGAGAAGATGACTCGGCGGCCGACGAACTAGAGGCTCCTGTGGGCCGCGCTCAAGCCCAGGATAAGGGCAAGGGGGTGGCCCCCGGGGGGTCTTCACGGCCAGCTGGTACGAAGCGCAAGGATCCCATGGCGGGAAAGTTGCGGGAGGCCGCGAAGGCCAAGAAACGGGCCAAGAGGGCAGGTCTCCCTCCTATCGCCGGGGGCGACTCCGGCTCGGTGGCGCTCCCCTCTCGGGGGCAAGATGGGGCCAACCCCTTGGGACCAGCTCCCCCACTTGCCAGGCGAGAGGGGGCCGAGGAGACCGGGGGCCCTTCAGAGGACGGCGATAGGTCGGCTCTCCCCCCCACGGGGGTAGAGGGGGCCGATGCTGAAGTAGCTGACACCGAGGCCTGGGGGTCGGCCGGAGGCGGTGACGTCCCGGTCGTCGAGGTGCGGGCCGAGACAGGCGGGGCTGGGGGTTCGCCCGCGAGGGCGTTGCAGCCCCAGGTGCTGGGAGCTCCCGGTGCGGTTGGTCCCGCGGCACCGGTCGAGGTTGGGGGTTCGCCCGAGGAGGCGTCGCAACCCCAACCGACCGTGGCGCTCGAGGCGGCCGGTCCCGTTGCTCGAGCAGAGCCTTCTGGCGGGGTGCCCCGGGCGGAGCGGTCCCCTCTGCCGGAGCCCTTGGAAAGGCTCGACATTACGGGCGACCTGTATCGGGTCTACCGGTCAATTGCCGCAAGGACGAAGGGGGGAGAAAGGCGCAATACCCCCCCCCCCCCCCCCGGGCTCCACGATGTTCTGATGGAGGGCGGCCTGGTCATAGCTCGGTCGGCGGCTTTGATGGCAGAGGCGCACGCATGGACGGAGGCGGAGCGGTCGAACCTTGCCTAGACCCTCGGGGGATGCAAGAGGAAGCTGGCCCGACTCAAGGGGGAGCATGAGGGGCTCTGGCAGGAGTTCTCCGCGTTCCGAGAGGTGGTGCGGGCGAGCCGACTGGAAGTCGGGGTGCTGACCGAACAGCTCGCCAAGACCCGAGAGTCTCTTGAGAGGGCAAGCCGATCCCTGGAGGAGGAGCGTCTGCGTCACCTCGAGCTGGACAATCGCTGGGAGCTCGAGCGCGCCGAGCTGCTAGATCGGGCGGAGATGGCGGAGCGTCTCCGAGCTGAGGCTGAGGTGGACCGGGCCCGGGCAGAGGAGCGTGCGGCCGAGGCGGGGCGGGCTCGGGTCGAGCTCGTCGGAAGGGCGGGGCAGATCGAGGCGGAGGCAATCGAGCGTTACAGGAGCTCGGATGCTTACTCGGCCGACCTGGTGGAAGCCGCCCTACCTTACTACGAGGTAGCGCTACGCCGAGGTGCTCGAAAGGGGTTCAAGCAGGGCTATCGTAGGGCGGTAGACTACGCCAACGAACAAAACTCCGAGATCGAGTTCCCCTTTGGCCAGTGTTATGACTCGGATGAGTCAGTTTCCAGCTCTTCTTCGTCGGTTGGGGAAGATTCGGAGGGGTCGCCTCAGTCGGGGTCACCGGCTCCGGGCGTCTCGGGAGGGCTCACGACCGAGACAGTTCTCGCACAGGCGAGGTCAGTGTCCGAGCCGGCGTCACCGAAGGCGCCGGGGGTGACGCGTCTCCAATGGAACGACGGCTTCGGTGCCATATACCAACTGAAAAGGGCTTTCACCGGTTGCCGTCCTGGGGGTTGTTCGGTGCGACCACAGTACGCTAGGCAATTCCTCGAGCCAGCTACCCTTAGCCTTGCCGAGTCTGGTTTTTATGCCTTTCAAGATAGTCTTGTTGGCATTTTCAACCAGCCCGTTGGCCTGAGGGTGGGCGGCTGAAGTGAAGTGGTTGCGGATATTTAGGTCGACGCATCTGTCTTGGAAGTACCGAGAGTCGAATTGCCGACCGTTATCGCTTACTATCACTCGGGGGATGCCAAAGCGACAAATGATCGATTTCCAAATAAAGCCCCAAACGACTGTCTCGGTGATCCTGGTCGTAGCCTCGGCCTCGATCCACTTGGTGAAGTAGTCGATGGCGATGACGATGAACTTCTTCTGGGACTGGGCCGTTGGGAATGGCCCAAGGATATCAATTCCCCACTGAGCGAAAGGGTAAGGCTCGGCTAGGGTGACAAGCTCTGTGGCCGGCTGATGGACCAAGTGGTCGAATCGCTGGCACCGGTCGCACTGTTGAACATAGGCCGAGCAGTCGCGCTACAGGGTGGGCCACCAGTACCCCTGTCACAACAGGACTCTGGCCAGCGACCTTGTCCCTGAGTGCGCTCCGCATAGGCCTTCATGAATCTCTTGGATGGCTCGGCCTGCCTCGTCGGGACCGAGGCACTTCAGGAGGGGACCGGAGAATGATCTTCGGTAGAGGGTGTTGTCGAGGACGACGAAGCGCCGAGCTTGATACTTCATTCGGCGGGCTTCTCGAGGGTCGGAGGGCTCTTGGGAGTCTTGTAGCCATGACAGGTAGGGGGAGCGCCAGTCACTTGGGGTGGCCGAGTCAACAGCGAGGAGCTCCGTGTCGATGCTCGGGCGCTCTAGCTCTTCTAGGAGGACCGATCGTGTACCTTCCGGGTCTAGGGAGGAGGCCAATCGAGAGAGGGCGTCCGCCCGGGAGTTTTGCTCCCGAGCTATCCGGACTACCTCAAATCCCTCGAACTGTTGGGCCAGGCTCCGGACCAACTGAAGGTATTTGATCATGGGTGCCTCCGGAGCTTCATACTCGCCGTTGACCTGACCTGCGACTAGTTGAGAGTCGGTGTGGATCCTGACTCGCTCGACCCCCAGCCGTCGGGCCATGCGTGCTCCCGAGATAAGGGCCTCGTATTCGGAAGCATTATTGGACGCCTGAAAGTTGAATTTTAAGGCGTACTGTAGCTCTATCCCTTCGGGGGACCTTAGGAGGATCCCCGCACCGCTGCCTGCCGAATTGGACGATCCATCGACGAACAGTTCCCAGGTTGGCCCGGTCGTGGTCGGAGGCCTGTCCTCGGCAGGGATGGTGCTTTCGGCAATGAAGTCGGCGAGTGCTTGGCCTTTGATTGCTGATCGCGGCCGGTACGAGATGTCGTAGGCCCCAAGCATGATGGCCCATTTGACGAGTCGCCCTGAGGCCTCGGGGTGGGCCAGAATCTTCTTCAACGGCTCGCCGGTTAGCACGGTGATGGGGTGCCCCTGGAAGTAGGGGCGGAGGCGTCTCGCGGAGGTGACCAATGCTAGCACGAGTTTCTCGGTTGCGGGGTACCTCCGTTCGGCCTCATTGAGCACCTTGCTGGTGTAGTAGACCGGTCTTTCGATTCCCGAGTCATTTCTGACTAGGACCGAGCTGACCGTGGATGGCGTCGCCGAGAGGTAGAGCAGTAAGACTTCGCCTAGGACGGGCTTGGAGAGCACCGGTGGCGAAGCCAGGAACTCCTTAAGCTCGGCGAATGCTGTCTGGCACTCCTCATCCCATGCGAACGTAGCAGATGCCAGCTTGGGCCCCCTCATCAATTTGAAGAAGGGCAAGCATCGTTCGGCCGCACGGGACAGGAAATGGCTGAGAGCGGCGACACGCCCCGTCAGACGCTGGAGTTTTTGATGTCTTCATAGATCTCGTAGACTGGCGTGGTCAACAGGGTATACCGCTCATACTTCCGTTTGCGTTCTCCTTCCCGATCATGCTTCTTGCCCGAGCCAGGGTTTGACTCGGAGGCCCGCTTCTTGTCCCCCTCCCGACCCGAGCCGGTTGTGTCTCTGCAGGCGCTGAGTACTTCTTCACACTCGGCGTGGCGCAGTGCCAGAGTCACTAGCTCGGCAAGGGTCGAGGGAGGGTGGAGGACCAGTTCGCGGCGGAGATTTTCATCCCGAGTGCCCCTGGTCAGAGCGGTCGTGGCCGAGGCCACATCCAGGCGGGGAATTCTGAGGGCTTCCGATTTAAATCGGTGGACATAAGCCCAGAGCCTTTCCCCTTGTGCTTGTTTGAGGGCCAGGAGCCCCGCTACTGACCTCGGGGGGGCGCTTCCGGCGAAGCTCTCCTTGAAGACTCGCCCGAATTACCTGAAGTCCAGGATGGACCCAGGGGCGAGGGCCCGGAACCACGCCTGAGTGCCTTGGACCAGGGTGGCCGCAAAGGCTCGGCATTTAATAGGATCCGGTGTTCCATGCAGAGTCACCAGGGCATCGAAGCTGTCGTAGTGGTCGGCTGGGTCGCCCTGGCCATCATAGAGCTTGAAGGTAGGAATGGAGGTTCTGGGAGACACCTCTGCCTTCAAGATGTACTCGGAGAAAGGGGATTTCTCCTCATCCTCCGGGAGAGAGGTCTTCTGCAGGGCGCGGAGAGCGCGCTCTTGCTCTGCGAAGCGTCTTTCGAAATCCCTCAGCCGAAGGGATAGTTCCGGCTGCGGTCGCGCCGTGGGACTGGGGGGGAGCGTCGTGGCGATCCTCAGGACCGCCGGCGCTCGGGCGTGGAGGCCTCGCCCTCTGTTTCCCTTTTCTGGGCGTGGAGGAAGCCTCTTGCTCCGGGGGTGGAGCTTGCGAGGGTCCTCCCGCGTTGTTGCGGATGAGCTGTTGACCGCGGAGGGTGAAGCGGCCCCCAGCAGTATGCTGGGATGCACTTCGATGGGGGAGGCTCCCAGACGGGGCGCGAGACCTGGCATCCCTTGCCGCCTGGGCCCTCATGAGCTCCACGAGGACGTCAAGCTTCTTATTGAGGGCCTGGAAGACCTCGTCGCCGCCGTTGGGGGGTACCCCCGTCGCCGTCGGAGGGGGCGGCGGCCCATTGGCGGGGACGCTGGCGTTGGAGGGAGGGTTCTGTGAGGCCCTAGAGGGGCCATCTCCCGCCGCCACCACGGCCTTACCCTTCTCGACGGCGGATCTCCTCTCTGAGCTTCTTCTCACCATCTCGGCTCTTCGTGCGTTTCCCACAGACGGCGCCAGATGAAGAGGCGAAATCTCGCGCTGAGTCCTGAGCGGGCCGTGGATCACCAGAAGATGAACTGCAAGACAGGGAAACGTATCAGAGGGCCCAGGGGGTTTCCCTGGGGCAAAACCCTCCGATGGGTAAGTCAGTAGAGCTGCGGTGGAAGCAATAAGGGGAGGAGAAAAGCTGGTGCGCGAGATTTCTCTCCACCAAAGGGGTGAAGCGGATTGCTCAGGAGTTTTTTCCTTACCTTCCACCGGAGGGTAGCCCTGGTTTAAGTAGTATGCCGCCTTCAGGAGTCCTGTAAGCTGAGGGGTCTCCGGCGGGAGTTACGTCCTCAACGTGGGCTTTCATGGCCTTTATCGTGGGAGCGTTATCGCCTTGAAGTCCGGCGGCTGATTGATTCCCCTGTCCGTTGGGGACTCTTAACGGCAGCGCGAACGGCTAGTGTCTGGTCCGGCCGAGCTCCTGAAACGCCAGCCCTGTCCGGGCGATGAGCATAGCTCGGTGAAAGAGGGGTCGGATAGGTCGGCTGGCGCTTGTCTCTCCCGGGCGGGGAAACGCCTTGGACCGGACCCTCCTTGCGACCTGACCATCACTCGGGCCCTCCGAGCCTAGGGGCCGCCGGGGAGAGTTGGTTCCTCGAGTGTTCGTTCATTGGGCTTTTCTTTCCTGAGTGGGCCCTGTGGGCTGTCACTCGGGTGAGCTTGCCTCGTTGGACCCTGTTAGGTCTTGTTGGGCTGCTCTTTGGGTGGGCTACAGAAATCCCCCTCTCCAGTCCCAGTGTCGGACAACGCAACAGTTCACCCTGTACGGGGTTCCGAAGGTCCGACAGACGGAAAACACACGTAAAACCCAAAACGCAACCCGGGACCCACAAAGGCACTCCAAAAAATCCAAAAAAATACCGACGTGCTCCTCACAACACCACAGACCCAAGGAAATTCACGGGCACACCACCAACGGGTCCGATAATCCAGTATAAAAATCCGAAACCCACTCGGATACAATCCGCAATCCGCGGAAAGACGATCCAAAACCCACGGATCTAGATCCGAAAACCCGGGGTGTTACATACTTGATGCTGGCCGGACGGCGCGGGCTGACGGTTATGGCGACCATGTTCTGCTCGGGCAGTCGACTATGGCGGGGTTGGTCCCGTTGCCAAGGGGACTCCTGGAGGGATGTTCCCTAGGAGGGGAATGCACTGGTTCACCTTATGGAAGGTGAGGCGGCCCGATTGGGAAGCGTTGTTGCTTGCTGTCCACAGACTTGTTCTGCAGTTTTAGGGTTACGCGACCCGACGGTAAAATTTTCTATGATCAGCCCCGACGTCGGATCTAAGCGAAACTAGCACCGCTACGAAGCCCTCTCAGAGATTTACGACCATAGGCTGTTACAGGAATTTTTATGGTCGTGGAATTTTCGTGGGGTATTTCTGAAAAGGCTGACCCCTGAACTCAGATCTGACTGGGTAGATTCTGATCTTCCTGATGAAGCACGTTGACCAAGGTTGAGACTTTGGATCTGGGGGATGGGATTTTTATGGGCGATGGAAGGGGAAGCAAGGAACACGAGGATAATTTTTTTATAATTTTCGGAGGTGGTTTGATATGGGAAATGTATTTTATAATTTCTTTTGGGGTTCTTCTCCGAATGGGAACAAAAGGCACTGGAGATCATGGGATCAGATTTGTAGACCTAATTCTCAGGGCGGCCTTGGAATTATGTCACTTAGGCAAATGGACATAGCCTTAAGAGTTAAGATGTTATGGCAGGCCTTGCATTCCAACTCTTTGTGGGCCACATATTTCAAAGCCAAGTATATTGGTCACGGACATTTGAGAGATGTGCATTTCAAAAGTATGAGTGGACCTGCCAGAAGAAGCTGGATCAAGGCAAAAACTCTTGTTCTCCAATTTAACAAGGTCATCCTCGGAGATGGAAAGCTCACAAATTTCTGGTATGATAACTGGATTGGAAATCAATGCTTGGCTGAATTTGTTCCTGCTAATACCATTCCAAACTCTAACATCACAGTAAATGGTTTCCTGCTGCATGCCTCAAGAGAGGAAATGGAATTAATGGACAGTTGCTTGCCAGCACCAATCAAAGCAGCTATCACTAACACTACTCTCACCCAAGATGCTGATTTCCAGGTGTGGAGTTTGTCCTCCTCAGGAAGATGTTCAGTGGCATCTACTTATCAGGTTCTGTCCGAAAGGGCCTCCAATCAGACAGCCATACATTGGGATAGGCTTTGGTCACAATGGCTCCCAACGAAAATATCTGTGCACCTGTGGAAAATACTTCAAAACTGCCTCCCTGTTGACTCTAATGTTCAGCGTCTGGGTGTGCAAATGTGCTCTATTTGTTCCTGCTGTCAGATTCACCATGGGGAAAACATGACTCATCTGTTCTTACACAGTGAGCTAGCTTCTCACATATGGTCGTATTTCAAATCAGTGGGACTACAATTGGAAGGAAACTCTGTTACATCATTTATTTCGAATGCTGCCAGCCAAATTAAACTGAAATCTGCTCTTGGCCACCTGATTCTAGCAGTCATAGGATATGGTTTCTGGGATATTTGGAGAGCTCGGAATGCTGTGAGATATGAAGGCAGAACCATTTCAAAAAATAGTGTTCTCCACCAAATCATCAATCAAGTGAAACAGGTTTGTGTTAGTGCCAATTTAAAGGAATCAGACATCAGCAAACGGAAGATTCTGGAAAAGTTTGGTATTCCTACTCACCTCTCAAATGGTGCTCAGCTGAAAATCATCAAATGGATATGCCCCCCTTGGCCATTTCTTAAATTAAACTCTGATGGTGCTTGTAAACCCAATGGAACATCTGGAGGAGGAGGTGTTATCAGATATCACAGTGGCAATGTTATTCTTGCCTACTCACACTATTATGGCCAGACCAACAGTCTTGTAGCAGAAGCAAGGGCCTTAATTAATGGCATCAAATACCTCCATACAATATCAAACCACCCAGCACACATTGAATGTGACTCACAAGTTCTTGTTCGAGTTATTAAACAGGAATATCAATGCCCTTGGTCTATCCTTTCATATGTCAGAGAGATAAGGAGATCTATTACACAGTATGACAAGATTGATCATATTTACAGAGAAGGCAATAAAGTAGCGGATTCTTTGGCCTCCATAGCTTGCTCATCAAAATGTAATGCTTTTTTCTTTTACAATGAGTTACCCTCAATTATAAAGGGAGAGGCTCGATTGGATAAGCTGGGTTTACCCAGCATCAGAGTGATGTAATCTCTATTCTATCTTTTTTAGCAATAAAATTCACCTCCTAGTGGTCTGATGGTGGTTCCTCCCATCTGTCCCTAGGCAGGGATTTTTGGAAAGAAAAAAAAAGTAGGGGGCAGAACTGATTTTGGATTTTGCAGAGGTTTTTTGGATGGGAAAGAAAATTCCTAAAATCACAAAAAAAAAATTATGGAAGATGGCTTAAGTGGACAGAAATCCCAGTCTAAATTTTAGCTCGATCTGAAATTGAAAAGGAGATCTAATGGGTGAAGATTAGGGTTGCTGGAACACAAGTCTGCACAGGGGCAGATTATGTAGGCTGTGGGAATTTAAAGGGAAAAGTGGGAAAACAAAGTGGGAATAATCTGAATTATTTTTTGGTCTTGGGAACAACCATGGGAACTCACCCTCTAAATTTCAGCCTCGTCAGATCTACGGGCTGAGAACTAAAATTTGGCTTTCAACTTGCTATCCCGCGATGGGCAGAACTCCGACGACGGGCGGTGGTGGTGCAACAGCGGCTCGATGGCGGCGGCGGTGCTTAGCTTCACACTCTGATAAGGGAGGCTTCACACCTCATAATGGCAGCCTTCACAGCTGCAAGGGGAGAGGGAGAAGAGAGAGAGGTGGCGGCCTTGGCCTTTGAAGCAAAAATGCTGATTTTCTTTGATTAATTGTCGTGAAAATGGAAAATACAAGGCTTTTATATGGAATGGGAATCCCAGGTAAATGACCCACCTTACCCTCCGATCTAGGGTTAGGGAGGGGTACATTAAGGATGCCAAAATCCATTTTTCCCCATGTGGTCAAGGCCAAAATAAAAAAATTACCTAATAGAGCCAAAAGAGGGGGCGCCCCCCTTAAAGAAGGGAAATGGAATTTCCCTTCCTTTGGTCCAATGGTCCAAGTCCAAGGTGGACCATGGGCCAGCCCCTATGGATCCCTAGAAGTTAGGTGGCCCAATGGGGAAGAGGGTGAGGGGGCCCGCTGGGCCTAGGTGGCCCTTTTTTACAAAGAAACCCATTTATTTATCCTAATTACACTCTATTAACCCCAAATAAAATCAAATAAGCACACATTACATACCAAATGAAAACCCAATAAATACTAAAAATACTAGGACTCAAGACGGAGACTCCAGAATGTCTCCAAGCCATAGGGATGCCTGTGTAGCTCGAGTGGTGCTACATGTTCAGTACCGACGGCTCACCGACTCATGCTTCTCGCTCGCTCTGGTGTCCGCACCAATTCTCCCCGGGTGGGAGAAACTCGACCCTGTCGAGTAAGGGTCTGGATCGCTCTGGTAGCGCTCTAGTAGGTTCGGATCTATCCTCTGCAACTCTGCCCGGGTGATCTAAGTATCATCGGTGGCGGGTCACCCTCTCCATCGCACTAGGTAGCGCGGGTAGGATCCAGTCCTGGTAATAGTCACCTGCTCATCCAGTATATGGTCTATATGCTCATACTGCCATGGAAATGAGGCTGGTGGTGGACACTCAAGTGTGGGGTCACTCTGAAGGGGAGGAGATGGCTCAAAAGACTCACTAGGGATCACCACTGGATCCCTATAAGCAACTAGATCTGACACATTGAAAGTAGAGCTTATCCCATATTCCTCGGGAAAGTCCACAACATACACATTGGATCCGACGCGTTTCAACACTCGAAATGGACCGGCTCCGCGAGCTTGCAATTTCTTTACGGTCCCAGAGGGAAACCGTTCAGGTCTAACCCTGATCATGACATAATCACCCTCTTAGAACTCACGGTGGTGTCTGTGGGCATCGACTAACTCTTTGTACCGTGCATTGCTGGTCTCAATGTGACGACAGATGTCGTCATGCAGACTCCTAACATGCCTAGCAAATGACTCAGCAGACTCCGACACTCGTGCATAAATGGGCATGGGAACAAGATCCACTGGTTTCCTAGGCCTACGACCTGTGACAATCTCAAAATGGCTCATACCTGTAGACCTATTTACCGAATCATTATATGCAAACTCAGCTAGTGGTAACATGAGATCCCAATCCCCTACACGGTCCCTAACAAGACACCTCAAAAGGTCACCCAGACTCCTATTGACTACCTCGGTCGGACCATCTGTCTGGGGATGATATGCAGTGGAGAACTTGAGGTGAGTACCTAACATATGCCACAGTGTCTTCCAAAAATAACTGGTGAACCTAACATCACGGTCAGACACTATGGTACGAGGCAACCCAAACTTTCACACCACATGAGAAAGGAACAGACGGGCTACCCTTGAAGCATCCGAAGTCTTAGAGCAGGGAATGAAAAGAGCCATCTTCGAGAATCGATCTACTACCACATAGACTGAATCATGCTTCATAGAGGTTCGTGGCAATCCCAAGACAAAATCCATGCTAACATCATGCCACGGGGCATCAGGTACGGGAAGAGGCGTATATAGGCCTGAGCTTTGCTTCTTCATTTTGGCCGTAACACATGTACGACACTGGGCCACAATGTGAGCAACATCCCTTTTCAAGCTCGGCCAATAGAACCTGTGCTCGACAACCTCGATAGTCTTGTTCCGACCGAAGTGGCCGGCTAGACCTCCCGCATGAAGTTCCCTGACTAAGAAGTCACGAACTGAAGTTCGGGGAACACAAAGCCTGCCTTCTCGAAAGAGGTAACCCTCCTGAAGCACATAATCACTATGATCTCTTGAGGGTTCGGCTTGGAGAGTGGCAAAGATCTGACCAAAGTCAGGACAATCAACATAAGCCTCTCTCATCTTCTCTAGCCCTATAACCTCGGCACTCATGGTAATCAGCAGACATGCACGCCGACTCAAAGCATCAACCACCTTGTTCTCCACTCCAGCCTTGTGCTTGAGCACAAATGTGAACTGCTGGAGATACTCAACCCATCTGCTATGACGCGCATTGAGCTTCTTTTGGGCATGGAGGAACTTCAAGGTCTCATGATCGGAGTACAAGATAAACTTCTGATGTAATAAGTAGTGCCTCCAATGCCTAAGAGCCTGAACAATTGCATAGAATTCCTTATCATAAGTAGAGTATCGCAGTTTCGCGTCATTCAACTTCTCACTGAAATATGAAATCGGGTGGGTCTCCTGACTCAACACACCTCTAATTCCTACACCCAACGCATCACATGAGACCTCAAACACATTCGAGAAATCTGGTAATCGAAGGACCGATGTCTGGGTCATGCGCTCCTTCATGTCCTTGAATGCAGCAGATGCGGCCTTCGTCCATACAAATGTGCCCTTCCTGATACAGTCCGTGATCGGGGCAGTGACGAAACTAAATCCGCAGATGAAACGACGATAGAACGTCGCGAGGCCATGGAAGCTGTGGACATCATGGATCGTGCGGGGTTCCGGCCACTCAACAATGGCCCGGACCTTCTCTGGATCAGCGGAGACCCCAGTACTAGACACAATGAAACCCAAGAAGGTAAGCTGAGGAGTCATAAAAGCACACTTCTGTGGGTTTGCAAACAATTGCTCTCGCCTCAAGAGGAGACAAACCTGCCGTAGGTGGTCTAAGTGGTCCCCCGTAGTGTGACTATAGATGAGAATATCATCAAAATATACTACAACAAAGACTCCAATGAAAGGTCGAAGGACCTGAGTCATGAGTCGCATGAAGGTGCTGGGGGCATTGGTCAACCCAAAGGGCATAACCAACCACTCATATAGACCATCATTGGTCTTAAATGTAGTCTTCCACTCATCACCAGGCCTAATCCTTACCTGATGATAGCCACTCTTAAGATCGATCTTCGAAAAGATAGTGGCACCTACCATCATGTCAAACATATCATCCAGGCGGAGAATAGGGAACCTATACTTCACGGTGATTTTGTTGATGGCACGACTACATATCCTCCAAGTGACATCCTTCTTTGGGGCGAGTAACGCGGGCACAACACACGGACTCATGCTGTCCCGAATAGATCCTCTCTGCATAAGCTCATCGACCTGCCGCTTTAGCTCGGCGTGCTCAGTGGGACTCATGCGGTAGTGGGGAAGATTGGGCAATGAGGATCCTGGAATCAGGTCGATAGCATGCTGAATATCCCGCATAGGTGGGAGTCCCTCGGGAAGCTCTTCGGGGAATATATCAGCAAACTCCTGCAGAATGGGAACAACATCGGGTGGGAGTTCACCCTCGGACTCTCGCTCCACCTCACGGACCGTGATAACAAACACATGACTCCCCTTACTAGCCTCCCGCTCCATTTCTCGGGAGCTAATCAACATCAACCTCCTAGATGGGGGATCACATGTGCCAGATGTAACGGTCATGGCCCGAGCTGGGGATGGGGTACTGGGTCCAGGGACGGAAGGCACCGGAGTACTAGGACCAGTAGGACCCTAACTGAAGGACTCTTGGGCTGAGAGGGGTGGAGGGTAATCCGTTGGCCAACATGGTTGAAGGTACAGGTGTTCGATCGACCATGGAGCATGGCATCCCGATCAAACAACCACGGCCTACCAAGAATAATACTGCCCACCTCCATGGGGAGGACATCACACCAGATCTCGTCATGGTAGGCATGGAACTGCAGTGGGATCAGACACCGTAGCCTGATCAGAATGGAGGTGGAATCCACCCATGATACTCGATAGGGGCAAGGATGGTCCACGGGAGTAAGACCAAGACGAGAAACAGTGCCCGTGCAGATTACATTGATACAACTCCCACTATCGATAATCACCTTACAAACTTTCCCGCCCAGCCTACAGTATGTATGAAAGATAGTGGTCCGACGATAGTCATCACTGGCATGTGGCTGGGTGAGAATACACCTGACGACCCCCAAATGGGTATCATCTAGATGCTAAGCATCCTAGCCGTCATCTTCATTCTCAAAGAACTCGTCAACTAACTCCTGTTCCGCCTCATAGCTGACTGACACAAGCTTTGAAGATGAGGCATCCCGACCTGTGTGTCCCCAATGACTAGTGCTTGACGAGTGGGACACTGGTTGGCAAAGTGGCCAAACCCATTGCAGCGAAAACACTGCTACCGTGATCCGCTAGGCTCCCCAATCAAAGGTCCCTTACCCTTATCCTCCCGACAGACAGGAGGTGTAGGCAACAAGGGACGGGCAAGAGTTGCGGGCGCCGGTGGATGGACAATGGGTGCAGGTTGTTGGGGTCGAGGGGTAAGATCCCTCGGTGGGGGAGGGTGAGGCCTTGGAGCGAATAGCTCCGGACAGGTGGTCTCCTGAGGTCGGGCCATGGGGGCCCTCTGATATGTGCCTGAAGAGCTGCGAGGCTCGACACTATGAAGAGGGAAGGGGCCCAACCGTTGGGTAGGCTCAAACTCGGCCTCGAATTGCTCCAATTTGAGAGCGACCTGATATGCTTGTTCCAAAGTGGCCACATTACGGTGAAAAAGTTCATATTGATAGTGTGGTTGCAGACCTCTTCGAAAGCGTGAGATGGTCATGGTGCTCTCTTCCGTAACTCCACACCGCAAATAGTACTCATCAAACTCGGTGGTGTACTTAGTCACAGACCGATTCCCTTGGGTGAGACTATGCCATTTGTCTATGAGACGCTGGTGATATGTGGCAGGAAGGTACTTCTCCCTCAACTTGGTTTCCATATCATCTCAAGTACCGATCTGGGGTTGATGTCGCTGCATCAACAGGCTCTCCACATTAGTCCAATAGGTTTGCACCTGCCCTTGCAACTTCATCTTTGCGTAGCAAACTCTTCGGTGGTCCGTCATCTCAAACCACTCAAAGTACCGATCCATGCCGGCCTCCCAATCTAGATAGACCTTAGGGTCCAAGGACCCGTCAAAAAGGGGAGGGTCCGCACGCACATTCCTAAGAACGTGGTCGTCGTCATCGTAATCATGATTCCGTCGTTGGGCTCGACGGTCACGACCATAACCCCCAGGTTCATTATCGAATGCATAGTCATCCACCTCGGGCACTCGATGCCTCCTATCATCTACCCCTTGAGCCCTTGGAGCAGCAGGTTGCTGAATCGGCTCCTGTTGGCCATTGGTCGGCGCGGGTTGCACCGCCTCAATCAGGGCCCTCTCTAAGACAACAACTCTCCCCACCAGACCCTGGATAGACTGGTCCGATGCTTCGGCCCGATCCTCTAAGGCTTTCATCCTCCCTTTCAGACGCGTACCTACGCCATCTACACGCGTACCAAGCCCATCCATACGCGTATCGAATCGATCCATGAGAGATCGAAACATCTCAGCCACCGAAGGCTCATCAGAACTACGGACTCGGGGATCCGCCATAGGTGGTGGTGGTGAGTATTGGGTACCTCGATGGGTGGGAATGCAAATGACACGGTGACTGGGATACACAGACTAAAGTAAAGATGATGAACCTAGACTTAACCAATATCCAGTACATGGCGGAGGTTTGATCCGAAGATCGCACTCACACAAGTGTGCTACCTTCCCGATAGGCGTAACCTATCGTTCCGGAGGCACCGTTTAATATACCGAATAGAGGATGCAATGAGACACCTTAGACGACTACCCTAGACTCTAACTCGCTCTGATACCAAACTGATGCGGGACGAATGAGGGACTACATGCCAAATGATGCGAACTTTGGACTCTATGTGTTGACACGACAAATTGGACGATGCGACCAGCGACTACAAGACCATTAGAGCTACCTCGGCTCGACACTAAGAGCTCCTACGGGATATATGCCATAAACAGAAATGCGAGCTCACTCGTCGTCCCAAGCGAGGGAAATGCGGATCCGCACGGTTGAGAAACCGGCAGAGTCAAGGGTGGTCAAACTCACTTCCGTGCTCGGATCGAGTCACGGGACGGGTTCACTCTCTTTCTCACAGTGGTGATTAAAATGGTTTAACGAGCTAGAATTCTAACGCACTCATGCAGCGGCATATAATCATATACTAAACAAGCAAATGTCGAGAAGGAGAGATCGTTACCTCTACGCTCCGGGCGTGGGGAAGACAACCCCGACCAAGATCGTACCCCCGGTTAAGATAATTATCAATAAGTACAAAATTAAACCCACTCTATGCAGGGAGGTAATAGGTAACATGTGAGACCCGGGAGGATCGATATTGGGTTGACGGGTAGCATTTTGAACCGCTCCGATGGTGCTGGCATGCTGCTACTTGATGCTGGCCTGACGGCGCGGGCTGACGGTTGTGGGGACCACGTTCTGCTCAGGAAGCCGACTGAGGTGGGGTTGGTCCCATTGCGAAGGGGACTCCTGGAGGGATGTTCCCTAGGAGGGGAACGTGCTGGTTCGCCTTGTGGAAGGCGAGGCGGCCCGGTTGGGAAGCGTTGTTGCTTGCTGTCCACGGACATGTTCTGCAGTTTCAGGGTTGCGCGACCCGGCGGTAAAATTTTCTGTGATCAGCCCCAATGTCGGATAGACGCGAAACTAGCGCCTCTGCGAAGCCCTCTCAGAGATCTATGACCGTAGGGTGTTACAGGAATTTTTATGGCCGTGGAATTTTCGTGGGGTATTTATGAACAGGCTGACCCCTGAACTCAGATCTGACTGGGTAGATTTTGATCTTCCTGATGAAGCACGTTGACCAAGGTTGAAACTTTGGATCTGGGCGATGGGATTTTTATGGGCGATGGAGGGGGAAGCAAGGAACATGAGGATAATTGTTTTATAATTTTATGAGGTGGTTTGATATGGAAAATGGATTTTATAATAGGGGTGGGTCGGATCTGGACAACATGGGGCAGAACTAATTTTAGATTTTGCATAGGTTTTTTGGATGGGAATGAAAATTCCTAAAATCACAAAAAAAATTATGGAAGATGGCTTAGGTGCACAAAAATTCAAGTCCAAATTTTAGCTCGATTTGAAATTGGAAAGGAGATGTAATGGGTGAAGATTGGGCCTACTGGAACACAAGTTTGCATAGAGGCAGATTGTGTAAGCTGTGGGAATTTAAAGGGAAAAATGGGAAAACGAAGTGGGAATAATCTGAATTGTTTTTTGGGACGTGAGAACAACCATGGGAACTCACCCTCAAAATTTCAGCCTCGTCAGATCTATGGGCTGAGAACTAAAATTCGGCCTTCAGCTTGTTGTCCCGCGATGGGCAGAACTCCGGCGACGGGCGGTGGTGGTGCAACGGCGGCTCGACGGCGGCGGCAGCGGTGGTGCTTAGTTTCACACTCTGATAAGGGAGGCTTCACACCTTAGAATGGCAACCTTCACAGCTGCAAGGGGAGGGAGAGGAGAGAGAGAGGGGGCGACCTTGGCCTTTGGAGCAAAAATGCTGATTTTCTTTGATTAATTGTCGTGAAAATAGAAAATACAAGGCTTTTATATGGAATGGGAACCCTAGGTAAATGGCCCACCTTACCCTCAGATCTAGGGTTAGGGAGGGGTATATTAGGGATGCCAAAATCCATTTTTCCCCATGTGGTCAAAGCCAAAATAAAAAAAATGCCTAAAAGAGCCAAAAGAGGGGGCGTCCCCCTTAAAGAAGGGAAATGGAATTTCCCTTCCTTTGGTTCAATGGTCCAAGTCCAAGGTGGACCATGGGTCAGCCCCTATGGGTCTCTAGAAGTTAGGTGGCCCAATGGGGAAGAGGGTGAGGGGGCCCGCTGGGCCTAGGTGGCCCTTTTTTACAAAGAAACCCATTTATTTATCCTAATTACACTCTATTAACCCCAAATAAAATTAAATAAGCACACATTACATACCAAATGAAAACTCAATAAATACTAAAAATACTAGGACTCAAGGCGGAGACTCCAGACTGTCTCCAAGCCATAGGGATGCTTGTGTAGCTCGGGTGGTGCTGCGCATTCGGTACTGACGGCTCGTCGACTCATGCTTCTCGCTCACTTTGGTGTCCGCACCACAGCGCTCGGAAGGCATTGCGCATCGGGACTGTTGAAATCACCCTGTTGAACAAAAGGATTGGGATAATTGCAAAGATTCCCATCATTATTACCCACTTCATCATATTTGATTGTTGTTTTTTTTTTTTTGTGATGGACACATGGAGCCCTTTCATTCTTTAACGTTTATTCATGCAAGGGCGGCAGAAGATGCACATGGTGTTTGAAATGCATAGTTTTTTTGTTATTGGTTCATGAGAACTTGGTAGCAATGTTCGAGCAATCTTTCGACGGTTCGTTGGTCCTTTCATTCATTTGCTTTGTATATCCAGCCCTACCACTGTGGTTAGAGTTGTTCAGACATTTTTTTCTTTTATTAGCCGAATTCCTAGTGGAATTTCGACAGCACCTCCCCCAGACCCGGGATTTTTGGGGTGTAAAAGAGAGACTCGCCTACAGAGGGATCTTCGGCGGCCTCTAAATCATGGGTGAGCTTAGAGCAGCTACCCTAAAACCCGAGTTGGGTACGGAACCCCGAGGACTAACCTACGAGGGGCTCCGGTGACCCATGGGCGATGGTATTCGAAGCTCGGGGCATAGGTTTATTATGTTGGCCGTCGTGTGGCCTTTTCTATTCACCTTTCAAATGGGGTTTCCCGGAGGCTACACTACGGAGAAGCGAGTTTCGGGGAGCCCAGGGTGATCATCGTAAGAGGACGTGAACAGCAGCACCTCGGTGAGCCAAAGAGGAATATGAGCTCTAACCGAATTTGGGAGCGATGATGAAGCCCCCATAACTCATGGATGTGAGTGAGAGGGCAACGACCGTCTCCTCAAAAAGGCATATCGCACATTCATCAACCACATCGGTGCACGTTTATGGAAACATGGAGGACTGTCTAAGCTAGGAGAAGGAGACAAACAAAGATAGATCAGGCCCATAACACTTTTAAACGGGTGGCATTCTTTTCATTCTCTGTAGAACGAGAGAGTAAAAAGGGAAGCATACATCATGGTAAAAGAAGAACATGAAGAGGAAATGAAAGAAAATACAAAGGTGGGGGGGAGGAGAACGGAGAGCTGACTCCTCAACCCTTAAACCTCACCTCTCCTACTCTCACCCCTTTCCCTCTCTTCTTCTCTTCGCTCTGCAGACACAGGCGTGCCGACGAGCTTTCGAGACTCCCTTTCTTTTCTTCTCTTCAGACTTTTTCAGTGGCTTCCTATCTCTTTGCCAATCCCTCTTTCATTTGCCCCTTTTGCTCACCGAACCCCTTTTCTCAACGGAGTTTACCTCCTTTTATAGGAGGTGGGCGTGAAGGGCTTCGAAGCTCCACCCCTCCTTCTTCTTCGTCTTCCCTTCACCCCTCGACATCTTCGAAAGGCCTATGCGTAGAGGCAGTAGGAGGGAGGCTGGGTGACCTCCTGGGATTGGTTGAGGGTGACGGGTGGCGAGGTCGACGTTCCGTTGTGGTGCTCGAAGTTTTCCGTTTTTGGTGCCTAAGGCAAACGGATGAGTCCTCCCGCTGGTCTACCGGTGAGTGCCTAGCTTTATCCATCGGTCGATGCAGGGGATCTTCCTTAATTAGAGATTTCTTTGATGGCCCAGTGGGTTGGCATTAAATGCCTCACCGGAGGCCAACGGGGGGCTTCTTCTTCTCCTGCTGCTTCGCCTGAAATGCTCCTGCAGGAAAAATAGAGCTCCGTGTGAAGGATGGGATGTTTCTCACGCTGATCCAGTGACTTCCTCAAGGGCCTGCGCTGGTTCAATGGCTTTGGGAGCTTTGCGCCGATTCATGTGTGGATGGAAGGGGCGCCGATACAAGTGGCAGGGAGTCTGCGCCGGATCAAGAAGCCAAGGGGGCCGATTCATGTTCCATTGGCCATCTTGTGCACCGGCTCACATGCAAGAGGGGAGAGAGAGACGCGCCG
This sequence comes from Amorphophallus konjac, assembly GCA_022559845.1. Classification (NCBI taxonomy): domain Eukaryota; kingdom Viridiplantae; phylum Streptophyta; class Magnoliopsida; order Alismatales; family Araceae; genus Amorphophallus; species Amorphophallus konjac. Next base: position 116,620,136 of record CM040127.1, on the reverse strand, counting down.
GTTCAAGCATGCCAAAGGGGACCTGCGCCGATTCAAGCCCTCCTTGTGCTTCTTGCGCCGGTTCACAAGGTCAAGGGAGGGCGTCGATTCATGAAGGAGAAGAGCTTTTGGCGCCGATTCAAATGGGGTTGAGGGCGCCGATTCATGAAGGCATGGGCCCTTTCATGTGTTTTATTTTTTGTCTTTCTTCATTCTCCCTTTTTTTGCCGTTACCTTTTGTTCTCGTGTGCATTGATATACGTGCACGGATGTACTCATTTTCTTTCTCCATTGCCTTTGTTCGGCCCGGAGTTCTTGCTGGTGATTTTTTAGGTGTCCACAAAAGTCCCGGAGCTAGAGGGAGAGCTCCGGATGGGCGCAAGATGGCGCCGGGGGGCTTCGGGTATGCCCCTGGTCTCTCCCCTGCCGCTTTGGGGCAGGGGTGGCCATCTCCACCGGTTGGTGAAGGGTTCTGCCTCGTTCCTTCTTCCTTGCGGGTTGGAGGAGGCCTCCTGCTCCGCAGGCGGAGGTTGAGAGGGACCCCCTGCCCCGCTCCGGATAATACGGCCTCCCTGAAGAATAAAACGGCCTTCGATAGTTAGCCGGGAGGCTTCTGCACGGGGCGGGGGGGGGGGGGGGGGGGGGCTTGCCCGGGAACCCTAAGATCGTTCATCCTGGGCCATCTATGTCCTCATCAAATCGACGAGGGTGTCCAGTTTAGCGTTCAGCGAACGGAAGACATCCAGGTCCACTGCGGCGGGCTGTCCCCCCATGGGTGGCGGCGGAGGTGGGGCGTTGGCTTGATCATTAGGAAGGGGGATGGTCAACGAGTGTGACGGCACATGCCCTTCGTTCGTGGCCACAGGCGCCTTCCCCTTATCACCAGTAACTCTCATGATGTTGCTTCTTCACACCATGTTGGCTTCTTGCTCGGTTCCCACAGACGGCGCCAGATGAATAGGCAAGATCTCGCGCGAAGCCTTGAGCTGTCCAATCTTGGGCGATCATGGGATGCAGTCACTCCAGTGCAAGATTCTGCAAAGAGGGAAGGAGACGATCAGGGGGCCCAGGGTGATAACCATGGGGAAAACCCTCCGATGCTTAAGTCAGCGAGCGGTAGAAGCGATGTGCGAAGGGGGGTGAGAGAGTAGAGGGGCACGAGATTGCTCTTCACCAGTTGAGGTGGTTGAGCGTGGGCTTACCTTTCCGGAGGGATTCCTTGAGTTTATATAGAGGCGGGCTCCTTTGTCAGGGTAGGGGAGGCGTGGGGCCTGGAGGATGCTGCATCCCCGTAAGGGACTCTTCCCGATCAAGGACTCTCACCTTCTTCTTATCCCCCTGGTCTCCATTCCCAGATATCAGCGTAACCTCCGCTTGGATAGGTGCTAGCAGTGAGAACTTAACCCTACCCTGTTAAGGAGTCCTGATGCCGAACTAACCCATGAAGGATAAGTGGGGGCACTCCTCTCTATTGTTGGGGGTACCTGTCCGACCTTGGGCTCACTCAATATGGTCTGTAGGTTTCCCCGAGCGTAAGTGAGGTCGATCGATCGGGCACCGAGCTAAAGCTCGGTGGGCGACGCAGGCCTTGGGCAACTGAGGCCTCAGAGTCAGTGGGCCCTGTCGGGGTTATCACTTGTTGGGCCAGACAGGTCTTGATGTGTTATTTGGGCCGCACGTCTAGTGGGCTACGAATCTCCCCCTCTCCGGTGCCCAATACCTCATAATAGTGTCAGAGTAGTTATTCTCTTAAAAAGTCTACCACTTATCGTTGATTTAGGCATCAAAATATTTTTACGAGGAATATAACCCTCGGTGAGAACTTCATTTCTTATCCAGGAGGATCGGGTCAACGCTCGACACGGATCTCACGAACGCTCGGGATCCCATCCCAAACGTTCGGTTGTTCACTTGGGGTTGTCATCTGCTACCTCGGCTTCACCTTCTATCCTCCGCGATACAAATTCGTGTGTAGCAGCACGAGCAACGATAACAACACCTTACAACATGGGAAACACGTACTTATAACAATTTTTAATAAAATATGAGAATGTCTTGGACTTACCAATCAACCCTACCCACTTCATAAATTGCCTCGGTGTTGCTCTATGGCACGCTCTCCATTGGAAAATTATCACTCCATGTCACACCTCCCTTTCCGGTTCATACATGGCCATACGATTGGAGCATATTTTTTCGCGAATTTTAAGTATGGAGGTGAATAATTCGACTATACAAACAAAAGATAATAAAATGTGGAATAAGTATGTTCGAATTTAAATTTTCGAGGTAAAGATATAATTATATAATAAATAAACACATATTAATCAAACTGTAAGTCTTATTTTTATGGATTTAAACAATTTATACTTCTTCGGTAGCGTGGAGTATAGAGGCTAGGCTGGCGTCGGCTTGAAAGGAGACCGCCAATGGGGATGTGGGGTTACCTTACTGAGGGTGACAAGCAGCCAACCGGATCAGACCGGCCGCCCCCCTCCAATGCAGAGCCCGCGCCCCGCCATGGTGGCGGAGGAGAGGCTTGTCTTCCTCCTGCAGCACTGCAGGAACCCGAGATACCTCCGTCAGGTGGCAGCCCAAGCTGTCGTTTTTGGACTCCAGCAGGACGGGCACGTCGCCCCCAGGGTGGTCGCCGCCTTCTTCGTGGCCGGGCAACCAGGGGACGCCCGCCGATGGTTCGACGGGGTCGTCTTCCCCAACACCGTCCTCTGGAACGTCATGTTCAAAGGCTACACCGTGGGGGGCGCCCACGGCGAGACTCTGGCCCTGTTCGCTCGCATGAGGGGGCGCGGCGTGTCCCCCAACCGCTACACCTTCACCTTCGTGCTCAAGTCGTGTGCGAAGATCCCCGCTACGAGGATGGGAAGGGCGGTTCATGGCGTGGTGGTCAAGACTGGGTTAGAAGGAAATGGGTTTGTTGGGACGTTGCTCATTGACGTGTACTCTGCTGTTGCTGGAGGTGCAGGCATTCGTCTGGCACGGAAGATGTTCGATGAAATGCCTTCGAAAAATGTGGTGGCATGGACTGCCATGGTGTCGGCGTACATTTCGGCCGGTGACGTGGTTTCTGCGAGGAGGTTGTTTGACGAAGTGGCTCACCAAGCTGATGTCGTCCTCTGGAACATGATGGTCTCGGGTTACATTGCTGCAGGGAACATGGATGGTGCTCGGCAACTGTTTGACAGGATGACGGACCGAGACATCATAGCATGGAACACCATCTTACATGGGTATGCAAATGGTGCTGATCTTGAGGCATGTGTGAAGTTCTTCAATGTGATGCCAGAGAGGAACATATTTTCGTGCAATGGATTGATTGGAGCGTACATCAGGCATGAACAGTTCACTGAAGCTTTACATGCTTTCAACTGCATGCTTAAGGCATCGGATGTCAAGCCGAATGATGCAACACTTGTGATGGTGTTGTCGGCATGCTCAAAGGTGGGTGCCATCTATTTGGGGAGATGGATTCATCTTTATGCTGATAACAATGGATTCATGGACAATGTTTATGTAGTGAATGGATTAATTGACATGTATGCAAAATGTGGGAGCATAAGAAGTGCTATTGAGGTGTTCAACATGGCGAGGATAAGAGATACAATAACTTGGAATATAATAATTGGGGCATTGGCAATGCACGGGCAAGGATCTGATGCACTTAATGTATTTGAGGAGATGAAAGACAAAGGAATTGTGCCAGATGGGATAACCTTTATTGGAATCTTGTCGGCTTGTTCCCACATGGGTCTGGTCCAAAGGGGGTTTGTATATTTCAGATTAATGGTCAATGACTACTCAATCACTCCTTGGATTGAACATTATGGTTGTATGGTGGACCTCTTGAGCAGGGCCGGCTTGCTTGATGAGGCACTGCATTTCATTAAAAGGATGCCAATAGAAGCAGATTGTGTAATTTGGAGTTCATTGCTTGGAGCTTGTCGTATTTATGGTAATATCCATCTTGCTGAACTTGCTGTGAAACAGCTTGTAAGACTACAGCCAGAAGATGCTGCCAACTATGTCACTCTGTCAAATGTATATGGGGCTGCTGGAAGCTGGAAAGATTTTGCCATGGCAAAGCAGTTGATGAAAGTATGGAACATAGAAAAATTACCTGGTTGTAGTCTGATTGAACTAAATTATGAGGTAATTGAGTTCTGTTCATCAGATGTGAGGCACCCACAAACAAAGGAGATTTACAAAGTGTTAGAGGGACTGAAGGAGTGGACAGAGTCAATTGCAAAACACACAGAAATTGAAGAATTATGGTCCAATGGGGAAGGACGTGACTGAAACAGAGCCATATAATGCATTTTTCATAAATGAAAGAAGCTCAATCGTTCACAAAAGGCACTAGCATGTATCTTTCACACTGGTACAAGTATACCTTTTCACAAAGTTGATCATTATGAATGATCATGTAGTGTACACTTGTCAGCAGTTGAGCTGGCTAAGTGATCATCAGTGTTTGATTAGAGTCTTAGACAACTCAACCATTTCCTGGATCAAGTGATAGTTCAACCCAATTGATGAGGGCTTGCACATCCTTTTGGCACATATGATCAAGCAATGGGAACCTTACACCTGCTCAAGGAGAAAACAATAACAAAATGATCCAAAACTGCAAGCTAGTTTATAAAGATGTGCAAGCACTGACACATTTTGAACAGCATGCCCAATTTGAATATGAAGTAATTGCTGTAGTATTGGTTTTGCATATCTTCCCTGGCATTAGTATTGGAAGGCCATGGATGGTGAAGCCCACCATTTCTGGTAATTTCCTGTGATACTTCCATTGATATTCTGCTCAGATACTTTGCATAACCATTGTGGCAACCTCGCAGAGATGTTGCAAGTTAACTGAGCACAGGAACATGAGTTCTTTTATTTTGCTGTGATACTGAATTGTGAGAACCTCTCTGTATGGGCTGCTAGAACTCTTTAACATCGTTTATCTGTATAGACTGCTAGAACTCTTTAACACAGTGTTGGCTTTACGGAATAGGCATAGCATCTATGCAAAATGAATGAATAAAAATTGCATGCCAATATTTCATAATTGTTTTTTTCTTTGTCGGTTCAGATAATGGAAATAAAACTTCATGCCAGTTTCTTTCTGATAACATGCTTAAGTAGCATTATTTGTCTTGGAGAAACAGCTGGTTTGAGTTTCAATGTACAACTTACACAATCATACATGCACGTGGCTTGAGTTTTGACTTGTGATGTTTAAGGGGTAAGTGTTGTGAAGGTTTTGCACTTTCCTGTAGTATCATTTGATGTTTGAGGATCCTCAGACAAGCTAAAATGTTCATTTCCAGGCATTGCAAAGGGTGATAAATAAAATGAAAGAAAAAGGAAAACAAAATGGAAGATGGGTATTCCTGTTCATTTGTGTACAATGAGTTGTCTGGCAAAGTAAGCAACAATTACCAAGTTCGTGCTCCATCAGGTTGTCTAAGTTGAGTGTTGGTGTGAGAGCAGTCAAAGTTTTCAAATATATTTTCAGCTACTCAGTGTGAAATCATCTACCATAGCAGAAACAGATTGTTCACATTATCCAGATATCTTCTACCAAGAGATATGTCATGTATGAAGAGGTCAAGTCTTCTTCCTATAAGAGTATTAAAAGGTGCAGGATTCTGGTTTCCTACTCTAAGTCCATCCACCATTATTCTTCCTTCCAACTTGGTGTAAACATTGGTCAGGTGATGGTACTGCAGCTTTTCAGTGTGAAGCTGAAAGACCCACATTTTTATCTGATGAGTGCTGAACCACCTTTTGATTCCCTAAAGTTGCAGTTTTCTAGAATCTCATAGTATGCCAATTTTGATTTCTGTCACTTAATTTACCAAACTTGATAAGGATCTTGTAATTTGCTAATTGTACTTCTTTAAGTTAATGTTACTGAACTCAACTTGGACATCTCTGTGGACTGCGTTCATCTTATTCCTATCCACTGGCCTTTTTAGTTGTTATTTTCATTATGCTGATGTGTACAGGTAGATTGAGAGGGGAATCAGTGGATTGATAGTTAACAGGTTTTTGTGTATTTCAATCCTTACATCGTGATCCTGCTTTACCTGTAATCCCCCACCCCACACCCCTAAGAAGGAAAAAGAAAAGCATTTTTGTATGTTGGCCACAAAATATATATTCAAATTTCTTGGTGTTCTTTATGAAAAGAAACATTTTTATATAAGGGTTTATTCCGTGGGTGCGCATCGTATCAGACGATTTAGGTTCGGATGTTAGACCTTTTCCCACTGATCGCAGTCAGTATTGATTTACATTGACCTAACGTCCGAACACTTTTGTTTATCTGTCAAAGAAACCTTAAAAGTCCTTCTATAGGTTCTAATGTTGAGGGCCTATTCACTTGGGCAACTCGCAGTTACCACTCATTCACCACCGGCAGACTGATGGAACTAGGGTCTTGTCGAAGGCCGCTTAGGTTTAGGCAACAACACTATAATTTTGGGGTATGGATGCTATTCTGTGAGAGCCATAGGCATTTTTGGAGTGTTGGGAAGTTTCCTAGACCCCAGGGATATTTTGATAATTTTATCAGGCTAGGAGTATTTCGGTAATTTTATCAGGCCAGGGGCATTTATGAAATTTCTGGGTTTGAAAAGAAAAGAGTAGGGTAAGATCCATGACTTCCCAAGGCGCTGAGGCTATTTATGGAGGGTTTTGGGGGTTACTAGGTCATTTCTAGGTCATAGGAGTATTTCCGTAATTTTATCAAACTCCACACGGACTTAGGTTTTATGCGATATCCAAGTGTCGGACTGAGCTGACAGGGTCCCTAAACTGAAGGAGCAACGAGGGACTTCATAGAAGGCACACGTGCGTCGATTTGTAGAGGGAGGGGTATGTATATAATTTCCCGAAAGTCGGGGGATTTTCTCATAATTTTCTCTGACGGGTGTGCAAAGTACATTGAATATATTTAGGGCCCAAGTGGGTACAAGGGTTGTCGGCGAGTTGTCGACTGTACATCAGAGAGATTCGCACTAACGCGGGAAGTAGGGGCATAGCCCCAATTATAAAAGATTGTAGGGTAAAACTGTAGACAACAAGGCTTATGTTTCTCGCAGTCCCCGAGAGGACATTTTCATAATTCTCCCATTATAGGGGCAGAATTACATAGTTTAGCCGTCCCGGGGGCATAGAAACTTAACAAATATAGCCTGCAGAGGGACATAATTACAAACATACCCATTAGGGGCATAAATATAAGACCCCGGGATCACCTACCCCTCAAGGGTCTAAACAACGACCAATTTTCTTCTAGATGCTAGATGCCTCGTAGTTGTCTTCTTGTCCGATGCTTTCTGCTCTCTTCTAAATCCTTAGGGGTCTATTTATAGAAAGTGGAGGGCTACCCAGAGGTGTTTGAATCTGTACGCGGTGAATGGGCTAAGAATGACCCCGGGAGGGTCTTTTCTCCTTTTTTTCCTTTTTTTTTGCCGGAGAGAGAATGGGCGGGGTCAAATGACCCCGGACCCATCTGGGGTCAAATGACCCCGAGCAGGCCTGCGCGAGACCTGTCCGGGGTCGAATCCCGGGGTCATTTGACCCCGGGCAGGTCCTGCCCAGGGCCGATTGACCCCGGGCAGGTCCTCTCAGGATCAATTGACCACAGGCGGGTCCCTCCCGGGGTCGCGTGACCCTAGATAGGGCCGCCACCCATGTGCAGGCCTGTCCGGGCTCGGGCGAGCCCGCACGGGTCTCCCCGAACCCGGATGGGTCCCTTTACCCTCTTTTTTTGCTTAAAAAAAGAATTCTCCCTAGGGCTTTGTGGAACTATTGCTCGCAACACGTCATGTGGAGAAAGGAGAGAACGTGCCTCCTTATTCGTTTGTTTTCTTCCTCGCGCCGTAGGCAGCGAAGAGGGGATTTATTTTTTTGTCCGTGCAGCGTGGTACACGTGAGTGAGACTACCTCGGTCATGTGTACACCATCCTTTGCATCTCCCTCTTCTTACTATGAGATTTTCTTTGCTCATGTCGAACGTCCAAGGGAAGCAAACTCCACCCCTTTGGGGTTTTACCCAGAACCACGCAATTCTGACAATTGTGATGGTTTAATCCGATTCCCGACCACCTTGCATGCTGCGAGGGGCCCACAATTGTAGAGATATACGGGCCACAAAGTCCCGATGTGTGGAAATATTCCACGGAGCGATGATACGCCGAATAGTGAACTCTGACCAACTCGAGGGTAATGTCTCAATTTATCTTAGATAAATAGTGGGTGCAACAAATGCCCCCCACAGGACATCCGTCAAAGCCGGAGGCGGGGGTGGGTGGCTCGTGTCTTCCGTGATTTTTTTTCTAATCCCCGAGTCCATTGACATAATGGGGCTTTGTAGTTATTGTTGTCCTCATACTGGTTTGATCTTTAATCCAGGCTTTTTACTCATTGTTCCTCATTGCTCTTGGTCTTTGCAGCTTCTACAGACATGGCTCACCAAGACAGAGGTAGAGAGGCATCCCGGAGGCCCAGGGTTGGAGACTCTGATGATCATTATGTGCGGAGGACAGATAGGCCTATGCCACATTTCCCTCCTCGCAGCATCACTTCTGAGAGCTTTGACGCGGTGGACCGCGGGTTTGCTTGGGTTGCTCAGGGCCCGACTGAGGATACTGCTGCAACTGGGGGCACTGTTGATGTCTCCTACATTACGAGGAGACATGGGGTCTATGTGTACGGCCGTTCGGGAGGATATCCATCCCACTTTCCACTGGACTGGCATATCCTATCCTTTGTCCAGAGCTTTGTGCCTTCTAGTGTGGAGGCTGATGATTCCCGCTTGCTATGTGTCACACCCCGAGATATAGTCAGCAGAAATCACTCGGGAACATGAACAGCCGACAAAATAAGCCTCGTGCTAGCAAAACAATCAGAGTGCAACATACATCATCATAAACATTGTATGCAATACCATATGACAAAAAACCTCAACTTCATTGATCAAATAAATCAAAGTTTACAACTGGATGATGACTCTTTTAACAATATGACTCTCTAGACTCAAGAAAACAGAAAATTACATAACATGATCAATTTCACCGCCTAATATAGTGAAGGTCTCTAATTACAATAATAGACTCAATTTGACTCTATCTAGGCTTCCCTCGATCTTTACTCACTCTTGGACTCGTCACTTGAGTAGTCCGATTCCGACCCGTTAGAGTTGTTGGGTATAGTTTGTTTTGATGATGTCAAACCAGCTTGGAGTCATTTAGTTCTAAGCCAGAAATCACATAAATGCAACTCTGCATATTTTGTACCTTATATTTTCCACATTCCTTAATGATTTTCAGATTGTAATTGTTTCACAAATTAAGTTTCAGGTTGCCCACATTTGATGAATTTGATAGAAGAAAAAGATTTCAAGAAGAGGAGTCGAGGTTGGAGTCAACTCCAGTTTATAGGCTTTCTAACGTTTTCAGTTGAAAAGGTCGTTTGGAGTCGACTTCAGAAGCCAATAGAGTCGACTTGAGCTCACCCGCCAGCTGAAGAAATTAAGGGTGACAAATAGCTTCTTACGGGTAACAAATAACTTCATGAGTGAAAAATAAACCGATAGAGGTGACAAATAGCTTGGATGAGAGAAGAAGGGCTGAGAAGAAGAAAAGATAGAAGGAGAGTCGACTCCAACAGGAAGTAGAGTCGACTCGACGAGTGGTTCTGCAAAGAAGAACAAGAGCATTTGATAGAGGTGTTGAATGTGCTTCAAGAGTGACAAATAGTCACACAAGTGTGACAAATAGCTCGTAAGGGTGACAAATGGGTCACAACATTGAAAAATGTAAGACAAGGTTAAGAAGCTGGAAGAAAATGAAGAAGAGTCTACTCTATTTGAAGATGGAGTCAACTCTGGTCAAAGTTGACTTTAGTCAAAGTCAATGCTAGTCAAAGTGACTCTAGCCTAGTTCAACTTCATGTTGACTCAAGTCAAGCTGCCTCTAGTCAAAGTCAACTAACTACAGTGATCTCGTCAAGATTGACCACAGTCAACTTCACTTCAAGCGGTTCATGACCCTCAAGCTCACAGGAGTAACAAATGGCCAGCTAGTTGTGACAAATAGCACTCTAAGGGCGACAAATAAAGGGCTAGCTGTCACGTCCCGACACGGAAAATCGGAACGTAGCAGTTTATATCATTCATGTCAATCAGAGCATACATTGCCACAAAAGACTAAACCACCAAGCTAATAATAAAGAAAAACAATTAACCCATCTTTATTGATAATAATAAGAGAAAGTACTTAATTACACCCGACTCCTTGTGGACTTCTAACTTATTAACGAAAAATACATCAGCTCTAGATAACAACTCAACAACTAATCTAAAACTTGACTTGAACATCATTCTAAATGGCTCGCTCTTGGAAGCACTCGTTCCCGTCCCCATCAGAGCGCACGTCCTCATCCGAACTACCTAAAAAGGATTGGAAAGTAGGGGTGAGCAAAGCTCAATAGGATTTTATATCTCTATCATCAGACATTATTAAAGTAATTAACCATTCAATTAGGAATAACGTTGCAACGAAAGTAATGATAAATAATGTCAAAAGATAGATAGAAAAAGAATATGAACTTTCAAGCAAAGAATATAGCAATTATAGGAAGAACTATTCATGAAAATTGCACGAAAATGATATATGGGATTGGCCATAACAAGCACGCATGTCACACAGGAATTTCAAGTAAATGAGTAAAAGTGGAATGTCTCAGATCAATCACGCTAGTCATGCACTTCGGTGCAATGCCACACCTTGTCATTACAAACTCCCCGAGACACAAGTACTTTCGGACGCTCCTCCCAGGACCAGACCGGGCCCTTTATGATACGTTGGCGTTGAAGGGTTGGATCATAGATCCTAGTCTAGACATTTATCACATTAAATGGCCAAGAGTTCCAAGGTTTAAGCTCACGAACTTACTTCTAAGATTGAGAGAAATTCCAACATCGTTGGAATGAACATTAGGTAGAAAGACAAGGATGCAAACAAGGATCACACACGATTTCACAGTTCAAGGCCAACCTTGATGACTGCTACACGATAATAAAACAAGGGAAATGTATGAAATATCTTACATGTGGCGGTCAATAATTGGGCCGCTACAGGAGCGTGACGGTCTGACCTTAGTCCGTTACGGTGACGTGACGGTCCATCATTGGGCCGTTACAGTTCACAGGCCAGTCCAGTTTGGACTGGCCCAATACACGATTCAAACCACGTTCATGGGTTCAGGTCTTTGGGGTACAACCTGCCCGGCGTCCTGGTGGGAATCCCAGGCTCACGGGGTCTTACGGAGGTCTCATAATAGTGGTCCTAGTCCGACGGAAAGAATAACCGGCGGAGAGTCCCATCTATTACAAGAATTGAGGTTTAAACAAACACGGAAAACCAAGACGGTGCGGTCAGTCACTCCCACCGGAGTGGAATGACTGTAAAACAAAATGCCACGACCAATATATATCTAGCATGGATCAGAATTTATATAAGTATTAAGGGTTTTTATCAAATTTCATATGATCATTCATCTTAGGATTATCTAACAACTTTCATGTAGAGAATAAAAATTTAATGTTTATAATCATGATATTAGATTATCATCACGTTCTGCGTTGTTTACAGATCAAGATGTCATACTAAAACATAGCAAGTTCCTGGTTCAAAACGCATGAATTAGAGGTTAAATCACCCTGCCAGAAGAACGTGACGGTCCATATAAGGGGCGTTACAAGTATGTAACGATCTATCGTAGGGACGCTACACAACAGAAATAATTAGATATAAATCTTATAAAATTTTAAAAAAATACAGGGCACGTGACGGTCTATCGTGGGGTCGTTACACCATGGTGACAGTTTATCGTGCGACCGTCAGAGTTGTAACGGTCACTGAAATGCCGTCAGATTAATCCGAGTCCCGCCAACGGCAAACCTCGACATGCCACGATAAAACTTCGATTTCTCACGATAGAGTGAACAGAACTTAGGGAAAATACCACCGTTCGAATGAGCATTAAAAATCGTACAAGATAGCATTCTTTGATTAAGACTAAAAATGATTAATTTCAACATTAGACTAGTTAACATGGAAGTTACCATTTTTGTATAACTCGGAGTAAAACATGAAATTTGAACAGCATGATGTACGAAAATTAGGCAATTAGATATCAAAAGAAAGAGCTCAAGAAGACGAACAAGATGGTATCATTAGATTTTCGTTTGGCCTGAGAGACACCTACCTTTGCTTGAAGGAAAGAAAGACGAAAGGAAGGGTCACCGGAACCCTAGGTACCGCTCCTAGAACGCCCAAATTCTCTCCCGTCCGGTCACGATCAGCTACGCCACCCGCCGCTAGTGCAAATATGGTTCTAGAGCGTCGAAAGCCCTCAATAAATAGGACCTATAGGGACCCCTAGCGATCGAATTTGGTTGAAGAGTCCAATGAAGAAACTCCGGCGAAAATCTTGGATGGGGTTCTAATCCACCGCCACCGCCGCCAGTAGAAGCATCTAGACTTAGGGTTTCGAAGAGAAAATAAGGACCTATCAGTGGGCTTGGGTTTGGCCCGAATCGGAGCGCAAGTGGGCTTAAATTGGACCCAAATTGCGATGGTTAAACTAGGTCTTCTAAACCCACGAAAAAGTGCTAAAACATGAAATTGGGTCTTCACGAATTTTATTTTGGGCTATTTCCTGAAGATAAAGTTATTACAAATTCAATTTTACACTAGATACATATTTTCTAGATTTTTAATAATTTCATTAGAAGTTGAGCCAATAAATAATGGAATTATTATACTAAAAATGCAGGATGCTACACCCTCCCCCTCTTTAAGGAATTTGGTCCCCAAATTCACCGATTCTGATAACAACCAACCTTAAAACAATTTGGGATATAACTTCCTGATTGCATCCTCGGACTCCCATGTTGCTTCTTCTGCTCCACGCCGACTCCGCTGGACCTTGACCATCGGAATAGATCGATTCCTGAGTTGCTGTTGCTTGAAGTCTAATATCTTGATAGGCTTTTCTTCAAAAGATAAGTCCTTCTTCAATTCCAAATCAGCATACTGGATAATGTGCGAAGGGTCATACACATACTTCCGAAGCATAGATACATGAAACACATTGTGAATGCCTGCTAACTGTGGTGGTAAGGCCAATCTATAGGCAACTTCGCCTACCCTCTCTAAAACTTCAAATGGGCCAACGAACCTTGGGCTTAACTTGTCTCGAATTCCAAATCTTCTAATTCCTCTTGATGGTGAAACTTTCAGAAATACGTGTTCCCCAATCTGAAATTCTAACTCCCTTCTTCTATTATCTGCATAGCTCATTTTGTCTGGACTGGGCGACCTTCAAACGGTCTCTGATAACTTGAATGTTCTTGGATGATTCTGAGATAAGATCTGGCCCGAGCCATTACTTTTCACCAACTTCTTCCCAACAAAGAGGAGATCTACAACTCCTGCCATACAAAACTTCAAACGGTGCCATCTGAATGCTAGATTGGTAACTATTATTGTATGCAAACTCAATCAAAGGTAAGTGTTCATGCCAACTACCTCTAAAATCAATTACGCAGGCTCTCAACATGTCTTCAACAATCTGGTTCGCTCTCTCAGTCTGCCCGTCAGTCTGAGGGTGAAAAGCTGTACTGAAGTTCAAATGGGTTCCTAATGATGCTTGTAGTCCTTTCCAAAAGTGAGATGTAAACCTGGGGTCTTTGTCAGATATGATGGATACAGACACTCCACGTAATCTTATTATTTCCTTCACATATAGGTCAGCCAAAACATCCACAGTCCACTTTAACTTAATAGGCAAAAAGTGTGCGGACTTTGTTAGTCGGTCAATGATCACCCAAATTCCATCAAGGCCTCCTCATGTTCGGGGTAAACCCATAATAAAATCCATACCGACACTTTCCCACTTCCATAGTGGTATTTCAAGAGGCTTTAATTTCCCAGCAGGCCTGAAATGCTCTGCTTTTACTTGTTGACATACTAAACACCCGCTCACAAAATCGGTCACTTCTCTTTTCATGTTCGGCCACCAAAAAGTTCTCTTCAAATCTCTGTACATCTTTGTAACTCCTGGATGTATAGTATACTTAGATCTGTGCGCTTCTTCAAGAATCTTCTTCTTTATCTCCGTGGAATCAGGGACACATGTTCTCCCTCGAAACAATAATCTCCCATCAACAGCTAACATAAAATCTGGTCAACTATCCATTTGTTCTTTAATTTCAACAAGCACTGGGTCATTATCCTGCAACTGCTTAATTTCTGCTAGCAATTCTGAACGAAGCTGGACATGAGCCACCAAGATTCGATCTTCCTTTTCTGTAATATCTAGATTGGCAAACTATTCTAACAACTTCCACTCTTGAAGCATCAAACTGGCTAATCTAGTTGTCGGCTTCTTGCTCAAAGCGTTTGTTACAACATTCCCTTTTCTGGGATGATATTCAAGGGAGAAGTCGAAATCCTTTAAGTACTCTAGCCACCTTCTCTGTCTCATATTCAATTCCTTTTAAGAAAATAGATATTTTAAGCTCTTATGGTCTGAGTACACGGTGAAAGTTTCTCCATAAAGATAATGCCTCCATATCTTAAGAGCAAACACAACAGCTGCTAACTCCAGATCATGAACAGGGTAATTCTCTTCATGTTTTCTCAATTGTCTGGAGGAATAAGCTATCACTCTCCCTCGCTGCATCAATACGCAACCCAAACCGATTCCTGAAGCATCGGTGTAAACTTCAAAACCTCCTTCACCTAAGGGCAAGGCCAAAACTGGGGCAGTGGTCAAACACCCCTTCAAAGTCTGAAAACTCTTCTCACAATCATCAGTCCACTCAAAACAATTCTCCTTACGAGTTAACCTAGTCAAAGGCACTACAATCTTGGACAAATCCTTAATGAACCTTCGATAATAGCCTGCTAAGCCTAAGAAACTTCTGATCTCAGTTACATTCACAGGTCTTTCACAATTACGTACAACATCAACTTTGGAAGGGTCTACTGCGATTCCCTCTTTAGAAATAATGTGCCCCAGAAAAGATATCTCTTGTAACCAGAACTCACATTTACTAAACTTGGCGTATAGCTGATGATCCTTTAATATTTGTAACGCCATTCTCAAGTGCCTTTCATGCTCTTCCTTGCTCCTTGAATATATCAGAATATCATCAATAAATACCACGACCCACTGATCCAAGTAGGGCCGGAACACACTATTCATTAGCTGCATAAAAGTTGCAGGAGCATTAGTTAGTCCAAACGGCATTACCACAAATTCAAAATGCCCATACCTACTGCGGAATGCCATCTTAAAAATATCTTCATCTTTTATCCTCAACTGATGATACCCAGATCTGAGATCGATCTTTGAGAAGTACTGGGCTCCAGATATCTGATCAAATAACTCATCGATCCTTGGTAATAGGTACTTGTTCTTCACGGTGAGCTGATTCAACTGACGATAATCAACACACAGCCTCAAAGAACCATCTTTCTTCCTTACAAAAAGAACAGGAGCATCCCACGGGGAAGTACTCGGACGAATGAACCCTCTCTCTAGCAAGTCTAACAACTGCACCTTCAATTCTCTTAACTCAGCAGGAGACATACGATAGGGGGATCTCGAAACAGGCGAGGCGCCAGGAATCAGATCGATAGAGAAAACCACCTCCCTTTCAGGGGGAAGATCTGGTAATTTATCTAGAAACACCTTCGGAAAATCTTGAATAACAGGGATATCCTTCAACTCCACTTTCTCCTTATCAGTTAAAAAAATCAAAGCCAAGAATGCTGGACACCCCATTCTTAACAACTTATCCGCTCGAAATGCCGAAATGAGCGGCACAGACTTGGATAGCCTAGAGCCAGAGAAAGAAAGCTCAGGACGTCCAAAGAAAGACACTACTCCTGACTTACAATGAACACGAGCACCATGCTTAGATAATCAATCAGCCCCTAAGATTATGCCATAATCTTTCATCTTCATGCATACTAGATCGGTAGATAAATTACAACCATTAATCAAAACTTCACTGGAAGGATAATAATATTTAATCTCGGATCCCGAACCAATAGGGGTGGATATCATAAGATGAAAGTCCAATAATATCGGTTCCACAGATAAGGTCTTAGCAAATTTCAGAGATATAAAAGAATGAGTGGCTCCAGTGTCGAAAAGTACGAATGCTGGCTTGGAAAGAATAGTAAGAGTTCCTTCGACAATACCTCCTTCCTCGGTAGTTTGGTTCTCAGTCTCTGCCTCCTGGAGGGCTTGGAGCCTGCCTTGCCGCTTGAAACTTCCTTGCGACTTATCAGATGCTGTCGGTTCATTAATAAGGGGACATTCTGGAATTCGGTCGTCCCTGCTATCACACCTTAAACAAGCGCCTAACTTACGCCAACATTCTTCCATCTTGTGACCTGGACGGTCACAATACTTGCAAACTACCTTAGATGACACAGCTGGTCCAACCTTTTTCTCACCTTCTCTGGGTTTCTTGTTCTTAGAAAAACTCGGCCTGCCATTGGGCCTCTTCTGACCATTACCGGGTTTAAAGTTCTCAGAACTGGTAGTCTGTTCCTTCTTCTTATCCCGACCTCTTATTCGGTCAGTCATCTCCATCATGTCTTCCAAAACTTGTGCTTTCCTTACTATCTCAGCGCAGATATAGATTTCCAAGGGTGCCAATTGATTGATGTACTGAAGCTTCAAACCATTCAGAAATCTTTTAGCCTTCATTTTCTCAATGGACATCAAGTGTGGGGCATACTTGCACAATCTGGAAAACTGTGCTTCATACTCTGCAACCGACAAGTTTCTTTGTTTCAAAGCAGCAAACTCGGCCACTTTCTTCTCCTGCACCTGATCTGAAAAATACTTGCTATTGAAAAACTATTTGAACTCGTTCCACGTGGCATGTCTATTCCCAATCGTGGCTTCCACGGCTTCCCACCAAGCACGAGCATCGCGTTCTAACAGAAAAGTCGCTAACAGGACGTGATCCTGATCCCCACATTGCATAACCCTGAAGATCCTCTCTGTCTCCTTCAGCCAGTTCTCGGCCTCATCTGGGTCCGAAGATCCACTGAAACGTGGGGGATTCAAGCCTTGAAAGTTCCGATGTAGATTGCCTGCTCCTTGCTGTCCACCGCCTTGGGCTACTTGCTGTAAGGCCTTGGTTAGGCCCTACACTGTACGTTGAATGTCTCGCCATTGAGCACGTTCTGCCGCCATCACGGGAAATTCCTACAACATAAAAGAAGTGATTTAGAACGTTATATTGAATCTATCTTCTTATAGTTAATTAATTAATCTTAGCCCAAGTCTCTACCCAACTCACTGGGTCGGATTCTGACTTTACTAATGTTAAAGGTTATATAACACTACTAGCAACCTAGGGTCTAAAGAAAACCTAGGCTCTGATATCACAAAAACTGTCACGCCCCGACGCGAAAAATCGGAACGTAGTAGTTTATATCATTCATGTCAATCAGAGCATACATTGCCACAAGAGACTAAACCACCAAGCTAATAATAAAGAAAAACAATTAACCCATTATTATTGATAATAATAAGAGAAAGTACTTAATTACACCCGACTCCTTGTGGACTTCTAACTTATTAACGGAAAATACATCAACTCTAGATAACAACTCAACAACTAATCTAAAACTTGACTTGAACATCATTCTAAATCTCTCGCTCCTGGAATCACTCGTTCTCGTCCCCATCATAGTGCACGTCCTCATCCGAACTACCTGAAAAGGATCAGAAAGTAGGGGTGAGCAAAACTCAGTAGGATTTTATATCTCTATCATCATGCATAATTAAAATAATTAACCATTCAATTAAGAATAACGTTGCAACGAAAGTAATGATAAATAATGTCAAAAGATAGATAGAAAAAGAATATGAACTTTCAAGCAAAGAATATATCAAGTATAGGAAGAACTATTCATGAAAATTGCACGAAAATGATATATGGAATTGGCCATAACAAGCACGCATGTCACGCAGGAATTTCAAGTAAATGAGTAAAAGTGGAATGTCTCAGACCAATCATGTTAGTCATGCACTTTGGTGTAATGCCACAGCTTGTCATTACAAACTCCCCGGGACACAAGTACTTTCGGGCGCTCCTCCCAGGACCAGACCGGGCCCTTTATGATGCGTTGGCATTGAAGGGTTGGATCATAGATCCTAGTCTAGACATTCATCACATTAAATGGCCAAGAGTTCCAAGGTTTAAGCTCACGAATTTACTTCTAAGATTGAGAGAAATTCCAGCATCGTTGGAATGAACATTAGGTAGAAAGACAAGGATGCAAACAAGGATCACGCACGATTTCACAGTTCAAGGCCAACCTTGATGACTGCTATACGATAATAAAACAAGGGAAACGTATGAAATATCTTACATGTGGCGGTCAATAACTGGGCCGCTACAGGAACGTGACAGTCTGACCTTAGTCCGTTACGGTGACGTGACGGTCCATCATTGGGCCGTTACAGTTCAGAGGTCAGTCCAGTTTGGACTGGCCCAATACATGATTCAAACCACGTTCATGGGTTCAGGTCTTTGGGGTACAACCTGCCTGGCGTCCTGGTGGGAATCCCAAGCTCACGGGGTCTTACGGAGGTCTCATAATAGTTGTCCTAGTCTGACGGAAGGAATAATCGGCAGAGAGTCCCATCTATTACAAGAATTGAGGCTTAAACAAACACGGAAAACCAAGACGGTGCAGTCAGTCAATCCCACCGGAGTGGAATGATTGTAAAAGAAAATGCCAAGACCAATATACATCTAGCATGGATCAGAATTTATACAAGTATTAAGGGTTTTTATCAAATTTCATATGATCATTCATCTTAGGATTATCTAACAACTTTCATGTAGAGAATAAAAATTTAATGTTTATAATCATGATACTAGATTATCATCACGTTCTGCGTTGTTTACAGATCAAGATGTCATACTAAAACATAGCAAGTTCTTCGTTCAAAACGCATGAATTAGAGGTTAAATCACCCTGCTAAAAGAACGTGGCGGTCCATATAAGGGGCGTTACAAGCATGTAACGGTCTATCGTAGGGGTGTTGCACAACAGAAATAATTAGATATATATCTTATAAAATTTTAAAAAAATACAGGGCACGTGACGGTCTTTCGTGGGGCCGTTACACCATAGTGACGGTTTATCGTGCGACCGTCAGAGTTGTAACGGTCATTGAAATGGTCGTCAGATCAATCCGAGTCCCGCCAACGGCGAACCTCGACATGCCACGATAAAACTTCGATTTCTCACGATATAGTGAACAGAATTTAGGGAAAATGCCACCGTTCGAAAGAGCATTAAAAATCGTACAAGACAGCATGCTTTGATTAAGACTAAAAATGATTAATTTCAACATTAGACTAGTTAACATGGAAGTTACCCTTTTGTATACCTCAGAGTAAAACATGAAATTTGAACAGCATGGTGTACGAAAATTAGGCAATTAGGTATCAAAAGAAAGAGCTCAGGAAGACGAACAAGATGGTATCATTAGATTTTTGTTTGGCCTGAGAGACACCTACCTTTGCTTGAAGGAAAAAAAGATGAAAGGAAGGGTCGCTGGAACCCTAGGTACCGCTCCTAGAACGCCCAAATTCTCTCCCTTCCAGTCACGATCAGCAACGCCACCAGCCGCTGGTGCAAATAGGGTTCTAGAGCGTCGAAAGCCCTCGATAAATAGGGCCTATAGGGACTCCTAGCAATCGAATTCGGTTGAAGAGTCCAATGAAGAAACTCCGGTGAAAATCTCGGATGGGGTTCTAATCCACCGCCGCCGCCGCCAGTAGAAGCATCTAGACTTAGGGTTTCGAAGAGAAAACAAGGACCTATCAATGGGCTAGGGTTTGGGTTGAATTGGAGCGCAAATGGGCTTACATTGGACCCAAATTGCGATGGTTAAATTAGGTCTTCTAAACCTACGGAAAACTGCTAAAATATGAAATTGGGTCTTCATGAATTTTATTTTGGGCTCTTTCCTGAAGACAAAGTTATTACAAATTCAATTTTACACTAGATACATATTTTCTAGATTTTTAATAATTTCATTAGAAGTTGAGCCAATAAATAATGGAATTATTATAATAAAAATACATGATGCTACACCCTCCCCCTCTTTAAGGAATTTGGTCCCCAAATTCACCGATTCTGATAACAACCAACCTTAAAACAATTCGGGATATAACTTCTTGATTGCATCCTCGGACTCCCATGTTGCTTCTTCTGCTCCACGTCGACTCCACTGGACCTTGACCATCGGAATAGATCGATTCCTGAGTTGCTGTTGCTTGAGGTCTAATATCTTGATAGACTTTTCTTCATAAGATAAGTCTTTCTTCAATTCCAAATCAGCATACTGGATAATGTGCGAAGGGTCATACACATACTTCCGAAGCATAGATACATGAAACACATTGTGAATGCCTGCTAACTGTGGTGGTAAGGCCAATCTATAGGCAACTTTGCCTACCCTCTCTAAAACTTTAAATGGGCCAACGAACCTTAGGCTTAACTTGTCTCGAATTCCAAATCTTCTAATTCCTCTTGATGGTGAAACTTTTAGAAATACGTGTTCCCCAATCTGAAATTCTAACTCCCTTCTTCTATTATCTACATAGCTCTTTTGTCTGGACTGGGCGACCTTCAAACGGTCTCTGATAACTTGAATGTTCTTGGATGATTTTGAGATAAGATCTGGCCCGAGCCATTGCTTTTCACCAACTTCTTCCCAACAAAGAGGAGATCTACAACTCCTGTCATGCAAAGCTTCAAACGGTGCCATCTGAATGCTGGATTGGTAACTATTATTGTATGCAAACTCAATCAAAGGTAAGTGTTCATGCCAACTACCTCCAAAATCAATTACGCATGCTCTCAACATGTCTTCAACAATGTGGTTCGCTCTCTCAGTCTGCCCGTCAGTCTGAGGGTGAAAAGCTGTACTGAAGTTCAAACGGGTTCCTAATGATGCTTGTAGTCCTTTCCAAAAGTGAGATGTAAACCTAGGGTCTCTGTCAGATATGATGGATACAGACACTCCATGTAATCTTATTATTTCCTTCACATACAGGGCAACCAAAACATCCACAGTCCACTTTGACTTAATAGGCAAAAAGTGTGCGGACTTTGTCAGTCAGTCGATGATCACCCAAATTCCATCAAGGCCTCGTCGTGTTCGGAGTAAACCCATAATAAAATCTATACCGACACTTTCCCACTTCCATTGTGATATTTCAAGAGACTTTAATTTTTCAGCACGCCTGAAATGCTCTGCTTTTACTTGTTGACATACTAAACACCTGCTCACAAAATCGGCCACTTCTCTTTTCATGTTCGGCCACCAAAAAGTTCTCTTCAAATCTCTGTACATCTTTGTAGCTCCTGGATGTATAGTATACTTAGATCTGTGCGCTTCTTCAAGAATCTTCTTCTTTATCTCCGTGGAATCAGGGACACATGTTCTCCCTCGAAAGAATAATCTCCCATCAACAGCTAACATAAAATCTGGTCGACTATCCATTTGTTCTTTAATTTCAACGAGCACTGGGTCATTATCCTGCAACTGCTTAATTTCTGCTAGCAATTCTGAACGAAGCTGGACATGAGCCACCAAGATTCGATCTTCCTTTTCTGTAATATCTAGATTGGCAAACTGTTCTAACAGCTTCCACTCTTGAAGCATCACACTGGCTAATCTAGCTGTCGGCTTCCTGCTCAAAGCGTCTGCTACAACATTCCCTTTTTCGGGATGATATTCAATGGAGAAGTGGAAATCCTTTAAGTACTCTTGCCACCTTCTCTGTCTCATATTCAATTCCTTTTGAGAAAATAGATATTTTAAGCTCTTATGGTCTGAGTACACGGTGAAAGTTTCTCCATAAAGATAATGCCTCCATATCTTAAGAGCAAACACAACAGCTGTTAACTCCAGATCATGAACAGGGTAATTATCTTCATGTTTTCTCAATTGTCTGGAGGAATAAGCTAT
Source organism: Amorphophallus konjac (assembly GCA_022559845.1). Lineage (NCBI taxonomy): Eukaryota > Viridiplantae > Streptophyta > Magnoliopsida > Alismatales > Araceae > Amorphophallus > Amorphophallus konjac. The sequence continues at coordinate 116,598,038 of CM040127.1, read as the reverse complement.
CACTCTCCCTCGCTGCATCAATACGCAACCCAAACCGATTCCTGAAGCATCGGTGTAAACTTCAAAACCTCCTTCACCTAAGGGCAAGACCAAAACTGGGGCAGTGGTCAAACACCCCTTCAAAGTCTGAAAACTCTTCTCACAATCATCAGTCCACTCAAAACAATTCTCCTTACGAGTTAACCTAGTCAAAGGCACTGCAATCTTAGAGAAATCCTTAATGAACCTTCGATAATAGCCTGCTAAGCCTAAGAAACTTCTGATCTCAGTTACATTCACAGGTTTTTCCCAATTACGTACAGCCTCAACTTTGGAAGGGTCTAGTGCGATTCCCTCTTTAGAAATAATATGCCCCAGAAAAGATATCTCTTGTAACTAGAACGCACATTTACTAAACTTGGCGTATAGCTGATGATCCTTTAATATTTGTAACGCCATTCTCAAGTGCCTTTCATACTCCTCCTTTCTCATTGAATATATCAGAATATCATCAATAAATACCACGACCCACTGATCCAAGTAGGGCCAGAACACACTATTAATTAGCTGCATAAAAGTTGCAGGAGCATTAGTTAGTCCAAACGGCATTACCACAAATTCAAAATGCCCATATCTACTACGGAATGCCATCTTAAAAATATCTTCATCTTTTATCCTCAACTGATGATACCCAGATCTGATATCGATCTTTGAGAAGTACTGGGCTCCAGATATCTGATCAGATAACTCATTGATCCTTGGTAATGGGTACTTGTTCTTCACGGTGAGCTGATTCAACTGACGATAATCAATACACAGCCTCAAGGAACCATCTTTCTTCCTTACAAAAAGAACAGGAGCACCCCACGGGGAAGTACTCGGACGAATGAACCCTCTCTCTAGCAAGTCTAACAACTGCACCTTCAATTATCTTAACTCAACAGGGGACATACGATAGGGGGCTCTCGAAACAGGCGAGGCGCCAAGAATTAGATCGATAGAGAAAACTACCTCCCTTTCAGGGGGAAGATCTGGTAATTTATCTGGAAACACCTCCGGAAAATCTTGAATAACAGGGATATCCTTCAACTCTACTTTCTCCTTATCAGTTAAAGAAATCAAAGCCAAGAATGCTGGACACCCCTTTCTTAACAACTTATCCACCCGAAGTGCCGAAATGAGCGGCACGGACTTGGATAGCCTAGAGCCAGAGAAAGAAAGCTCAGGACGTCCAGGGAAAGACACTACTCCTGACTTACAATGAACACTAGCACCATCCTTAGATAATCAATCAGCCCCTAAGATTATGTCATAATCTTTCATCTTCATGCATACTAGATCGGCAGATAAATTACAACCATTAATCAAAACTTCACTGGAAGGATAATAATATTTAATCTCGGATCCCGAACCAATAGGGGTGGATATCATAAGATGAGAGTCCAATAATACCGGTTCCACAGATAAGGTCTTAGCAAATTTCAGAGATATAAAAGAATGAGTGGCTCCAGTGTCGAAAAGTACGAATGCTGGCTTGGAAAGAATAGTAAGAGTACCTTCGACAATACCTCCTTCCTCGGTAGTTTGGTTCTCAGTCTCTGCCTCCTGGAGGGCTTGGAGCCTGCCTTACCGCTTGAAACTTCCTTGCGACTTATCAGATGCTGCCGGTTCATTAATAAGGGGACATTCTGGAATTCGGTGGTCCCTGCTACCACACCTTTAATAAGCGCCTAACTTGCACCAACATTCTTCCATCTTGTGACCTGGACGGTCACAATACTTGCAAACTGCCTTAGATGGCATAGCTGGTCCAACCTTTTTCTCACCTTCTCTGGGTTTCTTGTTCTTAGAAAAACTCGGCCTGCCATTGGGCCTCTTCTGACCATTACAGGGTTTAAAGTTCTCGGAACTGGTAGTCTGTTCCTTCTTCTTATCCCGACCTCTTATTCGGTCAGTCATCTCCATCATGTCTTCCAAAACTTGTGCTTTCCTTACTATCTCAGCGTAGATATAGATTTCCAAGGGTCTCAATTGACTGATGTACTGAAGCTTCAAACCATTCAGAAATCTTTTAGCCTTCATTTTCTCAGTAGACACCAAGTGTGGGGCATACTTACACAATCTAGAAAACTGTGCTTCATACTCTGCAACCGACAAGTTTCTTTGTTTCAAAGTAGCGAACTCGGCCGCTTTCTTCTCCTGCACCCGATCTAAAAAATACTTGCTATTGAAAAACTCTTTGAACTCGTTCCACGTGGCACGCCTATTCCCAAGCGTGGCTTCCACGGCTTCCCACCAAGCACGAGCATCGCGTTCTAATTGGAAAGTTGCTAACAGGACGCGATCCTAATCCCCACATTGCATAACCCTGAAGATCCTCTCTGTCTCCTTCAGCCAGTTCTCGGCCTCATCTGGGTCCGAAGATCCACTGAAACGTGGGGGATTCAAGCCTTGAAAGTTCCGATGTAGATTGCCTACTCCTTGCAGTCCGCCGCCTTGGGCTACTTGTTGTAAGGCCTGGGTCAGGCCCTGCACTGTACGTTGCATGTCTCGCCATTGAGCACGTTCTGTCGCCATCACGGGAAATTCCTACAACATAAAAAAAGTGATTTAGGATGTTCTATTAAATCTATCTTCTTATAGTTAATTAATTAATCTTAGCCCAAGTCTCTACCCAACTCACTGGGTTGGATTCTGACTTTACTAATGTTAAAGGTTATATAACACTACTAGCAACCTAGGGTCTAAAGAAAACCTAGGCTCTGATACCACAAAAACTGTCACGTCCCGACGTGAAAAATCAGAACGTAACAGTTTATATCATTCATGTCAATCAGAGCATACATTGCCACAAGAGACTAAACCACCAAGCTAATAATAAAGAAAAACAATTAATCCATCTTTATTGATAAATAATAAGAGAAAGTACTTAATTACACCCGACTCTTTGTGGACTTCTAACTTATTAACGGAAAATACATCAACTCTAGATAATAACTCAACAACTAATCTAAAACTTGACTTGAACATCATTCTAAATGCCTCGCTCCTAGAATCACTTGTTCCCGTCCCCATCAGAGCACACGTCCTCATCTGAACTACTTGAAAAGGATTGGAAAGTAGGGGTGAGCAAAGCTCGGTAGGATTTTATATCTCTATCGTCTGGCATAATTAAAGTAATTAACCATTCAATTAGGAATAACGTTGCAACGAAAGTAATGATAAATAATGTCAAAAGATATATATAAAAAGAATATGAACTTTCAAGTAAAGAATATAACAAGTATAGAAGAACTATTCATGAAAATTGCACGAAAATGATATATGGAATTGGCCATAACAAGCACGCATGTCACACAGGAATTTCAAGTAAATGAGTAAAAGTGGAATGTCTCAGACCAATCACGCTAGTCTTGCACTTCGGTGCAATGCCACACCTTGTCATTACAAACTCCCTGGGACACAAGTACTTTCGGGCGCTCCTCCTAGGACCAGACCGGACCCTTTATGATGCGTTGGCATTGAAGGGTTGGATCATAGATCCTAGTCTAGACATTCATCACATTAAATGGCCAAGAGTTCCAAGGTTTAAGCTCACGAACTTACTTCTAAGATTGAGAGAAATTCGAACATCGTTGGAATGAACATTAGGTAGAAAGACAAGGATGCAAACAAGGATCACGCATGATTTCACAGTTCAAGGCCAACCTTGATGACTGCTACATGATAATAAAACAAGGGAAACGTATGAAATATCTTACCTGTGACGGTCAATAACTGGACCGCTACAGGAACGTGACAGTCTGACCTTAGTCCATTACGGTGACGTGACGGTCCATCATTGGGCCGTTACAGTTCATAGGTCAGTCCAGTTTGGATTGGCCCAATACACGATTGAAACCACGTTTATGGGTTCAGGTCTTTGGGGTACAACTGGCTCGGCGTCCTAGTGGGAATCCTAGGCTCACGGGATCTTACGGAGGTCTCATAATAGTGGTCATAGTCCGACGAAAGGAATAACTGGCGGAGAGTCCCATCTATTACAAGAATTGAGGTTTAAACAAACACGGAAAACCAAGACGGTGCGGTCAGTCAATCCCATTGGAGTGGAATGACTGTAAAACAAAATGCCAAGACCAATATACATCTAGCATGGATCAGAATTTATACAAGTATTAAGGGTTTTTATCAAATTTCATATGATCATTCATCTTAGGATTATCTAACAACTTTCATGTAGAGAATAAAAATTTAATGTTTATAATCATGATATTAGATTATCATCACGTTCAGTGTTGTTTACATATCAAGATGTCATACTAAAATATAGCAAGTTCCTGGTTCAAAATGCATGAATTAGAGGTTAAATCACCCTGCCAGAAAAACGTGACGGTCCATATAAGGGGCGTTACAAGTATGTAACGGTCTATCGTAGGGGCGTTACACAATAGAAATAATTAGATATAGATCTTATAAAATTTTAAAAAAATACAGGGCACGTGGTGGTCTATCGTGGGGCCGTTACACCATGGTGACGGTTTATCGTGCGACCGTCAGAGTTGTAACGGTCACTGAAATGGCCGTCAGATCAATCCGAGTCCTGCCAATGGCAAACCTCGACATGCCACGATAAAACTTCGATTTCTCACGATAGAGTGAACAGAATTTAGGGAAAATACCACCGTTCGAAAGAGCATTAAAAATCGTACAAGATAGCATGCTTTGATTAAGACTAAAAATGATTAATTTCAACATTAGACTAGTTAACATTGAAGTTACCCTTTATGTATACCTCGGAGTAAAACATGAAATTTGAACAGCATGGTGTACGAAAATTAGGCAATTAGGTATCAAAAGAAAGAGCTCAAGAAGACGAACAAGATGGTATCATTAGATTTTTGTTTGGCCTGAGAGACACCTACCTTTGCTTGAAGGAAAGAAAGACGAAAGGAAGGGTCGCTGGAACCTTAGGTACTGCTCCTAGAACGCCCAAATTCTCTCCCGTCTGGTCACGATCAGCTACGCCACCCGCCGCTGGTACAAATAGGGTTCTAGAGCGTCGAAAGCCCTCAATAAATAGGACCTATAAAGACTCCTAGCGATCGAATTTGGTTGAAGAGTCCAATGAAGAAACTCTGGCGAAAATCTCGGATGGGGTTCTAATCCCCCGGCGCCGCCGCCAGTAGAAGCATCTAGACTTAGGGTTTCGAAGAGAAAACAAGGACCTATCAATGGGATAGGGTTTGGCTCGAATTGGAGCGCAAATGGGCTTAAATTGGACCCAAATTACGATGGTTAAACTAGGTCTTCTAAACCCACGAAAAATTTCTAAAACATGAAATTGGGTCTTCACGAATTTTATTTTGGGCTCTTTCTTGAAGACAAAGTTATTACAAATTCAATTTTACACTAGATACATATTTTTTAGATTTTTAATAATTTCATTAGAAGTTGAGCCAATAAATAATGGAATTATTATAATAAAAATACAGGATGCTACACTAGCAGTGACAAATAGGTCGCAAGGCTGAAAAAGAGTTGCTAGTGGTGACAAATAGCTAAGGCGACGGCTCAAGGCTAACGCAACAGGATCTAAGGCGATGGCTTTCAGCGTAAGGGTGACAAATAGCTAATACGGCTGACAAATAGCCGGTTAAGGGTATAAAATACACCGTTAAGGGTGAAAAATGGCTTTGCACGTGGAAAACTCAAGGGATTCATGTGGATTCGATCCCCAATCATTTGTACGGGATCCAAGACACCTGGTAGCACTCTGTTCGATGCTGAACACTCAGAATATCCTCTCTTTTACATCTGGATAAATGAAATTTGACCGGTAAAAAAATCTGAGCTCGAAAATTTCAAATTCGCATGTTCTATAAGTATCAATGTTCCTTTTCAAAAAAGAACAAGAGAAGAGGAGGGAAAGCTGCAACGTGAGAAAGAAGAAGAAGGAGAGCCTGAAGCGAGAGCATCTGTGAGAATTGAGAGAGAAGCTACCCTTTCGAAGAGCAATTCCAGAGAAAAAGAAAAAGAGAGAGAGAAAGATGAGGAAGGTGGTTTGAGGTCCAGCTCGAGAGAAGAAGCATTCAGAGAAAGCTCTTGAATCAAATTCAGAGCTATAATTATTTGTTTTTCGATTCTGAATTGTGTTCCGGATTATTGTCATTTGTTTCTTTCCTTTGATTTTTCAATTTAGTTCACATTGTATCTCTTCGGTGGTACATTGCAGTACTGATCGGAGGTGTGATCTGTCTTTGGTTGGTCACGTTCTGGTTTGTATACCAGGGTGCGAGGGTGTTCCTCGTGTGCTGCCGTAGTGCAATAGTTCTAGCTCTACTGGGTAGAGTTAGGGGTGTGTTCAACAGGGCGTTGAACACCGTTTTTCCTCTGGGTTGTCAGAGGAAGGGAGGAGGTTGTTCCTCCGGTGGGAAGCTATGTTATCAACTCCTGTAGCAAATTTATCTGTGTTAGCCTTGTGCTAGTGAAGCCTCATCCCGATCAGGTGAGAGGTGGATGTAGATTGCTGGAAGCAATTGAACCACTTAAAAAATCTCTATGCAGTGTGTTTGATTTCCATATCTTCTACCTCGCTCTCTATCTGGACTCGGTATATCAAAAGGTATTTCACTTTGCGTGAGGAAGTCCTTCGGCTAGTCCTCTGCCTCGTACCAGTCTTGGCATTCTGTTTCGCTGTGGGTGAGCCTAATTGGTTTGTGAGTGTGTCGGATTGATAGCATGAACTAAGCTCGTGATAAAGTTTTCTAGTTTGCCTTTATAGAAACCGAGTTTGGTTTGAATTTCCTTAAGCTAGTCAATTTTAAAGGGGCTAATCTATTCACCCCCCCTCTAGATCCGCATTACCATTCTCATCAGTTAGTATCAGAGCTAGGCTTCCCACAACGTGGTCCAACGACCAGGGAAGATTACAAAATGGGAATGGTCGTAATTTCATAGCTGAAGGTCACTCTATTAATAGACCACCATTTTTTGACGGAGCTAACTATATCTATTGGAAAAATAGGATGGAGATGTTCCTACGAGCATAGAGCCATGAACTCTGGTGGGTAGTCAGCCAGGGTCCATTCCAACTTCCGGAAGATGAAAATGTATGGACCAGGAACAAATTCGACTGTCAACTATCAACTGGAATGCTATGAACATGATGCAACGTGCTATTCATCCAAACCAGTATTCTAGAGTATCTACATGTAGATCAGCTAAGCAAATGTGGGATAAACTAGAATTGATATACGAGGGAACGTCTCAGGCAAGAGCCACTGAGGTAAACATACTGACCACTGAATACGAAATGTTCAAAATGAAGTATGATGAGACTATAAGTGAAATATTTTCTAGACTGTCAGAAATTACTAACAATCTTAGGGTATTAGGCAAGGATTATTCTGACAGTGATATTGTTTCAAAAATTATAACGCCTGGGAATTTTTTGAGAATTTTCTGAGATTAAATATAATTATTAAGCATTTAGGAAGGCTTAATAGGTCATTAAGTTAATTATGGTTTAATTAAAGGCCCCATATTAATCCAAGGGCTAAGCCCACTTTAAATAGACCATAAACCCAATTTCTAAGGCTTTTAGGCCCAAGCCCAACTCTAGAGACGTAATTAGGATAATTCCCTACTTGTATTAGATAAATAGGGGATAATTAGAAGGAGAAAACTGAATAAAATTTAAATTTGTAGAGAAAGCATAAACGCGCCCTTAAGATACGCCACGTTCTTGAAGAACATGGTACTGTGGATGACCGTGATCATCTTACGAAACCGAGGTGTATTAAAACACGAAAAGCTTGAATTTTTTTCCATGTTTAGGCCATGGATTGATATTTGCTCAAGATGAAAACCTATCTAGGACTCTTGGGGATTGACTCTAACCCTAATATGGACTCCTAACTCGATCTAATCCCTCAACCCTAGCCTAAACCCTATAAATAAACCCTAAACTCGACCTGCGCGAACCCTTGCTTTGGCTCGCGTTGTTCGACTGTAAGGCATGAGTATTTTAAGTTAGTTATTTAGAACTTTATGTTCCCGTTAGTATTATCTAATCCTCTATCAAATTTCATGTTAGGAGAACCAGTATCCAAGGAGATAGAATGTGCACAAGTTGTTGTTCCTCTGCAAGGCGCTCCAGAGCCAGTGTGCCGGTCTAGGGAAGATCTAGAAATTGGAAGCCCTAATCGAGGTATTTAGAAGCTCATCCTTTAGAATAATTTATTAACCTTTTTATCTTCTACCTACCCTCCAAATTTCATGGATTTTGGTCAAGAGGTTAAGGAGAACGAGGGACGAGAAGTTTCTGGTTTGGCACCGGACGTGCAGAAACTAGGTCGTTCCCCCACTCCAAAATTTGAAGTCTAAAGCCTGTTACAAAGGTAGATTATCTCATGTTGGCTTAAATATCAAGTTAGGAACAAAAGCAATCTATTACCTCGTGTTTTTATGCATTATGTACATAGTATTTTATGTTTTTCCATGATTACGTAGTTAGGGTTTCATGGCATGACCTCCTTGCACCCCTAACTAGAAGATAAGAACTCTTTGCCTATTACATACATTCTTATGCCTTATGTTCATCATAGTTTACTATTAGTTCCATATAGTTTTGCCTTAGGAAGTAGCCCTGCAACGTTATTTTTATCTCTGTCTCACTGTGAGATGAAGACGGTGGAGACAGGGGTCGCGTCTCTTTAACGCGTAGGCACGATATGGCGCGTTCTTCTATTAACGCGCTTGTTATGTGTGTCACGTTAATGATCTGTGAGCCTTATTAAACCCCATTAGTTCCATGAAATATAAATACATATACGTTATCATGCATGCGCTATCTTAGTAGTTTCATTTCCCGATTTATCATGACTGCATATTTTAAGTGTTAGCATGTTTTCAAAGTTTAATTTCATTATGTGCTAATTTCATGCCAAAAACACTATAGTTTTGTACTTAAAAGGAATTCCCTTGAAATTATCGCACTTGGATTTATGTTTGGCACGTTCCATTCTCATCTCTATTTCTGTTTTATAGTATCACTTATAGTGCGTATTCCGGTACGTTGCTATTAGTTACACTGTACACTTGATAGGAAACTTTCTTGGACTAGAGATCCTCTCCGTTGGATATTCCTTCCACCGGACTAGGTGACCATATTCAAGGCCTCCGTAAGTCTACGCTAGCCTCGGATTCCCTCAAGGCAGTCGAGCTCATTGTACCCTAAAAACCCAAAAGCTTGAGAGCACTATGTGTTTTTCCTATTTTCTGCGAATGGACATGATCGTGCCCTAGTTCCCAGTCGCGTTAATACATTATCACACAGGTTCTTATGGTCGTGTTCTTGTTCAGCCACAGATTTGTCCTTGCGTCGACCTGACTTTCTTTTTGCGTCGACCCTCTCTATTATCGCGGACTAATGATGAACCGTTTTAATGACTGATCGTGACCCTGAGTACCGTCGCGTTATCAACTTTCTATCCAACCCGAGGTCTGCCCCAAGGGTTGAACTTGTTCTATTCCCAGGTGATCTTCTGACTATCTAGAACCCAACATTCTATACATTAACTTATTAAGAAACTCGTGAAATTAATAAATGTACCGTTATGCTATCGCATTTCTTTCGTGGCATGATCTTGTCATTAAATCATCCTTGAACTCTCATATGTTCTTAATTGGTGCATTCTTACCTTGGTATTGTTATAATGAAACTATTGTTGGAACTTTACATTATTGGCCTACATTTATATTACCAATGGAAGTAGCTTGATTTGTAACTTGAAGATGCGGATCGGACACTCATTGTGTCCAAGGGCTCGACACTAGCCCCCTAGGCTGATTGCCGGGAACATGCTATAAACCATGGGGTATGATGAACACTAGCGTCTCATTACGTCGGGAGTACTTTTTTTATATACGCGTGAAAATCACGAGGCTCTACATGAAATTATATATTCTTGTTACATGACTTTCTAATGCATAGCCTTTATGGTTATGAAAAGTACATTCTCGTTACATGCAAGTATATTCTCGTTACATGAAAGGCCACTCTACTTTATATTCTTGCTTACTCTTGCTATCATTCTATATGAACATTTATATCTCTATGATCTACATCTTGCTACTTGTGATATTACCTTGGTTTTATTCGCATGTTTTCATCGTGTGCATTTATCTTATTTTCTAGAGCTAAAATACTAATTACTTAAATATTACCTTCGTGTTGATACGATGATATCTACTGGGCAAGTGTGCTCATTCCATACTTTTCCAACCTTTTCAGGAAATTCTAGCGGGGATTCGGATTACTCAAGTGATGGATCCGAGAGTGATTAAAGATCGAGAGAAGACCTAGTAGAGTCATGAGTCCAATCGAGTCAATGTACTTTTCCATTTATTTGAGTCGTGAAAGGAGTCAATTATCAATGTACTTTGAATATTGTTCAATAAAGTGAAGTTTTGAGTATATCATCTTGTGCATTCATTCTTATGTGTGGATGTGTTAGTGCTCTGATTATATTGCTCACTTGCGGTGTACTAGCCGGCTGTTCACGTTCTCGATTAGTTTCTGCTGCATAATCTCGGGACGTGATAATTAAAGTGGTTTCAGAGCCTAGGCATAAGTAAGTCCTAGGAAAATGTCGTGTCATAGGCTAAGTCCAATGTTTAAGGACCTACACTTATGAACTAAGAAAAGAAATTTCCCCACCTATGCGAGATTTGGTAGAGCTTGGGATGAGATAGCTTATTTAGAAATTCATCTATAGGTTAACTCCCTAAATCCCAAGAAATAATTAATTGTTTATTTCTTTCAAGCACTTCCTTCTTGTAATGGCCGTTGAACGTGCCGCTAATTGCACTAATTGGGAAGCAATGCAACAAACAGTTGCGGGTCTTACCCAGGCCCTGCAAACGGTGGCCCAAGCTGGCGCACGGGCTGGCACGGGTAATTTACACAGAAATTTTTGGAGCATGAACCCTCCAAGATTCTATGGATCCTCCAACCCCGACGAGGTGAAAAATTGGATCGACGAGATGAACTGTATATTTGACGTTATGCAATACTCAAACCAAGAGAAGGTCTGTCTTGTCACCTTTCAACTAAACAAGGATCCACGTACGTGGTGGAAGGCCACTTCGGCGTAGCCACAGAATGCTCAACCTACGTGAGAGGAATTTCGCATGTACGTGGTGGAAGGCCACTTCGGCGCAGCCACAGAATGCTCAACCTACATGGGAGGAATTTCTTACACTCTTATGTGTAAAGTACTTCTCCAAGCACGTCAAGGAAATAAAGGCTGCAGAATTCGCCTCTCTTCGCCAAGGCATAATGTCTGTGGTGGAGTATGAACTCCAATTTTCTTGTCTAGCTCCATATGCCCCACACCTGGTGGGCACGGATATCTTAAAGGCAAATCGTTTTATGGACGGTTTAAGGCCTGGCTTTATACAATAACTTGGATCTCAGAATATCCGCACATATATGGAGATGGTCCAACGGGCTCATTTATGTGAAAGGATCTTGGAGAAGGTCAAGAAGTACAAAGGCAAGAGCAAGGAGTCCAGCCGCAGATTAGAGAAACGCGGACGAAAAGAAGAAAAGTTCAGCATCAGCTACAACTCCCGTGATAACAAAAAGAGGTCCCGTAATGGGAATGAAAGAAATAACAACAAGAACAAGAAGGTGAAGGAGGAGGAAATGCAAGTCACTACGGCTTGCTCATTTTGTGAAAAATTCGGCCACTCGGCCGAGGAATGTTGGAAGCGTTTAGGTGCCTGCTTACGCTGTGGAAGTCAGGAGCACCGTATGCCCGATTGCCCTCTTATGAAGGAACAACCTTCTAACGGTGGACGTAGGCGGCAGGCTCGCCTTAATGCTGTTCTAGAAGATGATGAAGCGCCCAAGGATGATGGGCTAATGGAAGGTACCGTTCAAATTTATTCGCATCCTACATTTGTACTATTCGATACTGGTGCCTCTCATTCTTTTATATCTACTGTCTTTGCAGAAACTTTATCAATTTCACCTATTCCTCTACCATCGGACCTAGCAATCACAACACCTTTAGGTCCCGGAACCAAACTTACAACCTACTACCCAAACAGTGAGGTAACTGTTGAAGGTCATAATCTCCCCGCAAACCTCATATGCCTTGACATGGAAGGCTACGATGCTATCCTAGGTGATGATTGGCTTGTTAACCATGACGCCTATATAAATTGTCACAATAGGAGAATTTTATTTCAAAAACCAGGTCTTCCACGATTCTCTTTCCTTGGTATCAAGTATAGGAAGCACCCTACCATTATTTCTTCTCTTCACGCTTGTAAACTTATCTCGTAAGAATGTGAAGCTTTTCTTGCTTCCGTAATTATGACCGAGTCCAAGGAAATCCTCATGGACGAAATTCCTATTGTCAAAGAGTTCCGCGATGTATTTCCATCTGATTTACCCGGTTTACCGCCCAAAAAAGAAGTAAACTTCTCCATTGAACTCATTCCTGGAGTAGCACCTATTTCAATAGCTCCCTAAAGGATGTCCCCTACGGAACTCAAGGAACTGAAGAGGCAACTTTAGGAGTTGCTAGACAAGGGCTTCGTTCGACCCAACACATCCCCTTGGGGTGCACTAGTCTTATTCGTCAGAAAGAAAGATGGATCCCTCAGGCTGTGTATCGATTGCCGGCGACTAAATCAACTCACCATCAAGAACAAATACCCGTTGTCGCGTATCGACGAGTTGTTTGATCAAATTTCTGGAGCAGAATATTTCCCCAAGATCGACCTCAGGTCGGGCTACCATCAATTGAAGATCAAAGACGAAGACATCTACAAGTCTACTTTCCGGAGCAGATATGGACATTATGAATTCGTGGTAATACCGTTCGGGTTAACTAATGCCCCTACAGCATTTATGTAACTTATGAACAATGTCTTCAGGCCCTATCTAGACTAATTTGTGGTCGTATTAATTGATGGCATCCTTATTTATTCCAAGACAAAGGAAGAGCATGAAGAACATCTAAGAATAGATTTGCAAACTCTAAAAGAACATCAACTCTATGCAAAGCTCAACAAGTGCGAGTTCCGGCTAAAGGAGGTCTCTTTCTTTTGCCATATCATTTCAAATGAAGGTATCACTGTTGATCCTTCAAAAGTGGAAGCTATGAAGAACTGGAGCAGGTCAATGACCGTATCCGAAATTAGGCGTGTTATCGGTTTGGCTGGCTATTATAGGAGATTCATCAACGATTTTTTCAAGATCGCTGTTCCTTTGACTAGGCTTACAAGAAAGGAAAATCCCTTCATATGGACGGAGGACTGCGAAGAGAGTTTTCTAACTCTTAAAGAACATTTAATCACTACCCCTGTCTAGGCACTACCTGTTGAAGGTGGTGAATTTGAAGTCTACACGGATGCATCTGGCATTAGCCTCGGGTGCGTCCTTATGCAACATGGCAAGGTGATATGTTATGCTTCGAGACAATTGAAGCGTCATGAAAAAAACTATCCCGTCCATCACCTGGAATTGGCTACTCTTATCTTCGCCTTAAAAATATGGCGACATTACCTTTATGGGGAGAAGTTCACTATAATTTCGGACCATAAAAGTCTGAAATACCTTTTCACCCAAAATGAACTAAACATGAGACAAAGAAGATGGCAGGAGTATCTTAAGGACTTCGACTTCTCTATTCAGTATCACCCAAGCAAAGCAAATGATGTACCTGATGCTCTTAGTAGAAGACCAATGGCAACTCTAGCAAGTCTCAGGAAAGGTACGACTTATCTTATAGAGGATTTTACTCATTTGAATCTAGATGTGGATGCAGATAAAGAAAAGGGTATTATTACTAATATCCAGTCACAACCTACACTGATTGAAGATCTAGTCAAATTACTAGAAAATGACCCCACATTAATGGAGATCAAGGCTAATATTGATCAAAGGCCGGAGTTCTCTATCTCAACCGATGGAAGGTTATTATTCAAAGATCGAATCTGCGTGCCGGATCATGCCGACACTAAGAAGCTGATCATAACTACAAAAAAATTGATCTACATCGACCTAAATAATTGGTCGCAACATAATAAAATTTGGTCGCTATATGAATTAGCGACCACAAATAGGTCGCTGATCAGTGGTCGCAATATCATCGTCGCTGATGCTCGCAGTGACCAATACTTATGCTTGGTCGCTAAACCTTAGACTATTAGCGATGAAAAGTAATGTGGTCGCTAAAAAATAACCCTAATAGCGACCAAACTATCTGTCGCAATTAGCAATAAATATTGGTTGCTATATATTGTTGGTCGCTAAAACTCTCCATACAGCGATGGACATAAGCTTGGTCGCAAATTACAGTTGGTCGTTGTTTTGATAATATTAGCGACTAACGCGTTGGTCGCTATTGTTATAATATTAGCAACAATAATATTTGGCCACAAATAAATATTTTTTGGTCGCTTTATTATAATATTAGTGACAATCATATTTAGTCGCAATTAAATATTTTTTGTCGTTATTGTTACAATATTAGCGACAATCACAGTTGGTCACAATTAAATATTTAATTGGTCGCTAAAACTCTCTATATAGCGATGAACATGAACTTAGTCGCAGATAACCGTTGGTCACTATTTCGACAATATTAACGACTAACGCTTTGGCCGCTATTATTATAATATTAGCAACAATCACATCTGGCCACAAATAAATATTTTTGGTCGCTACTATTATAATATTAGTGACGATCGTATTCAATCACAGCTAAATACTTTTTGGTCGTTATTGTTATAATATTAACGACAATCACAGTTGGCAACAATTAAATATTTAGTTCATTATTATTATAATATTAGTGACCATCATGTTTGGTCGAAACTAAATGTTTTTCGGTTGCTATTGTTATAATATTAGCTACTATCATTTTTGGTAGCTGCTAAATAATTTAAATCACTATTTTTGTAATATTAATGGTTATCAAATTTGGTCACAAATAAATATTTATCAAGAGATATTAACAACAGATATTAACAACATATTTATCAAATTTGGTATCCGTTTTCCTATTCCATCAGCAAAATATACTTAGAAATGAAGGGTCCATAGTATTCTGTTAAGGCTTGCTAAATACAATTTTTACCTTCGTTTTCGATCATGTTCAATATTATTTCCATCTTCTGTCCTCATTTCAGTATCCCCCACTTCCTCACCATCACTTGAAACAGACAAATGTTCTGCTACTGCTTGCCCAGATTCTTGATCTCTTATAGATGTTTGAGTGACAGTCATGTGCTCACCTGATCTGTTCATATTTCCAACCTGGAGAAGCTGTTTCAGAATTATCAGCCACATCCGAGTTGCCATTCACTTCACTGGACTCACCTGGCAAAGAACTACTTTCTTTGGCACGCTTATGTTGGAAATAAACAGTGTGCAGGGACAACATCATGGCAATAAATGGTGATGTGAAACAAATGCCGAAGTCGATTCTGTCCGGTTCTGGAATCTGTGACCAGCAGCTGTTGAAGTGGCTGTGGATCGCACTCTGGAATTTTGCCGGAGGCGCGGTTGGTGCCGTTGGCTTCGTAACAGGGTAGGGATACAGCACAATTTTTCTGAATTTTGGTTCCGCCCGAACCTGGTCGCCACGGACGACTGAGCGGGGACCCCGTTCTGGTTCTGTGCAGGGGCAGCTTCTGAACAGCGGCTTGACAGGGACACCACGAGCAACCCCGAACTCCGTTTGGTGCGCGGCAGGTGGCGTTGGAATCGTGGGGACGACTACTTTCCAGCGGCACTGGTCTCGCCTCAGTCGGATGTCGGTGTGGACGTGCAGGTCCCGTTGAGTGGGGACTGGTCGGAGGAGACAGACAGGAGGCAGAATGGGGTCGTCGGGGTATAAAATTTGTAACTCTGGCCACCGACCTCTGATTGCGGTTCCGTCTTCTGATCCCGGTAGCTGACTTGAGGATGGAGAACTTTGATGAAGATCCTGGAGCCTGAATCCTTCAAGAAGAGGTCGTGGTTGCTGCCCCAAACCGCTTCAGGTCGCTGTCAGGCCTTCTCTGCGCAGTCGGGGAAGAAAGTCCCTTGTGGGCGGCCACGAACTCGGATCGACACGATTCCAACTCGCTTGCGAAGAGGACTTGTGGACGATCAACTTTGCTGAAGACCTTGGATGCAGACTCCACCTGGAACGAGCTGGAAGTTACTCTGCAAATTGGGCCAGAAGCTGCCTGCGGGTTTGGGATGGGCTTGTGGAGTGGGGCTAAGTTTAGTGGTGGTGTTTGTGGGTGTAAGCTATGGGGATAGTGGGTGGACGTGGTTGGGGTTGCAGGGGGTTGTCTTGAGGCTGTGGAAAGGGGTGCAGTGCGTGTATGACGGGAACGGAGGTAGCGTGGGCGTATGAGGTAATAGCGTGGCCGGGAGGAAGAAGCTTAGAGGGTGAGGCAAGGAAGGTAGACTGCCGCAGCAGTGAAAGATTGGGTTAGAAGACAGGAGGAACTGGGGAACGGGAAGTTCGGCCAAGCTGTGGGGGTGAGCGGAAGATGCTGGTGGCTGGAGGAGAAGGGAGGAATGAAGGGCATCAACACCCGTGGCAAGGAGGGAAGAACTGGGCATCTCACCCGTGGAGAGGGAAGGAAGAACAGGCACTCACGGCCATGGGAATTAAAAGAGGGGGGGGGGGAAGAAGATAAAGGAGGGGAGGGCCCCTCCTACGTGGGCATCACATGGGGGTTCCAAAAATAAGATTTCATTCACTGTTTTTCAAATGAAAGATACATGACTCTTTTATAGACTCTCAAAGAAGACTAAAAGACACTATCCTAAACACTTAATGTCTACTTATTATAGTTCTCTTGGGGAGACCAAAAGACACTATCCTAAACACTTAATGTCTACTCATTATAGTTCTCTTGGGGAGACCAAAAGACACTATCCTAAACACTTAATGTCTACTCATTATAGTTCTCTTGGGGAGACTAAAAGACACTCTATTGGAAGACTTAAAGACAAAAATATGAAAGGACTATTACATAATTGCTACGGACATAACCCATAAGGCCCATAAAGAGGCCCATTTATCATGAGACAAATAGATTGGCCATTTGATTGTGTTGATGAAGTTGATTGCCGATCCCCGTCAAATTTTTAAATTTTGAATCTTGAACCGAGGATTCCATCAAATGGACCACAGTAGATGCAATGCAAACCATAGTAAAATTACATAGGAGGTTGATTCAAATAAGGACAACCAAGAAGAATCAAACATAAGCATGATTGTTGAACAATTAAGTATGAAGGAATAAACAATTATATCTATCTAAACAACTGGATTAGTAGAAGCGCCTCAAAGAGACTCCCCTTAGACAAGATATCGCCCCCACAAACACGGTGCGATAGACATAGCGATCTTCCCCCAGGATACGACTACTAACACAAGAAACTTAAGCGCACGCTTAAGAATCTTGTAATAATTACTACACGAAAAACCTAAATCGCTTCTTTTAAAAAGGTTAGAAAGCATGCACCGAACACCGAAGAACAAGGGCTGCAAGTGTCCGCGAGCGTGCACAGCGACGAAGACGGTGGCGAAGGCACGGGACGAAGACAGCAGCGATATCCGCGGGATGGCGCAAGGAGGAGCCGGAGACGAGAGCAAGAGAGCGACGTTGCGAGCGGTTCCTCTGTGAAGTCGAACAGACACGAAAAAAAGAGTAGCAGTAATTAGGGTAATCCTAATTACTCTCCTTATGTGCCCCACGCCCGCGACGGTTCGTATCCGAAACGATAAGTTCGGAAACCCCTCTTTCTCTCCAAGGAAAGGATAGAATAGCAAAAAGAATTCCAAAAAGGTGCCAAGACAAGCCGGCTGGACCCACACCTCACACACGCGCGCCCGCCCAACCCAGCCCGGCCCGGCGCGTGCGTGCGTGTGATTGGATCTAGCTTACCTCCACTATGTCTATAAGACATAGTCCATGGGGTCCTAGGAACTATAAGGTCCCCTCACCTCTTTGTGTTTTCCAATGTGGGACTAATATCCCCATACAAAACACAACACTTGAGGTAGCACCCTTATGGAAAACCTTTGAGTTTCCCTTCCTTAGATATACTCCCAACCCCCCTTCAACCTAACATTCCCCCACAAACTCAAGGTTTGATAAAAGGGAACAAACAGAAGAGATATGAACAAATCATGCTTTCAGTAAAGGTACCTTTCGGGTTTGAACCTTCACCTAAGTGTTCTAATTTTCACCCCCCCACAGAATCGAAGTGAATTAAATCTTGAACTTGATCCTTTATGTGAAGGGTTACTTATTAGAAAACAACATGAAATAAGGTTCTATTGGTAGCAAAAAGTAACTGGCACTTTAAAGGCCATGTGCCCAATCCTGTTTCATGAGTACTTTCAAGAATAACCCAATTCTTTAACTGCGGCCTCACAGTTGTACTCATATAGGTGGGCTTCTCCAAGGATGCACTGCAAACATCCTGCCTTACCAGGCTTGAACCCATTAAAAGTATACAACTTAACCTTAACTTGCAGTAACAGGCACTAGATTGTTTAGGATTACAGGGGAGGAACTCAGATACAAAGTATCTATTTAAACAAGTGCCTTCCAGTCCTCTCAACAGCTTGTTATTACCACATTGAACCTTCTTTGTAGGATCTCTACTCAGATAGGTTGGGTTGCCACTGCAGGAGAACAACTGATGGGTTTCAGTCCCATCCCCATCCTAAATTTTTGGACTTGACTCTTGTTAAGTCCTTTAGTCAGAGGATCAGCTATGTTGTCCTTGGTACCAACAAAATCCACAGCTATCACTCCCTGAGACACTAATTCTCTTACAGACTTAAGTCTGAGTTGAATATGTCTCCTTTCTTTTTGGTTGTACTTTGAACTTTTAATCTTGGCAATTGTGGTCATATTATCACAATGCACAGATATCGCAGGTATAGGCTTACTCATCAGAGGGAGTTCAGAAAGAAGACCCCTGATCCATTCAGCCTCCATACCAGTAGTATCCAAAGCACACAACTCAGCCTCAAAAGTAGACCGAGACAAGATGGTTTGTTTAGTTGACCTCCAGGCAACTACACCACCTCCCAGGGTAAAGACATACCCTGTGACACCATTGCTCCCTGAGTTTTCAGCTATCCAGCTTGCATCACTATATCCCTCAAGTACAGCAGGGAATTTCTGAAAATGCAAGCTTAGGGTCATGGTACCCTTTAGGTACCTCAGCACCCTATCTAAGCCTTCCCAGTGAGTATGGTCAGGACAGCTTGTGTATCTACTGAGTTTAGACACAGCATATGAAATGTCTGGTCTAGTACAGTTTGCAAGATACATTAAGCTTCCTATAACCTGAGAATACCGCAATTGAGACACAGGATCACCACTCTTATTCTTGCAGAAAATTCTAGAAGGATCATAGGGTGTACAGACAGCTTTACAATTCTGATAGCCAAATTTCTCTAAAACCTTCTCAACATAGTGAGATTGAGAAATTACTATTCCTTCAGCTGATCTAATAAGAGTCAGCCCCAGAATCACATTTGCCTCACCCATATCTTTCATTTCAAATCTGCTACTTAAGAATGATTTGGTCTCAGTTATGATTCCCAAACTGCTTCCAAACAACAAGATATCATCTACATATAGGCACAAGATTACAAATTCATTACCCTTAACTTTGTGATAGATACACTTATCAAACTCATTGACTATAAAACCAAATGATATGATAGTCATATCAAATTTTTCATGCCATTGCTTAGGAGCTTGTTTCAAACCATACAGAGACTTTACAAGTCTACAAACTTTATTCTCACTATCCGGAGCCACAAATCCTTCAGGCTGATCCATATAAATCTCTTCATCAAGATCACCATTAAGAAAAGCAGTCTTGACATCCATCTGATGGACAAAGAGATTATGTAAGGAAGCCAGTGCTACAAGCACCCTGATTGTGGTTATCCTAGTGACCGGGGAAAAGGTATCAAAATAATCTATTCCCTCCATTTGTTTGAAACCCTTAGCAACTAGCCTAGCTTTATACTTGTCAACGGTTCCATCTGGTTTTAGTTTCTTCTTAAAGACCCATTTGCATCCAATGGTCTTTGAACCAGGAGGAGGATCAACTAACACCCAAGTGCCATTAGCAAGAATGGAATCCATCTCACTCTTAATGACATCCTTCCAATGCCTAGCTTCAGCTGAAGCCATGGCATCTCGAAAGGTGGGAGGATCACCCGTGATCTGGAAAGTGACAAAATCACTACCATAATCCTTGGCAACCCTTAGTCTTTTACTCCTTCTAGGTTCAACCTCTTCTTGATCATCATCATCAAGATTAGGTCCGGATGCATCAGCCCCCACATTAGTCATTCTTTCCACATGTTCTGGAATAGAATCAGATGTAGAGGCAACAGTCTCAGAAGACAAATGTTGAGTCAAACCAGTCTTCATGGGAAAAACATTTTCAAAGAACGTGGCATCACGAAACTCGACTATGGTGTTAATATCTATGCCAGGAATTTCTGATTTGACAACCAAAAACCTGTACGCATAGCTATTTTCAGCATAGCCTAAGAAGACTGCGTCAACTGTCTTAGGTCCTAGTTTCTTTCTCTTGTGCTCAGGAACAAGTACCTTTGTAAGGCACCCCCACACTTTGAGAAATTTCAAACTAGGTTTCCTATGTCTCCAAAGTTCAATTGGACTACTATCTCTATGTTTCAGGGGAATATGATTCAGAATAAGGCAAGCCGTATTCAAAGCTTCCCCCCACATATACTTTGGTAGTCCCGAGCTCTGCAGGAGAGAGTTGACCATGTCAATGAATACCCTGTTCTTCCTTTCTGCTATCCCAGTAGACTGAGGAGAGTATGGGGCAGTTGTTTCATGAATAATGCCATGATCTTGGCAACATTCCACAAACAAACTTGAAGTATACTCTCCTCCTCTATCAGACCTCAACCTTTTAAGAACTTTGCCAGATTGTGTTTCTGCTTCTTTCTTAAAGATGATAAACTTTTGCAAAGCCTCATCCTTAGATCTAAGCAAATACACATAACAGTATCTACTACAGTCATCAATAAAGGTAATGAAATACTTTTTATGATCCCTAGTCAACACACCATTAAACTCACAAATATCTGAGTGCACCAGATCCAGAATTTCTGAATCTCTAACCACAGAATGAAAGGGTTTTCTGGGTTGTTTAGCCTGTACACAGATATCACATTTCTTAGTTTTATCAACAGTATGTTCAGGAATCAATTTCAGGTTCATCATACGTTTCAAGGAATTGAAATTAAGATGACCTAAACGAGCATGCCACAATTCAGATGAATCTATAACATTATAAGCAACAGGAACAGAAGTAGAAACGGAAGCATTAACATCCACATTTCTGTTCATCACATGATCCACAAAGATTTTAAACAAACCATCAGAAAGATAACCTTTTGCAATAAAAGTCTTCAAATAGAGTATGACAACCTTATTACATTTAAAGTTCAGTTCATAACCCTCTCTTACTAACACAGAACCAGATAAAATGTTCCTCTTGACACTAGGAACATGGTACACTAAGGAAAGAGTAAGAACACGCCCTGAAGTAAACTTCAGGCTCACACGTCCAACTCCTAGCACCCTAGCTGTGCTCCCATTTCCCATTGTCACGGAGCGATCATGGATTTCCTGATAAGACACAAAATTAGCCCTGTCAGCACATAAATGCACATTGGCTCCAGTGTCTACCAGCCATTCATTTGGTTCATAAATAGTAAACAACTGAGGATTAAGAGAAACATACTCCATACCAGAAGAAGATCCACCGGTCACTACATTGACCTGTGCTGGGACATCATGGATCAACAGGGCCCTGTTCAGCACATTTTCTTTCTTTTTGGGACATTCATTGCGCATATGACCCTGATCACCACATGTCCAGCACTGTCCTAGCACCTTCTTCTTCTTTATCTTTCCTTTGGGTTTCATCTGCACAGTGGAATCAACCTTGGCCTTTCCTTTTAAATCTTTACCCTTCTGTTTCATTACTAAGTTTGCACTTGCATCTACAGGCATTTTGGGCTTTTCCTTTCTATGTTCCTCCTCAATAGCTATTGCCCTCATCAAATCATCAAGAGAAATGGCCCCTTTTCGATGCTTTAGGCCCATGCCAAAATCCTCCCAGGATCTAGGCAACTTCTCTATGATGCACATGACTTGGAGCTTTTCAGGCATTTTCATTTCTGCCTCAGCCAAACCATGGAACATAAGAAGAAGCTCATGTGCCTGCTCCCCTATAGATTTATTCTCGACCATTTGGAATTTAAGGAACTTGCCAACGGAGTACTTTTCCAGACCTTGGTCCTCGATATTGTACTTCCGATCAAGTTCATTCCACAGAGCTTTAGTAGTGTTGAAGGTGGAGGTACTATAGACATCAAACAGGACATCTGACAGTGCAGTTAGAATGCACACATGTCCTAACATGTCTCTATTAGTCCACTCTTCAACCCTCCTAGTACTCTCGGGGTCGTTTTCATCTATCACAGGGGGGTCCGATTCTATCAATGAGATTAGGCCAACCATGGTGAACCACATCTTCATGCGTTGTTGCCAACGCTTAAAGTGTTGCCCGGAAAACTTCGCGGGCATCCCAGACATGTCCACCCTGTTTCCAAAACTCATCGAAGACGACGATGCCATGAAGGATATCTTCTCTAAGACTGTTGGAAATAAACAGTGTGCAGGGACAACATCATGGCAATAAACGGACCACAGTAGATGCAATGCAAACCATAGTAAAATTACATAGGAGGTTGATTCAAATAAGGACAACCAAGAAGAATCAAACATAAGCATGATTGTTGAACAATTAAGTATGAAGGAATAAACAATTATATCTATCTAAACAACTGGATTAGTAGAAGCGCCTCAAAGAGACTCCCCTTAGAGAAGATATCGCCCCCACAAACACGGTGCGATAGATATAGCGATCTTCCCCCAGGATACGACTACTAACACAAGAAACTTAAGCGCACGCTTAAGAATCTTGTAATAATTACTACACGAAAAACCTAAATCGCTTCTTTTAAAAAGGTTAGAAAGTATGCACCGAACACCGAAGAACAAGGGCTGCAAGTGTCCGCGAGCGTGCACAGCGACGAAGACGGTGGCGAACGCACGGGACGAAGACAGCAGCGATATCCGCGGGATGGCGCAAGGAGGAGCCGGAGACGAGAGCAAGAGAGCGACGTTGCGAGCGGTTCCTCTGTGAAGTCGAACAGACACGAAAAAAAGAGTAGCAGTAATTAGGGTAATCCTAATTACTCTCCTTATGTGCCCCACGCCCGCGACGGTTCGTATCCGAAACGATAAGTTCGGAAACCCCTCTTTCTCTCCAAGGAAAGGATAGAATAGCAAAAAGAATTCCAAAAAGGTGCCAAGGCAAGCCGGCTGGACCCACACCTCACACACGCGCGCCCGCCCAGCCCAGCCCGGCCCGGCGCGTGTGTGCGTGTGATTGGATCTAGCTTACCTCCACTATGTCTATAAGACATAGTCCATGGGGTCCTAGGAACTATAAGGTCCCCTCACCTCTTTGTGTTTTCCAATGTGGGACTAATATCCCCATACAAAACACAACACTTGAGGTAGCACCCTTATGGAAAACCTTTGAGTTTCCCTTCCTTAGATATACTCCCAACCCCCCTTCAACCTAACAGCTTATTGGGAGGTGGTGGTTGATGGCTGTGTTGTCCCTTGTATATAATCTCAATCACTTGTCCTTCAAGTGATCTTTCAACCTTTTTCTTGACTGGGCAATTTGGGTGAGTACACTTGTAGCAACTCCTAGGGCATTAACTACCCTTAACCTGCTTCTGTCCATACTTCCTTCAGTTGTACCCATCATCAACGGGTTTGTCAAGTATCACAAATGCAGACTGAGATCTTTATTTAGAATTAGAACACTCTGCTGTTTCTAAGATAGTGACTTTGGCAATGCAATTAAACAACATAACTTCTTGGGAGGCCAATGCAAATAATATCACATAGTAAATCAAGAAAATATGAGATGAGAAAACAGTGAAATAATTAAATTATAGGTCATAGCAATATTCAAAGTCATAACAACAGTTTAACATCATAGCATTAATGTTCCCTTGCTAACTAATTTCATACCTTTGCATCTTACAAAAAAATTAATTGTGTTTAACATGAAAATACAAAAATAATATGACATTTAACAAAGACAACTTTCATGATCTTATAATCTGTAGCGTGAATCCACTGATGACGGAGTAGAAACTACATCGTGAGAAGTAAATCATTATGCAAAATAGTGAAAAAGAAAAGAAGTTAAATGAGATTTTAAATATTTAAGAAATTTTAGTCAACAAGATAAGGAATATATTTTTACCATGAAGATGATGGGGAAATATTATTTCCATTCATCCAAGTCATCAAAAATTCTATTTTTCTCTGTTGATCTTCAAGTTGATCTCGAAGAGTCACCACCTCATGTTCCAATTATTTCTCTCTAATTGTGAGTTGACTCGAAAAAATAGCTCTATCTCGTTGAGGTGGCTTGGGTCCATGTCTACGACCACGTATATATCCAGACGTCCTCCCAAACACCTCAGCACATATGTCATCTTCAGCTATAGTGGTCTCACACTCCATTGTAGACTGTTGTTGCATTTGTACCATACGTTCCTAAATTACAAAGAGTTTTTAGACTTGAGATAGATGTACAAATAAACATGAAAACTAAGAGACCAAGAAGGGACCAAGGACTGCAACAAGGAATTCTGCAGAAATTTATTGATGGTGAAATGTTCACAGATAAATTAAACAAGAACTATGGTTTGGTCACATATGGTTAAACAGCTTCACTAAATTAAACCATCAGATTCCTATTAGATTGATGGGAAGGTTCTCTATAATACAATAATCATGACTTTGTTTCATGGGGCAAAGTGTTAGCTACCAAGAATGACTTGCCCATAAAATGAGCATAACTGCAACGAGGAAGCTAAAGTGGGGAAAGGGGAAAAAAAGTTGGGCTGAGTATCACAATAGTTTGGAGCACTGAACAATATAAAAAGTTGAATACTAACTCTTTTATCAAAGTAAGAAACAGAAATAATGGGTTTAAACTGAGTCTAAGTATGAAAATATGGTGATAAGAACCTTCAACCACTGAATAATAGAAAGTGCACTTTGACAGCAGATGATAGTTATCCATCATAAACTGAGACAAATATTCATCTCGAGAATGGTGAGACACTTTCCCTCTTATTTTTTTTGTTGGGGGGGGGGGGGGGCTGTTTGCACACTTCCTCGTGACATGTTCAGCTTTCCAGGCATCACAGTAAGAGTGCCTATAGTTTAGGTGCCAAAGCCCTATCTGCTTTGAGTTTCCAGTGCCTGAACCATTAGAATGGAGTTGTTTACCTGGCTGGAAAGAAACACTATTTTTGGGGTTGGTGGAGGGACACGGCAGTTTATTCATGTGGTCCATGAGGATGGTAAGTTGTACATTTTGTCACTCTCTACATTGCACCACATTAAAATGACTTCAGATTTGCTCGGGAATTGCTTTCCGCATGGCATGGTTGGTGCAAGTTCCTATTGGAAGTACCATTGGGCTTCTATAGGTTGCAAGGAAGTTATTTTGAGGGGAAGCATTACACTTTAAAGGTCATTTATGTTGATTTTTTTGGGCTTCGAACCAAAAACTCCAACCTGGAGCTTGCTAGATTGGGGAAAAAGTGGGGTTAAAAGGGAGGCATTGACTAGTGTAGCTATTCAAAATTGGTTAGATCTGCACCTACCCAATAATTTCTGTGTTGAAAATTTGGAATTGGAAGCTAGAAGTATCTTCCAAACAAAAGCTTTATCAAACCAAGGTTGGCGGGCTCAGACATTTGAAGGCATATAGACCTAGTTGCACCAATTTGATACATATGAATAATGCCAAAGATGTGGGGTTCAAAAATGATTCCTGTTCTTTCATTTTCAACAACAGAGAATAAGCATGCCAAGACATGACTTTGTGAATAGCAAAAGAATCAATCACGTCATCTCATGTTGCATGAAAATGTCCTTGTTTACAATTAGGCTTGTAAATGGACACATTAGAATTATAAGCTAACCCATCTACAGTTAATTTGTGAATTCATTTTGGGATTAGAATAACAGAGATTTAACTAAAATGTGGAGTCAATAATGTATATACGTTCCAGCCTCTAACGCTACCATTATTACATCCATTTGGGTCACCTGTATCCACTCCCTCCTCTTTAATTTGTTAATGCAGAGGCATCAGTGATCAAAACATGCTCAAGTACATTGTTCCCAAGCAAGCCATACAGTATACAAATCGGATGCAATCACAAGGCACATGCTGACAGGAAATAGGATGTTCTCGAGTCTATGTGAGTTCAGTGATCTAGAATCTAAAGTTCTAGCCACAATTGGATGATGCTTATTAGAATCAGTCTCCACTGCATGTGGAAGTATGTTTATTACAAGCCTTTATTACCATTGATGCTTATTACAAGTATGTTTCTTCTAGGAAGCAAAAATTAAAGAAGGCATTCATTCAAAAAGTAATAGTACTCAAGAAACAAAATAAAACTGCATCAACGGTATGGTAAGATAGTTATAACATATACTTACATAATTTGATTGTGTTTCCTCAGAAGCCCATGCCCCAGAGAACGAGAAGTGTATGCTTCCTTGTAGAGCTCAATGGAGCCGCATCTCTATATTATCACGAGTATAACTAATCAATTACAAATTAGCAAATTATTTGTTCAAGTGCATAAACAATACAAATTAAGGGCTTGCGACTATTACCAGATCATGTTTGATGCGGGACGGACACGCGACCTGGGACTCTAGCTCGCTGGTGTCCCTAGCGAGGGATGCGTGGGACCCTGCACGGTTGAGAAACTGGGAGTGAGTCTCGGGTATCAACTTTCCGCGTACACTCGGAACGAGTCACGGGACGAGTCTCGCTCTCTCACTCTCGCAGCGGTGATAAAATGATAACGAGCTAGGAACCTATCACTCGCAGCGGCATATACAAATAAATACGATTAAATCAAATGCGTACGAGGAGGGTGGCGAGTGTACCTCCACGCTCCGGGCGTGGGGACGACGATCCCGGCCAAGTACGGTAACTCCCAATACAATGGTAAAAATTTAATTACAGCAGTGAATTATATTACCCACTCAACGCAGGGAGGTAAAGGGCTACAATTGGGGCCTGGGAAGACCGACCCTGGGTTGACGGGCAGCAAACTGGAGGTGCGTTGGGGCGAACTCGGCCTGCTGGTCCGATTCGGTGCTGCGCCGACTCGGTTCTGACTCGCTGGACAGCAAGGCGCAGCTTCCAAAGGAACGACACCTGTTAGGGTGCTAGGCCCGGATACAGAGGGGGGTGAATGTATCCCTCTAAAAATTATGGCCTAAATTAAAGACTCTAAAGCTCGGATATGCGGAATAGGGACAATGAGCTTTCCGAGATAAGATAATAATCGACCAATTGATCAAACAGTTGGACTGCAACGATGCAGCCACCTGATCAAACTAGAAATGCAGACAGAACAGTGCAACCCAAACACACCCAGCAAAGTGCAATGCTCAAGGTTACTGCTGATAGGAACAATATAAACAATCCAAGATAACACAGCTAACCAGCATGCATAACCTGTGAATGGGAGGTAGGAGGCAAGGAGCGAACGCACAAAACAAACCACTGCACAGTAGATTTTTTAGGTGGTTCGGTCCTGCAGACCTACATCCACCCCACACTCAACCCGAGTGTGGCTTCCACTAGCTCACGCTAGAAACAGCAGACTCAGTCTGCAACAGGTGCTGCCACACAGCTTGACCAGGGGAACAACCTCCCCTCTTCCTCCCAACCGGAGGGACACCCCAAGTGACTCTCAGCCACTTGGAAACCAGAGACCGAAGTCTCTCTTCCTCCAGACCAGGAGGGAACCAACCGGTGACTTCCAGTCACCAGCAAACCAGAGGTCGAAGACCTCTCTTCCTCCAGACCAGGAGGGACACCTGGACTTGCTACCACAAGCCCAGAACCGGAGATCAGATCTCCCTTCCTCCAAACCGGAGGGAACCACTAGTGACACCAGTCACTAGCAAACCAGAGACGCAAGTCTCTCTTCCTCCAGACCGGAGGGAACACCTAGTCTTGCAACCACAAGACCAGAACTGGAGGATCAATCCTCCCTTCCTCCAAACCGGAGGGAACCACTAGTGACACCAGTCACTAGCAAACCAGAGACACACGGTCTCTCTTCCTCCAGACCCGGAGGGAACCCCTGGACTTGAATCCACAAGCCCAGAACCGGAGACAAGTCTCCCTTCCTCCAAATCGGAGGGAACCCACAAGTAGCTCCTAGCTACTTGCAACCGGAGATCAGATCTCCCTTCCTCCAAACCGGAGGGAACCCGACCTCAGACCAGAGGATCGGAAATACAGCAAACCAGAAAACAAAGGAAAAATAATAAACGAAAATAACTTCAGCAAACAGAAAGCTGAAAAGATAAAAGCAAATGTGGCTCTCGCAGGAGCTGGCTGGCCTGGATTTGATCCACGGTCCAGCAGGAAACAGATCTTCAAGCAGCTTCTTCCTTCTTCTCCACGAGCTCTCTCGCTCACTCTCTATCTCTCTTTCTCTTTCTTCTGCTCTCCTAATCTCTTACTCTCTGCTACACTTCTTCTTCTTCACTCTTTCTTCTCTCTCCACACGAGCACTATCTCTCTCTCTTTTTCTTCTTCTATTCTCGCTCTCACTCTCTTCTCTGCTCTCTTCTATTCTTTCTTTTCTTCTTTTTTCTGGATCGAAGGACTTTCTTCTCTTCAGGTTTATCTGTGGACGAAGGCTTCCTTATATAGCATCAGCAGCAGGTGGGTAAGGTGCAGAATGCGTGTGCCTCCCACGCTTTATCCAGAACCTTCTTGTCACGTGCCTTTATTGCATTTGTTCCTTTAGTATCGGATCACATGCAGCCCAGACTCTGGGGAATATTTCCTCGGACCACCTTCTTCATCTCCTGCAAAGAGATAAAAACCATTAACCTTGAGTGCCACAGGAACTAGAACTGCATGAGGTAAGTGGACACGACAAGAGGTGCACTAAACAGAGAACGACATGAGATACGGTGGTGACACAACGAACACTATTAAGAGAACGACACGAGGTAGAAAGAAACCAACACGAAGACACGAAGACAAAAACAACACGGAGACACGAAGACAAAAACAACACGAAGACATGAACATAAAAATAACACGACATAACACACAGCAAAGAGAGCGACACGTGCTGACAACAGACACTAAGACGAGAACAGAAACCAACACGAAGTATGGTTTCAACACAAGAAAGACACGAGGTCTAGGAAGAACAAAAACGACACGAAGACACAACAAGGAAAACGACACGAAGTGAAACAGGAACGACACGAAGTGCAGTAGTGACAGAAACACACACTACACAGAGAACGACATGAAGTGGAACAAGAAGAACGACACGAGGTGAAACGACACGGACTGACAACGACACGAAGTCGAGAACAGAAACCAACACGAAGTGTGGTTTCAACACAAGAAAGACACGAGATAACAAGGCTAATACAACAAGGAAGATGACACGAGGTCAACTAGAGGACAGAGAGAAGCGACACGAGGTTCACACAGAAACGACACGAAGACACAGAAACAACAGTAACCGACACGAAGTAAGTACGACATGGAGACAGATGATAGAAACCATCACGAGTTGAAAACAACACGAAGATGAAAACAGAAGTTGACACGAAGTGAAAACAACACGAAGACGAAGTTGACACGAAATATAGTGGAAACAACACGGACACACGACCTGAAGGACAGTAAACATAAACAACACGAAGTATGACAGAAACAGTACGGACATACAATGTACTACCTCATAGCAGATTTCCTGTTAGGCATAGAAATCAACACGAAGTGTTGTAAGCTCAGACGACACGAGATCTTTTCGTGTTAGTGAGGGGAAACAACACGAAGACTCAAATACAGAAACAACACGAAGATGATGTGCAGTCTGATGTACAGACTTTGAAGAACAGTCTAATGTATAGACTTGCACGAGCGAGCTATAGTGCCAAAGTGTAGACTTCACGCTGTACAGACTTGCTGCCAATCAACGTATAGACTCTGTAAATGCATATGAAAGCTTTATGCAGCAAATAACAGTCTGAAACTTCAATAGCAATGACTTACACAACAAAACCCCAGCAATCATCAAACACCAATCATCAAAACTACAGCAATGAATGCTTTATGCATCAGTTTAACATGTAACATGACTGAACATCAAATATGTTAATCTAAATTGAGCAGTAAGATGACTGAACATGACTGAACATTTGATTAACTCACATCAACAACCAATCATCAAAACCATCATCAAAACCACAGGGGCACAACAATCTCCCTCTTTTTGATGATGGCAACACTTTCAATACATTGAGTCAGCATTCTGATGATGTGAGGCATTCTGAGGCATTCTGAAGACTCAAATTATTCTCCCCCTTTGACTTCATCAAAAAGAAAAATAATTTGAGAAATTATAGCATGTATAAAAGTTCAGTCAATTTCTCCCCCTTTCAAGAACATGATTCTCCCTTTTTGGCAAACAATCTCCCCCTTTGATATAAACAAAATAAACCATAGGAAGGGGTATGAATATAGATTCAGATACCAGAAATATGAATGTAAGAGTACAATTCTTCTCCTTCTATGCAGCATGATACATATGACAAGGAATGCTCCCCCTGAATAGATGCCAATTGATATTCAAGTGATGCATGACATGGAAGCTCCCCCTCAATCAGTGGAATCTTATGAGATAGATGATAGGGTGCAAGAGAGAGTGACCACAGGGGCAAACAAGGAGAAGTTCAGGTCAATGAACCAAGGACATGAGCAGAAGAATTTCAGATAAGCTTCAAACAGAAGGAATTCAATCAGATTTTCAAGGAAATGTCATTCTCATAAATCCAAATCAGAATATTTCAAAGTCTTCCATTATAAGGGCTTATGAATGAACTTTTATTGAAGAGCATGGTTTAAACATGATGTATGTAGAGTTTATCAATAAGATTCTGTATTGATATCTAAAACCATGGTTTAATAAAAATGAACCAAGCCCTCATATTTATCTTGATAAGACTCCCTTTCTCTTACACAATCAAATTTATTGACTTCTTTCGGAATTACATGCATCAGTATTGAAATCAAGCAATTATGAAGTCATATGACTTTGTCTAGGGTTGTAGCAATTTGATTTTAGCATCAATATTCAGATATTTCAATTTGTTCAACAATTTTTCATGCTACAAATTTTACGAGCACTCTAGTTCAGTGCATACATTGTAACTAGAGGATATACCTTGATCAGAGGCCAATATCCCTAAGCACTTAGTGTGACTAACTGTCATACTATATATGAACAGAGATAGCATTTACACATCATGACACACTCCAAATCATTTCTTGATGAGTGAGTTGTATTTCTCAGTGTGTATGCCATTGCTCTGCCTGAATTTCAATAAAAATTATTCTGCAGAGTTAACTAAGGCACCTCATGACACAGTCCTTTGGACATGTGTTTCTCAGTTACCAATGTCATTGCTCTGACATATATTACCCTTTAAACAATTCAGACAAATTCCTTTGCTTCAAATCAATAATAGTTTCATGTACTTAACCAATTAAAGTCTTGTATTAAAAAATGCAGATTTCAGAAGTTTTTGCAAGACACAGCATGAACCATTTGGTTAAGATTTATTAACCATGATTCAGATATGTTAAGAGATTTTAAAGTTAAACTCCATGAATACATTAAGCTTAAACCACATGAGTTATTTCAGTCATTCTTAAGAATGTATAATAGAATATTTCTAGTTCAAGAGTTTTTTAGATTTATGATCGAGATAGCCCATTGAAATCTTCATGAAAGACTGATAGAATTCTGAGGCCAAATGATACCAATTGATAGGAGAATTATCAATTGTTAAGAGAGATTTTGAAGCACAAAGTTTTTTAGAATATGATCAAGGTTTGTCAACAAAATCAATAAGAAAGGATATGCTATGAATTCTGACAAATACATGCATTTGACAACCTATATGCAATGCATTGACTCCCCCTTACAATATGCATTCAAACTCTCTTTTTGGCATTTTCAATATAAGGAGATGTAATGCACTATATGTATGCAGGGATATGCAAAGACTCAATCATTGAATGCTATGCAAGAATATGCAACTTACTCCCCCTGAAAACATGCAATGCTTGTACTGAAAACTGAACATATGATGCCAAATGATTCATGCACATTTAGACTGCCCTGTCAAGCAAAATGACCCATGGTACTAGGCGGAGCACTTGGTCTAAAGGACCAGCTCTCACATAGTAAGGACCTTCGGACAGATTTCCCTGCCTTTTGGTAGCTTACCATTTGATATACCATAGAGGTCATGAATATCAAGGTGAAACCAACAGTCCTATATGCAATTCAGGTTTTCAATGAATGTACTCTACATGCAAATCACATATATGCACTTCAGATGAGTAGAGTTCAGAGGCATCATTTCAGACAATGCAGATGAAGAATGATTATGTAAAAATGGATTTAACTTGCTATGCATTAAAACTAAAAACAAGAAGAGCAGGAAGTTTACCTGAAAAGTTCAGTATGGGGTTTTCTTCTTGAGTGCCTTGGATCATTACCCCTTTTTATTTCAGTCCCAAGGCACACCTGCATAGCAATGTTATTTTGCACAAACAGGTACCCAAGAAGTCTTGGGTCCTGACAAAACAGTATTACTCCTAGCAGGTTTTCTCAGCACATTTCTAGGAGCAGTTTTCAGATCTGATTTATGCAGATTCTTGTTAGCATGAATTCTATGTGCATAAGCATGAGATTTCTTGTTAACAGAATAAAAATTCTGTTTGCCAAAACCAGTTTGGTTTTGATATCCTGCCAGCCAACAGGTTGCAGCCCTGTGACCTGGCTTCCCACAGTTGAAGCACTCATTGTGCTTGCCTCTAAAAATATTACTTCCAAAAACATTTCCATTTGCAGGGAGTTTAACAGTTTTAGAATTGAATTGTCTACCCTGAGCATGCCAACAGTGGGCTGCAATGTGGCCCATCTTGCCACAGTGAAAGCATGAATTAGACCTTTTCGTACCAGCATTCAGCCAGCATTCAAATCTCTTATGACCCAATTTTCCACAATTAAAGCATGTTATATGCTGGTTCATTGGAACATACTTGTTCTTGTTAAGAGCATGATAGTTTGCATGAGATTTATTCTTATCACTAACAAACCAGCATTGTGAAATTTTGTGTCCTAGTTTACCACAATGAAAACACTCAATTTTCCTTTTCTGAGATGAAAAATTTTTATCATGATATTTTCTAGCACTCAGATCATCCTTTTCCATCAGTCTACATTCATGCATCAGATGTCCAAATTTATGACAGTAATGACAGATCATTTTCTTTTTGGATGCTAGTGAATGTGTATGAGGACTATGATCAATATGCATTGATGAACCTTTTTCATTTATTTTTTGATTTACAGTCATTTTCTGGTTTTTATCCTGTTTTCCTATTTTCTTAGCCTTGTACTGAGTTGGAGATGAAGTAGAAGGCCTCTCCTGTTCAGAGGATTTAACAAAGATAGTTTTTAGGTTGGCTCCATCAGCCTTCCTCATGACCGGACTGTAACCCAGTCCTTCTTTCTTAAAATTAATCTTTGTTCCCAGTATTTTCTGAACAATGGGCTGTTTGTCTTTTGATGTTGTGGCTACGTTTGAGGCATTTACAAAGGATGTCATTACTTTGTTCTGCAAAGCCTTTTTATTTAGATTATTGTAGCCCAACCCTTCCCTTTTGACATTGACTTTTACACCTAGCAGCTTGTCTAGGTTTTCTTGCCCATCAACAAATTTTGACAAAGAGACTTTCAAATCCTGAATTTCATCTTCCAAAGAGGAAATATGTAGCTCATAACTGGCAATCTCTTGTTCACTGCAATTCACACATTCGGTTAACACATTGTTAGCAGTTTTGTATTTTTCAATTTCCTGTTCCAGATTGCTCAGTTTATTAGAATCTTCAACACAAATACGTTTTCCTCTTTCCAAAGCTAGAAGTCTCTCTGACATAGTGGAATTCAACATTTTTAATTTTTCATTTTCTTCCTTAAGCTTATCATTTTGAATTAACTCATTTATTAGAAGCTGATCTTCTGAGTTAACCATGCTTTCTCTCCTAGCTTCAAACTCCCTCAATTCCTTTTGTTGTTTTTCAAAATCTTTCTGTAATTCTATGTTTACAGACTTTATGACATTAAGTTTTTCAATCAGCAATTTATTCTCCTGTTTAAGTTTCTCTGATTTTTCTTCATTTTCTTTGGAGAACCCTCTAAGAGAATCATTTTCTGATTTTAGCTTGTTTAGATTAGATTTAACACATTCAACCTTTTTCAGAAAATCTTTACTCTGAACAGACTCATGACAAGTTTGGCTAAGCTTCTTCTCAAGTTCAGAGTTATCTTTTACATGATCTTGATTCTCAATTTTCAGCAATGAAATTTGTTTCTTTAGCATTTGAATATCAGACATACAAATATCATGAACATTTTTTAGTTCAGCACAATTTTTACATGGAGAATTGAAACTGTCTGACCTACTATTCTTCTTCAATTTTTTGTATTATTTTCTTAACTGTTCATGAGATTCAAATAATTCAGCATATGCATTCTCCCACTCTTCTAGAGAAAAATTCTCGAAGACATTTACCTCATCATCATCATCTTCTTCATTTTGATTGCTGCCTTGATCGCTGGCACTTTGATTTCTTCTGTTGGCCCTCATGCAGCTGTCCACGTCTATCTCCTGAGTTCGCTTCAGTGTATCCAGAATATCTTTAGCAGAACTGCAGTCAAAGAAACATGAATGAAAAGCTCTATCAGTAGCTGCCTTCATTAGATTTATTGCTATCTGATTTTCTTCATGCATGGATTTGTGACTGTTAGTCCATTTGGACTTTTTCTTTGGTAGTTCATGAGGACCATGTGAAATTATTTTCCACAGGTCTGGATTCACAGATTTAACATAATTCTTCAAACTAGCGAACCATGCATCAAAATGCGTACCACTGAAGATCGGTGGATGGGCCATGAGAACACACAGAATAACGCAACAAGAATATTGATGCACTAAAAACAAATTAGCACCTAAGATTGTAAGATCGATCTGCAGGTCGTTGGACCTTGTAAGCAGACACCTGCTCTGATACCAACTGTTAGGGTGCTAGGCCCAGATACAGAGGGGGGTGAATGTATCCCTCTAAAAATTATGACCTAAATTAAAGACTCTAAAGCTCGGATATGCGGAATAGGGACAATGAGCTTTCCGAGATAAGATAATAATCGACCAATTGATCAAACAGTTGGACTGCAACGATGCAGCCACCTGATCAAACTAGAAATACAGACAGAACAGTGCAACCCAAACACACCCAGCAAAGTGCAATGCTCAAGGTTACTGCTGATAGGAACAATATAAACAATCCAAGATAACACAGCTAACCAGCATGCATAACCTGTGAATGGGAGGTAGGAGGCAAGGAGCGAACGCACAAAACAAACCACTGCACAATAGATTTTTTAGGTGGTTCGGTCCTGCAGACCTACATCCACCCCACACTCAACCCGAGTGTGGCTTCCACTAGCTCACGCTAGAAACAGCAGACTCAGTCTGCAACAGGTGCTGCCACACAGCTTGACCAGGGGAACAACCTCCCCTCTTCCTCCCAACCGGAGGGACACCCTAAGTTACTCTCAGCCACTTGGAAACCAGAGACCGAAGTCTCTCTTCCTCCAGACCAGGAGGGAACCAACCGGTGACTTCCAGTCACCAGCAAACTAGAGGTCGAAGACCTCTCTTCCTCCAGACCAGGAGGGACACCTGGACTTGCTACCACAAGCCCAGAACCGGAGATCAGATCTCCCTTCCTCCAAACCAGAGGGAACCACTAGTGACACCAGTCACTAGCAAACCAGAGACGCAAGTCTCTCTTCCTCCAGACCGGAGGGAACACCTAGTCTTGCAACCACAAGACCAGAACTGGAGGATCAATCCTCCCTTCCTCCAAACCGGAGGGAACCACTAGTGACACCAGTCACTAGCAAACCAGAGACACACGGTCTCTCTTCCTCCAGACCCGGAGGGAACCCCTGGACTTGAATCCACAAGCCCAGAACCGGAGACAAGTCTCCCTTCCTCCAAACCGGAGGGAACCCACAAGTAGCTCCCAGCTACTTGCAACCGGAGATCAGATCTCCCTTCCTCCAAACCGGAGGGAACCCGACCTCAGACCAGAGGATCAGAAATACAGCAAACCGAAAACAAAGGAAAAACAATAAACGAAAATAACTTTAGCAAACAGAAAGCTGAAAAGATAAAAGCAAATGTGGCTCTCGCAGGAGCTGGCTGGCCTGGATTTGATCCACGGTCCAGCAGGAAACAGATCTTCAAGCAGCTTCTTCCTTCTTCTCCACGAGCTCTCTCGCTCACTCTCTATCTCTCTTTCTCTTTCTTCTGCTCTCCTAATCTCTTACTCTCTGCTACACTTCTTCTTCTTCACTCTTTCTTCTCTCTCCATACGAGCACTATCTCTCTCTCTTTTTCTTCTTCTACTCTCGCTCTCACTCTCTTCTCTGCTCTCTTCTATTCTTTCTTTTCTTCTTTTTTCTGGATCGAAGGACTTTCTTCTCTTCAGGCTTTCTGCTTCGATCAATCTTTATCTGTGGACGAAGGCTTCCTTATATAGCATCAGCAGCAGGTGGGTAAGGTGCAGAATGCGTGTGCCTCCCACGCTTTATCCAGAACCTTCTTGCCGCGTGCCTTTATTGCATTTGTTCCTTTAGTATCGGATCACGTACAGCCCAGACTCTGGGGAATATTTCCTCGGACCACCTTCTTCATCTCCTGCAAAGAGATAAAAACCATTAACCTTGAGTGCCACAGGAACTAGAACTGCATGAGGTAAGTGGACACGACAAGAGGTGCACTAAACAGAGAACGACATGAGATACGGTGGTGACACAACGAACACTATTAAGAGAACGACACGAGGTAGAAAGAAAACAACACGAAGACACGAAGATAAAAACAACACGGAGACACGAAGATAAAAACAACACGGAGACACGAAGACAAAAACAACACGAAGACATGAACATAAAAACAACACGACTTAACACACAGCAAAGAGAGCGACACGTGCTGACAACAGACACTAAGACTAGAACAGAAACCAACACGAAGTATGGTTTCAACACAAGAAAGACATGAGGTCTAGGAAGAACAAAAACGACACGAAGACACAACAAGGAGAACGACACGAAGTGAAACAGGAACGACACGAAGTGCAGTAGTGACAGAAACACACACTACACAGAGAACGACACGAAGTGGAACAAGAAGAACGACACGAGGTGAAACGACACGGACTGACAACGACACGAAGTCGAGAACAGAAACCAACACGAAGTGTGGTTTCAACACAAGAAAGACACGAGATAACAAGGCTAATACAACAAGGAAGATGACACGAGGTCAACTAGAGGACAGAGAGAAGCGACACGAGGTTCACACAGAAACGACATGAAGACACAGAAACAACAGTAACCGACACGAAGTAAGTACGACATGGAGACAGATGATAGAAACCGTCACGAGTTGAAAATAACACGAAGACGAAAACAGAAGTTGACACGAAGTGAAAACAACACGAAGTGAAAACAACACGAAGACGAAGTTGACACGAAATATAGTGGAAACAACACGGACACACGACCTGAAGGACAGTAAACATAAACAACACGAAGTATGACAGAAACAGTACGGACATACAATGTACTACCTCATAGCAGATTTCCTGTTAGGCATAGAAATCAACACAAAGTGTTGTAAGCTCAGACGACACGAGATCTTTTCGTGTTAGTGAGGGGAAACAACACGAAGACTCAAATACAGAAACAACACGAAGATGATGTGCAGTCTGATGTACAGACTTTGAAGAACAGTCTAATGTATAGACTTGCACGAGCGAGCTACAGTGCCAAAGTGTAGACTTCACGCTATACAGACTTGCTGCCAATCAACGTATAGACTCTGTAAATGCATATGAAAGCTTTATGCAGCAGATAACAGTCTGAAACTTCAATAGCAATGACTTACACAACAAAACCCCAGCAATCATCAAACACCAATCATCAAAACCACAGCAATGAATGCTTTATGCATCAGTTTAACATGTAACATGACTGAACATCAAATATGTTAATCTAAACTGAGCAGCAAGATGACTGAACATGACTGAACATTTGATTAACTCACATCAACAACCAATCATCAAAACAATCATCAAAACCACAGGGGCACAACAACACCTTCTTGAGATCTTCGGAAGGCGCCGCTTGGCTGGAACGTTGGTAGGACGTCCCTGGTCGACTCCTGGGAGCGGCGATCGCAGAAGTTGACTTTTGGTATTTATTTGTGAATTTCTCCCGGACTGCCATTTCAGACCTGCACAGGGAACAGATTTGCACGCCTCGGCGGTAAGAATTAATTCTCATAGATCCGGAATCAGATCGAGGCAAGACCGGTGGCGTTGTTAAGAAGACTCTCAGATATACAACATATAATTTTCTCAGCTCGAGGAAACGAAATGATGAGAATTGGGAGGCTCTGCAAGATTGTGTTTGTTTAGTGGATCTGTTTACAGATACTCAGGATAGGAAGGGATCTGCCTGAAACTGACCTTTAACCGAGGGGTGAATGATTTTTTCAGGGGCTGAAAATATTATGGGAGGTAGGGGGAAACGTGAGGAACACTGATGAATTTTTATGGATTTTTTGGAAATTTTTAAGCTGGTGGGAAAAATACGAATATGTGACACTGTCCCGTAGATCTCCTGAATGGCAGATTACAGGGGGGAACAAGAAATATGGGAAAAATACCAAACGAAAGTCAAAATGCACGAAATTTAAACTGGAGATTAGGGGTGACAGGTAGAACAAGCCCTCAAAGTTTGGGCTCGATCAGATGACAAGAACAAAAGATAAAATTCCGGAGTTGAGGTTCTGTCTTGATTTGGACAGAACTCCGACGATGGTGGCGGCGGCGCGATGGCGGCGGTGGCATAACCAGAATTCAGAGGATGAGAGGGAGAGATAGAATGAGTCTCACACCCTGAAAGGCTGGAGGAGAAAGAAGCACAACAGAGAGAGAGGGGAGAGGGGCGCACCCTTCAAGGAGCTCCAACCAATTTCACTCAATTTTCCATTCATTAATTCTACTAAAATGTGAAATACAAACTATTTATAAGAAATGTAAAAAGACTCTAACTATCCCTAGATCTAGAATTGGGAGGGGTAAAAGAGGGAGTTCAAAAGTTATTCTCCCATGTGGTTTGGAACCACATTAAAAAACAATAAAGGGGAGGGGCGCCCCCTTGACCAAGGGGGTTGGAATCTTGACATTTTGTTCCACCTGTCCCCTTTGAATGTCAAACTATTTAGAAGCCCACCTAGGACTTTGACCAACCCCACATGGACCCCCAAGATGCCACTTGGACCAATGAGCAAGGGGTGGAGGGTCCTGCAGGGCCTACATAGACTTTTTGCACATAAACCCAAAGAATCCTAAGGAATGACAAATTGGCTTATAAAGCCTTACAATTGCACATATATTTTCCTAAGGATATAAATGTAAATAAAAGGACTCAAATGTAAAATAAAAAGTAAGTGGTCTTGCTCTGATGTCCCCATCAATTCTCCCCGGGTGGGAAGAACTCGACCCCGTCGAGTAAGGGGTGCGGTTGCTCGTGACGCCGGCGGATCCGTCATCGTACTTGGAAGCGCGGAGTACGCTCCACTCCAAGTAATCGTCACCTGCTCATCCCGTATAAATTTGATATGCACTCGTTGCTGGGGAAAGAGGCTAGAGGTGGACACTCCGGGGTGGGGTCACTCTCAAATGAAGGGGAGGCGGCTCAAAGACACACTAGGAATCACCACTGGGTCCCTTATGTGACTAGATCCGATATGTGAGGTAGAACCGATCCCAAATTCTGATAAGTCTCACACT
Organism: Amorphophallus konjac; assembly: GCA_022559845.1. Taxonomy (NCBI): domain Eukaryota; kingdom Viridiplantae; phylum Streptophyta; class Magnoliopsida; order Alismatales; family Araceae; genus Amorphophallus; species Amorphophallus konjac. Next base: position 116,557,762 of record CM040127.1, on the reverse strand, counting down.
CGAAATGGACTAACAACACGAGTGTACAAAGACCGACTCGACTTGACGTATGCACATGCACTCGACAGACAAACGGTACGAAACAAAGACTGACACATGACCGTAAACAAACCTACGGTTAGTCCTACTCATGCATATGCAAAGGTGGACCAGGACACCCGAATGTGTGCCATGCATACACTAGATGTACTCGATGGTTGACGGAATGGAGGACTCCTAGACATCCTAAGATGTACCACTCATGCATTGGCGACTTATGGGATTTGGGTGGGGAAGGGCTTGGAGATCCAAAACTACCTTCGTCATCACCCTTAGACGTAGGTAAGGCTTGCCAACTAGACCGAGGGGTAGGGGTGTGATAGTGAACTCCTTGGAAGAAGTGGAGTGAATATGATAGCTCGGGAGGTTCACTAGTGAAGGGGTCAAAAGGGTCAAAGAAGGTATGACCCCATGAGATGGGCTCCCATATGACACGGTCCCAATTGTGAAATTCTGGAAGGTGTGGGTGGTCACCTTCATCCGTCATGGTGAATGGGACGGTGGTCATGTGAAAAAAAATAAGATTCCTCCCTTGGGCAAAAGGGAATGAAGTTGGGCTCGGCCGGCATAGGGAGGAACAAGAGGATCTCCGTGGTGACATAACCCATGGTACACACAGAGGTAATGGACCCTAAGGCCAGATAAGTGAAGCTACGACTAGTGGGTTGGTCGAACCCTCGGGCCAATAAGTGCGTCAACGTCCATTGCCGATGTAAACCCATAATAAGGTCACCCAAGATATCAACATGGTGACTAGACCGGAATGTCGTGTAGTAGGAGTTGACGGGCACTAGTGGTAGGGTGGGGTCCATGGATGGGTAAGGAGGTGGGATCAAGCCATCCTTGAGCCAACTAAGAAGCGGTTCGGTGATGAAAAGCGTACCCGTTAGAAATACGGGTCGCTCGGGCTTTGGTGGCTCCAAATATGATGGTTCCGAATAAAGTTTGGAAGGTGAGGGTGATGGCAATGGAGCCCTCATGGGTGAGGAAGGACTGTCCTCCTCGTGGAGAAGGGGTCCTTGGGGTGGCACCAGGGTGTGAGGCTCGGGTTGGCATCCGTCAAATTGAGTACACATCCTATTCTCTAAGGCCTTCTTCCTCTCTTCTAGGCGTGTGTCTA